>WEIT01030191.1:109812-129475 GCA_013389985.1 Dryoscopus gambensis
GCTTATAGAGTTTGGGGTGTTTTGCTTTGTTGTTCGCTTGTTTGTTTTTTGAGGTCTGTCGGGTTTCGCCCGTTTTGTGCCACCTCAGTCGCTCCCGCTGTTCCGCCGTTCGTGCTTCCCCAGGCACCCCACAGAAGTAACTTTGCCGTGGGAGGCTCGGGGTTGCTTCGCTTTTTGCTGTGTGTCGCTTCAGTGATGCTGCTCCAGGGACTCGCGCCTTGTGTGAATAATTCTTTTTGTTGCCGTTGGTGTGAGAAAATGATGCTGGAGAAATTCTCTGCTTCCTCAGCCAGCTCTCACTGAACCGATGCATCCCCATGTGCACTTGCTGACTGAAATTCAGTTGGTTGGTTGTTGACTTTGACTAAATAAATAAGCCACTTCACAGTAATAAAAAACAATCCCTAAACTGAAAACAAACAACAAAGTGGAACATTCACACAAGTGCATGGACATAGAGAAGTTGCTTTAAGGGTACTTTGAGGGAAGTGTAGTGTGTAAGGCATAGTTATTTTTTTAAAAAAGAGCTGTTCATACGATTGTAATGTGAAATAGTGTGAATTTTCATTGATATTCGCCTAGCACAACTATGGCAACTGGCAAGGATCCAGTTAGTGCCCTTAGTTTTATGACAGTCAGTTGCTCCAAGCACACTGAAAGCTGAATTGCTGCTACGTGGCATTAAGAAAACAGAAGTTCTCACCTGGGTATCTTACTATTATTTTACTGTGATTAAACTGTAGAATTTGTCATGTATTTTGCAGTAATTCCCAGAAGATGATACTGTTGAGTGAGTCGTTTTTGCTGTCAGGATGAATGGGTGTATTTGAGTAATAATCTTGTTTGATTTCTTGCTGCTGTTCAATGCCATAATAAAATAGCTTATCGTAAAGCAAATAAACTTGCATGAGCTGTCGCTTGAAGATGGATTCAGTATGTGTAGTTTCACTTTACTCTACCTATGGAAAGAAAAAAATCAAAGAAAATGGTGCAGAGAGGAAATTTTCATTTTATTTCTTGAAAGATTTTTCACTTAATTAATAAGAATGATAAATTTTGTGCTGTTAAGACAAGTTTGATTATATTAAAGGAGCTCTAGGATAGTCTGTAGATGTGTGGATTTAAGGTGTCAGTTATAAACAAGGGCATGAGGAGGGGCCCCGCTGTCAGTGACAGGAAGGTGGGTGTCTAAACAGCCCAGGGATTCCTGTAATCGTTCCCTCCTGGGACAGTGCAAGAGGCTGTAACAGTGCTAGAAGTGTTGCTTATTATGTCATTCGAGGTAATTAGAACCATAACTGGCTCAATTTCACTAATTTCACTGCAGGTTTTTTTCCCAGTGTCTTTTGCATTTGGTAATGTAAGCAGCTGCTTTTGGACTAACTGTTTCTCTTAGCTGAGCAGATGATTATTAAAAAATGTACCTGCTCAGGCAAAAAATACTCCTGAGGAGAATAGTGATTGCATTTTGGATGTTGAAGTTCATTGGGATTTGGGTCTGCCTGTGGTGAAGCTGGAGTCAGGTCACATGTGTGGTTGGAGTGGGCTTGGGACAGGGGACAAATCTGACCCCAGAAGTTTCTTGGTTCCTCCCCCTGACATTTCCAGGCAATACTGAGTGTCTGCTTCCGCTCCTTTAGTCTATACTGTGCAGATTTGCCCATCTTATCTTTACTTTCTCATAGACAGCAGAAGGTGGGCATAAGGCCCCCACCAGCGGCTGTCAAATTCAGACAGGATGCACGCAAAAATGTGCCGTCACTTTGTTGTGAGAATTTTGGGTTTTATTTGTTCGTTCACCATCACCTATGTCACGAACTAATTTTAATATAGGGTTTTGAATTCCAGCCTCCCAAACTGCGGAGAGTGGGGGTCTCATCACCTCCGTTTGGCTGGGGTCCCTCTGCCTGGGCACGGGGGAGAGGCAAGCTTTACCTCAGCAGAGGAGAGCAAAGCATGCCAAGTATGCTCTGCATTTCCTCTGTGTTGTTTCCACCCTTGAGTGGAAAATTGCTCCTGATTTCCTCAGATTTGGAGGATTTACATTGGCACTCTTCCCACATTCCCATTTTACTTCCAGTTGTACTTATTAGATAACACGCTTGCATAGAAGATTGTTTATAAGAAAAAGAACATTTTTCTTCCATCTATTCCTATTTAACTTAAGCAGTTATATGTTCCCTGGGTCCAAGGGATCCGTTTCTTAAAGCTTAACTGGTCTTTGAAGGATTGTGAGGATGTTGGAACCACAAGTGCCTTGAACTCTGATTTTAAACTGCGTATCAGCGTAACAGCTGATCCTTGGTGCAACTCTGTTTCCTAAGCTGTTGATGCTATAAAATCAAACCATAGAACCAGATGGAATATTCATATTCAGAAAATTTATGTGTCTCAATATCAAGGCTTTCTTTCAGTGTTCCACTGTAATCCACATAACATTTAATGTGATCCACGTAAGAATTAACTCCCCATTGTCTTGTGTGTGAGGGTTCTAATGAAGACCAAGAATGATAAGAGAAACTAGGCCAAGTCTCCCACGTTAGATGAAATGATTGATCGCCTTTTTATATCCCTGGCAATTTCTGCCTTGGAGAAATTAGCTGGGGTGTAACTACAGGTTTACCAGCATAGCCATGGAGTGGGTTGATTGCTGCATGGGCGGATGGTTTTCCTCCAATTTAGGGATCAGTCCTAAGGAAACCTTGTTAATGGAGACTTCATTTCTGTTAAATGTTCTCTGTCTTCCCTGGGTATTGGGTATCCTGTGAGTAGCAAGGCACTGTGGATGTGCAGTCTGTCTGTCCTGCCCTGAGGATGTCACCTCCTAAGGCAGATTTGACTTTTGGCACCCCTGTGGCCCCGTGCCTTGCTGTGCCAGGGTAAACACTTGCAGGAGTATAGTTGTATTTACACTAACTCATCAAAAAGCTCCTCTCGAGTGATATACAGGAGGGTCTTGCTATAATTTTTTTGAAATATTTAGGAATTACAAATTTTTCTTAATCAAAAACTTCAGTCCTTTAAGAAGCTACACAGCCAGAGGTAATTTTCAAACCCTTTAAACTATTCTTTCAACTTAGAAATGACTTGGTAAAATATTTGTAAAGACTGTAGAAAATAAGATGTTAATTACCTTTTCTTGAAACATTCCTAGATGGTTTTGAACTTAGGTTGTTTTGCACTACGTTATGTATTCAGACAAATCAATTATCTCGGGGGGGAAAAAGAAAGCCTGTGGTGTGTGCCAGGTCAGATATTTGGATGGTGTGTTACATGAACCAGGTTCCTTGAATGAACCTTTCTTTCAATTAAGAGACATCATTAGAGAGGGGAATGCAGAAGTGGGAACAATCTGAGTGATGTGGAGTAAACAGAGAACAATTATTTATAATTTCACATAACTCAAGATGTTAAAGAGGTGAGAATAAATGAGCAAGATTCAAAGATTTTTTTTTTCCCTAAGGTCCTCTTCAATAAAAAAAAGATTCTTCCATAGCTAAACTGTACTTCTGCTTTACACAAGCATAATTTATCAGTGGAACTTATTACTCCAATATCTTCCTGTTGTTAAAGTTATAAATAAATTTTAAAAGTTGTTTGGCAAATAATTAGAGAAAAAGTACACCAGGGCTGTTAATCACAAAGATGCAGATACAATTTCTAGCTGAAGCAGCTCCTAAATCACAGATTGCTGGAAACCAGGAGATTATATTGCAGGCAGAATCATGGTATGATTTTCTGACCTTATAGTCTTTCCGTGAGCATCTGTTTTTGGTCAGAGTTAGAGGCAGCTTATTGGGCTAAGTGGATATTTGGAGTGATGTGATCCCCTTGCGTACTGTGTGTGATGGAAATTTGGATGGGTTTTCCTGGGATCGCTGCTATTTTGTCTGGAATCGTTTCAAGCAGGTGAACATTAGATGCAACTTCAATTTTCACACTTAGGGAAAAAACCTGAAGTTCCTCAAGTTTTGATTAACTGACTATTCACGAACATAATCTGTGAAGAACACAGATGGAGTTGACATTTTGCAAGGCTACACTACTGCTGCAAGGCTCCATTGTAAAATAATTGGATTATTGTGGGAAAATCTGGAGCATGTTATAATTTCAGTTTTCTTTTCTATTTTCTTAAATGCACACTGCTTTTCTGAGAAGACTTTTTTTGTTGTTGTTTTCTTCACATAAGCAGCCTGCTGACCTTTAGGCATTTTTTTTAACCCTTGCCTCTGATTCTTTTACTGTCTCCTGTCAAACCCTGTGTCAGGGCTGATGGGGGCACATTGTGTGTCTGTGCTTTCCTGTTGACTTCAGCCGCTGCTTTTCTGAGGAAAACGGACCCCGGAGCTGGGAGTCTTCAAGAACTTTGGAACTGAAGCTGGGACTTCCAGTTTGATCATACAGGTGTCCAACCTCCTCTGCCACCAGAGAGGACGCTCCTGTGGGCAGGCTGGACGCACTCTGTGACCACCCTTGGCCTTAAAAGAGAGCCTCTTGGTAACAATTTCTGGTGGTCTTCAGTTCAAACTAATTAATTTGCTTGCTTGCGTCTGGTGTTTTGGTCAGTGCATGGTGAGAGCCGGAGCACAGTGACCCAGGGGGTGACTTTTCCTCCTGCCGTGGTGGGTGCCTGTTTCATATGTATTTACACAGATGCTCCTTCACTGGCTTGTTTTCACTTTCCCACAAAAACAACTTGCTAAAATGCAAGCTAAATACTAACGTAGGTTTTGAGATCTTTGTTTGGTTTTGTTGGCCTTTTGGGATGGGGAAAAATAAAGGCAGATCTTATTCATATCCTTCCTTTCTGGGAAGTACTTGTACCCTTGACAATTCTTCCTGTTGCCCACTCCTAAGAACTACAGATGTAGTCTGTGGAGTAAATTCTGCTTTCCTGGAAACTTCAGGTTTGGGGCAATTTCCTTGTTTTGGGAGTTCTTGGAATTGTATAGCTTTGCTTCCCTAGGATCAGAGATCAGAGCTAATTTAGAAATTAAACATTTCTGCTTTTGCGTAATGCCATAAATTAAGACACAGAAGCAGCTCTGTTGTCTTTTCAAGATTTATGAGTGTGCACTTTCATTCTCTCCTCCCAAATAGATAAGCCCTGCTCTAGAAGTAAATTTCTAGCCAGGACAGGCTATATAATCTATATGGTCTGCTAATCTTTTAATAGGGGTGAATGGAAATGAGGGGGCCATGCTAATTTATTTGAGCAGTCATTTGTCTGTGTTGCCACTGATGTGGAGATGGTGATGATCAGGAGCTGTCAGCAAGGATAGGGCAGTCTCTCTCTCAGCTCACTTTATCATGGTTGTGAAAGTTCTTTTTTTTTAAAGCCTGACTCATTTGAGTTTAAGTGAGGAGGGATTACAGAGCTCAGTTCTTTGAAATTTTATTGGATGCAGGTTCCCCTTGAAGTACAATCTTATTGAACCTAATGGTTTTGACAATTTCAAATAAAAATATCCAAATGAATGAACATAACTCATCTCCTTGTCGCTGCTTCCCTGGGTTTCAAGAGGAATGTTTTTTTGCTGTCTTCCCTCATGGGAAACATCTGCAGAACCAAATGGCAGATCATTAATGCTCATTCAATAGCAGGCTTTGTTCCCAGTTACTTCAACTTGGAAACAATTAACTGGAGAGTTTTGTTTTGTCTTGTTTTTCTTTCTGAATGCAAACATCTAATTCTAGTTATATATTCTAGTGGATTTTGTAGAAGTCCTTCAATTTGGGATTGCTTGTAATTATTTTAGAATAAATGCTCCCTACCCAAATTCAGATAGTGGGAATGGTGCCTTTGTGGTTGGGGTGCGATTTTAATTTATTTTATTGTATAAATGGCTGAATATTGTTCAACTCTGTAAAACAATTAGATACAAATCTCATTACAAGCATTTGTGTTCAGTTCAGGAAGGCTTCTGGTTCCTCACATTCACCAAATGCTTCATAGTAGCATTTAGCAAAAAATCTGTCTGGCCTTTGATAGTAAGCAAATGAAAACTGAAGATCAAACATTCACCTACTTGGGTGTGAAAGTTGTTTGAACCAGAAAACCTCCAGATCTGTTCAGCTGACTGTGAGCAGTTTGTATTTCAAGACACTTGCCCGATTGGTGACTGCTGTCCAAATCTGCCAGACTGGCATGTGAATAGCTCTTAAATCCGTTAAAAAACCCCATTACTACATTTTTAAAGAGTTTATTGACAGTTGTTGAAAAGTTCAGGTTTTAAGCTTTATGTGATTTTAATCCATGAGCCAAAGCAGGAAATCGTATAATTATGACAGCTGAATTAAAACACCTTTTAGTCAGTATTCACCAGAACTAAACATCCATGATTAATAGTTTGGCTGGTTAATTAAGGGCTAAGTAGTCATAATTTATGCACTTAACATTTTTACTTTGAGAATATGTGAATGGGGCATGATAATGACAAGTGGTCAGCTTGATCTGTTCTAAACTATCCTGCCTGGAGCTATGCATGTGTGAAAGGAGGATTAAAACAAAACAAAAAAAACCCCACTGTGGGAGCAGTGTACAAAGGAGCAGCCAGTGTGGTTGGGCAGCCTGAGCAAGAGCTGTAAATATGCTTAAGGGAAGGTGTTTAAAGTTTAGCAATGTACCCCACCCTGCCTATGGCAAATTTGCCCCAGATGAATGGGGCGAAATAGTTTTTTAAGGACTGCATAATGTGTCTGCAGGTTTTCACAGAGCAGGTTTGTCATATAGAATCACAGAAAAATTGAAAGTGAATTTTAGGTTGTTTCATCAGGTGTCATCCTAGCTCAGCAGTGCCAAAATTCCTGTTTTGTGGAGCTTTTCTGATTGGATCACTTCCAGGAACCAGAATTAACAAATCAGGCTTTGCTATAGTTGAGGTTCTCTGAACTTCTGCAGGTAAAATCCTGAACAGGTCACTTATTTTTCCCCCCAGCATATTATTACCATATTTTAATTTTTGACCCTTTTATTCAAGCTTAAAATAGCTACTGGAATCATAGTTTGTGGTTTTCTTGATGATGATGATGCCGGTATTTAGGGATTTCAGCTTTAGCAAGCCAAAACCCCAGTGTTAAGGCTTTGGAAGTGCCAAAGTGTAATTGCCAATGCACATGAGTTAAATTTGCCAACTTTACCTGATCTTCTCAGTGGGAAAATAGTGCTGTAACAGAACCTGGAGACAAGGTGCAGATTTCTAGTGCCAGGAGACTGAAAACTCAGATGGTGAATGGAAAGAGAAACCTTTAAAGCTGGCTCCTTCCTGTGAAAAATGACTGGCATTTAGAGATGTGTGCTGGCATACGTTCAGTCTTTACAGTTGGAAAAAAAGGAAGTTTAAAGGAGTCAAAGGAATCTTTGGGTTTGTGCCGCCGTTTGTGTGCTGAGCACTTTGCTGTCATGACTTCAGTGGAGCCGTGTGACTGGTTTTAGCTGTATGCTTTGGCTTCTTCATGTTTAAAGTACTGAATTATTGTCCAGGGTGAGACCCTCAAACACTTGACTTCACCAAGAGATTCCTCAGGGCTTTCTCTGTCACATAACTCCAGATATTTAAGTGCTGTTATTTTCTGTAGGGAGACTTGTGGCTCTTGCAGAAAATCAGGGCCCTTACTGGTGCAATTCCCTCATTCACTGCTGTGCTTCAACACACCAACCTCTCTTTTCTTTAGGGTTCTTCAGCCTCCTGCCTTTGGGAATTAAAAGACTGCAAAAACACTGGTTCACTTTATCTACAAATCCACCCAAGCCATTTGGAGATGTTAAATGTGAGAGGACATTTAGTCACGCAGGTCAATACAGATTCAAAGTAATCTCAACTCTCACATGTGCCCACCTCTCATGGTGAGCTCTGAGCCTGGCTTCTGCCATATTGCTGTTGGGAAGAGGAACATGCTGTAGTAAGGAGAAAAAGAAAAGGCAAACCAGCAGGTTTTTGTCCCGCTCAAGTTGTCATCAGGCCATTTTTATGAATCAAAAGTGTTCTGTTTGGGTTATTCTGGTAAATTGTTAAATAAAGACTCACACAGAGCTTTTAATAGATCTTTCCTCTATAGTCACTGAATTTTGATAAGAAGTGTGACAGTAATAGTAGTTATTTAGGGAGCAATGCTGGCACATGGACAAGTAATTTGCATATAGTCACAAGCTTATTTTATTGAAATATTTAAGTACTAGTAAAAGGCATGGGTTGGTTTGGCCTCCAGTGGAAATGAGTCTCCGATTTCCTTCCTAGGTTTGTTTTCCCTGAGAGCTGTGGAAAGGGAGGATCTATTTCTGTGCACCTCTTATTACAAAAATAAACCTTTTGTTGTGAGGGAGGTGAGCAGGGGCTTGAAGGAGAGAGTGAAGAGGAAGGAGGCTGCAGGGCTGGATTCCCAGCAGAGCTCCTCTGATGAGGATCAGCTCCTTCAGTGTGTACCTGCCTCTATCCTGGTTTTGTGTTGTCCCTCATGTAAGCCCTGATAAACCTCAGTCATTTTAGAGCTCTTTTTATCTCATTCTTGCTCTGCTTGTACTTACGCCTCTCCTTCCTCTTGCTGCTCATCAGCTTTCCCTCTCCCCCTGCTCCTTGAGGTACCCAGCTCCAGGTACCACCATTCCCAGGGATCTTCTGATGTGATGGGGAACAATGAGGCAAATTATAAACCAGATACAGTCAATGGTGATGTCCCAATTGCTGGCGCAGCACACAGCACAGTGCCCTCCAGGAGCAGGATCTGTCCCTCCAGGATCTTTCTTGGAGTCTGGTTTGAGGTGCACATCATCGCTGCAGGAAGCAGATCCTTGTGCATAGGTGTCCCTGGAGATTTCTGATGCTCAGCAGGTGTTGTTTGCACTGTAAAGATCATATTTGATTGTCCCATTCTGGTACAATCCCACGAATTAGACTGGAAAGGTTGAAAGGGCCTTCTGGCTTGTACAGGTACGATTGCAAGCCACTGCATGTTGAAGGCAGCTGAAAGAGTGGTAGGAACTTGTGAAATATGTTTGTAAAAATACACCCAAACACTTCCTCCTTCATTTCCTCTATATGTACTCATCATTTTTCGTCTGTTTTAGAAAAGACAGAAGCAAAATGAAAGCAATACTTTCATAAGCTGGAGGCAGGTGCAGGGTATTTTCTCAGTAACTTTCACTATCAGATGCTATTTTAAGATGCTTGTAGCAGCTGGTCGTTCTCTTACTTCTCGTAGTTACTGTCTGCTTATAAATGTTGAGAAAAAAGCCCTCCAGATTGTGTAAAAGAGCCTCTAAGGAGTTAAGGTGCCCCTGTTCCTCTCTTGTGTGCATAGTGGAGGAGGATGTGTGCTTGTTTCATGTGTTTGTGAAAGATGAAACTCATCACATCTGAGCCAATTAAAAATCAAAAAGCCAAGCACAGGATCTAAAAACCCAGAGATCTGTGAAAAAAACTGAAACCCAACCCAAAACAACAAACCCCAAACCTAAAATAAAAAGTATTACTTTAGGTGCCTTTATTACCTGCATGTAACAGACAGGCTTTTCTTTAAGCTTCGTGTTTACCCTGGATGTTACTTGTGGTCTTCTACAGGGACTGTAGATTTCCTTCACCCCTCATCAAGGAAATAAAGTTGGTTTCTTTTGGTTTTCTTGTTTCCATTGTAGCATATAAAATTGACTCTTATGAAGCGCTTGTACTAATTTGGCTGACAGCAACAGGTCAAGTTTCTATTTCATTTTATACATGTGAGTTTAGCATGCACTGCGCTTTACAAATGAATCTGTTACAACGAGCAACAGAAGAGCAGGATCTGTATCCACAGACTGACATCATTTGAAGCCCTACAGGGAAGCTTAAGCTCAGTGGGAAGATTTGGAAGCTGGCCAAGCCATGACCCTGCTTTAGCAGCAAATCACCTGTGCAGTGAAGACTTTACCTGCTCTGCATCAGTGCACTCCCTGGGATGCTTGTTAGTGCTAAAAATAATTCTTACACTGATTTCCCCAGAGTAATTAGCCTGTTCAGAATCAGATTGAGATTAGACTTTTTTTCTGGCGCCTTATCAAATTTAAGTCCAGGTATTTGCCATATGCTGCAGGGAGAAAAGGCTGTCTCAGTTTCTCCATATCGTGCTGTATGGAATTCAGTGTCCCTTGCTGCCTTCTGGGATCATACCCAGGGAGGAATGGTCTCAGGTCCACCCACCTCAGCCTTTCCCTTTGGACTTGCTTTTTTTCTGCAAAGGAAGCACAACGTTTGCTTAAAGGTGTTGATGGTCCAAGGAACATCCTGCCCCTGGTAAAGTATTCCCTTTTCTTATAATAACTGGTGCTTGGTTTGTAAAGCTCCAGGGCAAAGTGGTAATGCCTAACAAAGGGTTACTTTATTTGGATGATATTTTCTTATCTCTGTGGCTGTTGGTGCTTAGCATAAAGCATTTCCAGATAAGGTACTGAAATAAGCCATTGCAAAGAAGGAAGTGTTGGTTTCTTTAGAAAAAGTCATTCCATTCCCAGTAATGGTTTGTATTTGGCTGTGTTTGAGGTATAATGATATTAAAAACCTGGGCTACTTTGTATGTTCTGATACAGAAATAACCACCCAGCACAGTGGTTGTTCAGCCAGCAGAGAGCTATTTCCCTGATATTTTCCTTTCTCTCCCGGGGAGGAATGGTTTCATTTATGGCTCCTAGAACCAGAAGACTCAATTTATAGCAAAAAGATAAAAGAAAAATATGAAGAAAAGTCATCAGTCCCTTATCCCCCTGCTCCCTTATCACCTTCTTGTCAGCCTTGTTTCTCAGTGCACCAGTATCAGAAATTATAAACCTAAAGGGGTTGTACTCATGTTAGAACTTCCCTTAGCCAAATATTGTGTTGCATAACAGAAATGTAATTATCTTTTCTTGTAATTTGTATAATGTCTCAGACATTAGGTTGTAAGTCAGTGAATGTGCCAGACAGACAGAGATTGGGGTGAATATTCTATTCCAGAACAGCCAGAATCAATACAGGTTTTACACTGGGGGAGATCCATGAGTTCCTTCCTATTTGAACCATGTTAATATGCATTCAAGTGAGGAGCATCTTCCTAACAGCCTCTAATCCATGTGTTAGTAATTTCAGCTGTGGTGGATTTAAGTGTTTATTAGCATTTAGTTGTAGCTGAAAACACAGTGACTGAATTTGACCTTAGAGAAGGCTGGCATGCACACTGACCCAAAGTTTTCACCTTCACTGGATAAACAAATGAGTACAAGGATTAATAGATTTACGGGAGCTGTAATGGTGGCGTGGTGCTCCGTTGTGTTTTTGTCATTTTGGCTGACTTTGAGGATGATACTTTAGCAATATTAACAGGGAGTGTCTCAGGGTGCTTCAGTGAGCACTGTGCACTTCTGGGTGTGCATGGAATGGTTCCATAGTGAAGAAAGACAGTTTATTCCAATAATTTCCAGTGTGTAAATCAATTTGGGTTTGTTCAGTTTATTTGTTTGTCTGTATTGGGCACTTTTATAATGCTTGCGGAATGGCTTGCAGTGTTTCTCACTTGTGGCTTTGCTGGCTTCCTGTCAAGACAGTAAGTGAAGTAGAATTGCAGGATGATTTCTCTAGGCTTCCAGTGGCATTTGAAATATCTCTTAGAGGCACCTGTTAGAACATCTTAAAAAATCATTTAGCTCTAAATATTGTATGAATTTAAGGGAGTACATACAGAGTGTTTTACTGAAAGAAACCAAAACACATAAAAAAATTTTAAAAAGTCCCAAGGACCATAATTAGAAGATATGTAAGGGAAGATAAAATTGCTAGAAATATTTGTTCAATCATAGTGAGCTGCGACCAACTTTTCTGTCACTGATCCTTTCTTTCTTGTTCCTATTACCCCCAAAAGAGGAGGAGATGGCAAAATAAAAGGATATAATAAAAGTGACAGGTACAATCAAAAGCAGTCTCTCTGAAGGAAGAGATTAAAGTATATGGATTCTTCTGAGCATTTGAGATTTGGCAGTGTATTAAAGAGAAGGCTGAAGGAGATAGACTGAAAACGTTATTTCTTTCTTGTTACATAAGAACAAGGAGCCATTCAATTAAATCAAAAACAACAGAGTTAAATTGATAACAGGAAGTGTGTCTCTTTGAATGGTTTCTGTTTGCAGATTTTTGCTACAATGTGCCATTGAAAGGGGAAGAATAAGGAGGCCAAGCTTAGACCAAGAATTTGGCCAAGTATGTTTTTTCCCTGTGGTTGCTTAGGAAATATTTGGCGATACAGTTGGCCATGAACTTCTGAGGCTGAGGAAGGAAGAGGGAAAACTTCTGGCCTGTGGAGGATAAGGACAGCATGAACAACGTGCTGGTACCAAGAACACACTTTCTACATGCAAGGGAGAATTTCTCTCTCTTCAAAATAAAGTATTTCTATTGCTGTTGTTCAGTATGGAAGAGAAAAGCAGAGAAAATTGATGTAGGAAGAACGAAGAGTTGTGCATGTGAGTATGTGCTGGCCTGGCGGGGGGTACCCCAGTAATCCTGGCACCCCTGGCTCCAGCACCACGCTGGGAAGGAGGGTGGTCCCAATTCCCAGTCTTCCAGTGACCTCCCTAGGGAACAGATTTCTGGTCATGGTGGTGATCTGTGTGTCTTCTGCTTGAACTGAGGGAGTGCAAAAAAGGCCATCAGCAGGTGGCTGATGTCAGAGTGCATTTGCCCTTCAGACTGTATTTACCCTTTTCTCAGATGAGAGCACATTGTGTATTCGTTGTTAATTGTGTATCATAGCCATCATTTTGGTTAATTGATTTGTAAATACAATACTTATGTAAGAGAAGCTGTAGCTGCAGCAGGAATGTGGGTGTGAAGGTTCAGGGGCAGAGTATGGCTAAACTTCCAGGCAATTCAGTGAGCAGGGATGGGCTTATTTCTTCTGTGGCCTCAGTTCAGGCAGCCTGCTGCTCCCTGTGCAGCAAGTATCACTGATGTGTTGCCCCAGTGAAGGAACTGTGAGGTGGCAGCTCAGTGGAGCCATCTCTGCTGTCTTGACAGAAACTTTTCCCCAACTTTTTTTCACTTTTTTATTTTTTAAATTGTTTGATTCCACTGTGTTTCTCTTGGGCTTGGGGAGGACTCTGCTCACTCTGGGTTGAATACAGGTGGGTCTCAGAGACACAGTGCGATCTCTGCACCATCCTTGCTGAATGGACATTTCTAATCAGCAACTGAGGCAATGTATGTAACTGGGAAAAAGAACATTTGACTTGGGGGAAGCAACTGGAAAAACCTACAGGAACAAGTCTGCTCCTTGGTAACAAAAATCTCAAAGCAAACAAAATAAAAACAACGGCAGTGGGCCCTCAAAATGAGAGGGGTGGAGAATAACAGGAAGGGAATAGGAAGCATTAAGTGCCTTGGGAAGTGGATGTTGAACTGGGCTCTTATGTGCAACATCTTGGCTGCAGCAGGTTTCAGTACAAGTAGGCGAGCCATGCAGAGAGCACCAGCAGAAGAGGAGTTGTTTAAATGACTCCCAACAGTGTGTTTCATAATGTTTTGTGCAAATGTGTTTAGCCTAATAATTTCTGTTGCTGGCACGTGATGTAACGCTACCAGGGAGGCCTGTGGCTGCCTTGTCAAGATTTTATGAAAAGAGGGAAGGGCCTAAGTGAAAGCACTCAGCTGATGTGAGGAAATCCAGCCATGTCTTGTGAGCTTGTGCAGGGCATCAAGTGCTGTTCCAGCACGGGCATCCCTCCATCCCCAGTCAGACTGGGCTGGCATTTATGTCTTTTCCCCTCCCTCCGTAAATCTTGTGTTTCAGCCCGAGTTCAGTGAGAAACACAAAGGCGTGGTGGGTCCTTCTATGGGAAATCTTCCTCTGTGAGGTTCAGAAAATTGTTTTTGCTTCTTGGTGGTGCTGTGAGGGAAGAAACAATTTCAGTTTGTCCATGAGTACTTTGATATTGTGGCTGTGTTAAACTGATAAATCTACACCAACACACCTTGCTATTTGGGCAAAACCTGTTATTGCCTTGTGAATGCATGCAATGCCATTAAGCTTATTAATTTTTTGTATGGAACATAACAATGCTGATATTATTTATTTGCCAATATAAATGGGGGAGGGGAGGATTGTGCAGCTTTAGTTACACAGTAATGCTGTTAGAGAATATTTTTTGTAGATTCCTGAACACTCTGCAAGTGTGGCGAGGTTAGTCATAAAGTTATTTAAATAAGTTATTAAGTAACTGGTTATACAGCCTCATTCAAATTAATGAATGCAAGAGTAGATTTCTTTGAAAGCAGGCAGTAATTTGTCTGTGTGGATTAATCCAACAGTAGCATTTCTGTTGCCTGTCCTGGCGTTTTTCCTAATCAGGAAAACAGTAGAAAATAATTTTTGTCAACTGTGTAATAGAAGGTAAATATGCTGTGAGTTTTGGAAGCAGCCATCATGTAGTTAATGGGTGTATATTTCTGAGGACATGGGTGTGTAATGTAACCTCTGTGTGTGTGAGACTGTAAAGGAGTAAATCTGCAGGTTTCACCAGCTTTTTCCTTACTGAGTTTTGGTGATGAGTTGACCACCTCTTTTCACAGAATAAGGATGATTGCTCAGCTGTTAACTGGGGAAGAGTCTGTCTGTGAGGATATTCCTGTGCACAGAGGTGTCCCCTGCTCCCTTACCATGCACATACAGTGAGTGATTTTGTTTTAGTTCTTTTATTCCTGACCCTCCCAACTGTGTAAATGCTCACTATGAATCAACTCAAAGGTGAGTCCACCAGTAGTTTTTCGTAAGTGATCCACCCATCCATTTGTGTATTATATTTCTCTCGGTTGCCTACTTTGCAAGGGAAAAGAATTCTGCAATTTTCACTGACAGTGGGTTAATGTAAGGGAGTGTTTTGGGGTCCTCATATTCAATGTGCCCTGTTCAGCCTCAGCTGCTTAGTTTGTGGAGCTGTTTTTTGTATGTGCCAACAGCACATCCTGTAAGAATCCATGTAGCCTTGGAAAAAGCCAACAAAACCCTACATGGTCTGGGAAAGTGGCAGCAGAAATGTCCGTGCCAGCTTTGCCAGCATGTTTCGTGTTGCTTACATTGTCACGATTTAACTCCCATCAGTAAGGTTTGTACAGAAACAGTTTCAAACTGGATAAATCTCAAGTTTTCACAGATCAGGACTTGGCAGAAGAAGAAATGTAATGTCCCCTCTTAGCAATCATGAAGTAGTGGGCAGGCATTGCATTTTTGTGTAGGAATAAATACTTGCTCTGGCTGTTTTCCTCCTAAATAATCAAACCTACCCACCAGACTGTATTTGGAAGCACTTAGTAATGTGACATGCTCCGTTTTAACTGTTCAGAGAAATGACTGAAAGTTTTAAGATGAGACAACATGAATCATAGTCTTGAGCGGCTGTTCACTTTTGTGATTGACTTGCCTTCTTCCTACGTTCCTTTTAGTCACCCCGGGAATCGCTGA
Source organism: Dryoscopus gambensis (assembly GCA_013389985.1). Classification (NCBI taxonomy): domain Eukaryota; kingdom Metazoa; phylum Chordata; class Aves; order Passeriformes; family Malaconotidae; genus Dryoscopus; species Dryoscopus gambensis. The sequence goes on from WEIT01030191.1 coordinate 125,266, forward strand.
AGCTGTTGCGTGCAGGAGGCATTGCTGAGATTCCCCTTGCAGCAATGGACTTGGATAAACAATCCGTATGGGGATCCCTGAAACAGAAAACCCGGCCGTTCCTGCAAAACCTGAGCGTGAGGAAGACGAAGAAGAGGTCTGGCAAAATGCTGGAGAGGAAGGGCCACTCCTTGGACCGCTGTCTCAGTGCGTCGGTGCCTGACATGCTGGAGGTGGAGACTCTCATGGAAGAAGAAGAAGAAGAATCTACTTACTCGAATACTCAGGTGTTGTCAAGCTGCTCCTCCAAGAGCTTTTCCAGGTCTGTGGTGTCCCTGAAAAGCAGAAACGCTTCGGTGAAGGCAGTGGGAGAGGACTGGCTGTGGGCGTCACAGCAGGGGACACGGACAGAGGTGACAGTCATCCCCCCGGACACGCAAGCTGTGGGCATTCACCTGATGTCCTCCCGAGGAGCTGAGGCTGTGGGCAGCCCTGTGTCCCAGGGGAAGAGGAAATCCAGCGAGGACCTCTTTGACCTGCTGCAGAGCTCCCGCCTGAGCACCGCGCTGAGCGACGAGGGGACAGAGGTGGGTGCTTGAGCGTCGGCTCAGTGACCTCCTCCTGCGGGCTCCTTGTGTTTCTCCTTAAATTTCTGGGTTATAAAAGGGTGGAGGATCCAGCTCAGGCCAGATTGGACAGGGCTCTGAGCAACCTAGTGTAGGGGCAGGTGTCCCTGCCCATGGCAGGGGGTTGGAATGAGATGAGCTTTAAGATCCTTTCCCACTCAAACCACTCTGTGAGGAGAGGGCTCTCTGTTCAAGGAATGAGTGGGGAATAAAAATAAGCCTAAACTCTACATGGTATACACATTATTCAAGACTAATTCAGCTATACTTCCTGTCAGTCTGGGGCTGCAAATAACCCTGCTCCAGTTTTTTATTCTTCTATTACTCTTCTGTTATTTGTAATGATAGTTCAGATTTTTCAGATTTGTCGGAATTGCTTGCTCAAATCAAAAGTTGTTTCAGTCCTCAGAGTTCTGAAATGAGGTGCTGATACATTTTCTTTTTAGTTAATACAGTTAATAATACCAGGTTGCTTCATAGCAAAATCAATTTGCCATCCACCCACTCAAGACTCTGATGAAAGCAATAGGTGAAAGATGGCTGTGAGCAAGGTGAACTCTGCCTGTACCTGGAATTAACCAAAACAAGCACATGATGGAAAACAGAACACGTAGCATCATTCTCAGGACTGTCTTTTGGGTTTCTGTGGTGATGATTTAAGGAGGAGAAAAACCCAAATGTTTTCTCTGCACTCCCTGTCTTGTCCCCCTTTCCTTCCCCCCTGCCTCTGTGGTCAGTATTTGTGTCTGGACATAATGTCCCATGCACAGGAGGATCAGAGACCAATACTGACATTAAACCATTCCCTCCTGGCCTTAGCAAATTGGGAATCCTGAAGAGTTGCACGATGGCTTCATTATATAGACAGCAGGTGAAGATTGTGGCTGCATGAAACACTTGGGGCAAAAATTGTTTTATTTATATTTTGTAGAAGTATGTCTCCTCCTGTTGAGTTCTCACTGGGAAGGTTACATTTTGAACTTTTGGAGGCCTTCTTCTCATTACCTGATTGTTGCAGCTGTGAGAGCTGCCTCTGTAGTCATCCAAGATGCAAAAATGGGAACCAGGCTTTTTTTGGCTTCAAGTCCTCCCTTGGGAATGGGGATTTCGAAGTTTAATTTTTTTTTTGACTGCACGTTCAAAAGGATGGCTACCGCTGATGTGGGGAAAATGGTCCTTTCTGATATAAACTGCTTCTTTTGCATCTCAAAGGCCTGTGTATTCCTACCAAATAGGTGTTGGCTTCCAGTCTGTTGTGATGCAAAGTGTCAGACTGGTAGTTACTGACCATCACTTGCTGTTTAGTGTTGCTAAATTGTTCACAAATTGGTTTCGTCTTGCTGGAGTGGTCATTATTTTGAGCAGCACTTAAGAAAAGAGACAGAAATAGTACAGTGTTTTGTTTGTCTGCTCAAACCTTACTCAAAAGTTGCAGCACCTCACTCGGTATATGGTAAATAGATGGACTCTCATTATTTTGGAAGTTTTTCCAGGTTGCTTTAACGACAGCAGCAATTTTTTCCTGCTGTTGTGCACCAGAAACCCTAATCTAAAATCTACCACAGCAGAACAAATCCTGCTTTGATTTTGGGCAAGCTGAGTGTTCTAGGAGAATGAAGTGATGAAATAGATTAACCTCAAGTCAAGTTTCATCCAGATGCGCAATCTGAGTCTGGCTTATTTTCTGCAGCACTTATATCTCTCTGTATTTGCTAGTGTGTGTAAATCATTTAGTAGTTACTTGTATGGCCAATCATCTCACTGTGTGAATATGCTTCCTTACTCTAATATGCCTCCAGTCCAACTTATGAAGATTATTTGCCTCAAAAATAATAGGAGTGTGAAGCAAAGGAAAGCGGAAATGAATAAGGAATACTGAGCAAATTTAGTTTTATTGAATCTGTCGAAGACCGGATTGAATACTGGAAGGTGTCCATGGCAGGGAGGTTGGAAGTGAATGATCCTTAAGGTCCCTTCCAACCCAAGCCTCAGTATTCTATGATTCCGTGACAGCTTCAACATTCAGTTTCACTTGTACTTAATTGAACAGTACGGGATTTGTGCTGTGTGCGCCTCGGATGGGAACAGTTTGTTACAGAGGTTGTTGGTCTCTGAATGCTGGATGGGGTTGCTGTGAGGAGCACGAGGAGAGTTCGCATTGTTCTTGCGTGAGCATCACTCCCTGCCCAGGGAGGGAAATCAGAAGGAAGGCAGATCCCTGGAACAAAACAAACTAAAAAAAGCAAAAATGTAGGTTGAGCTTCTTTTCCCCCTGAATTGCTTGTCACATGCCACCTACTCATTTCCTGGTTGTCTTTGGCCACTCAGTATCGTGAGATCCTCTCCGAGCCTCATGGGTGAGATCAGCGTGTGCTTGTGGTTTTTCACATTTGTCTGAACCCTCAGTGCAGAGCTGTGGGTGCTCAGCACTGCCCATCTTCACTGAAGGCTCTGACCACAGGTATCATTTTTCCATTTGTCGACAGATTTGCTTTCTGTTCCCCATTGCACCCAGCTAGGCAAGTCTGAAGATGCAAGTGAAGTTGCGCTGAATCCCTCCCTGCTTGATTCAAGTTGTAAAGGGCTCCTGCAATGCCATTTTTTTTGCCATTGGGTTTTGTCCGTGGCCACGTGTCATTGCTGAGGTGCTCTGACACCTCTTTATCTCCTTGCCAACACTTAGCAGTGGGTCCCTGGCAACCCAAAGCCTTGTCCTGTTGCTGATTCACTCAGTGAGTGCCCTTGTGTTTTGAATCATTCTTCTGCAGAAAAAAGAGGAGGCAGACGTGGTAAAGCTTGTCAAGAACTTTCAATTCCTGTCTATTCATACATCTACTCTTGCTTGATTTGCTTTCATGCAGATACATTTGGGTCTGTGACCCACCCGGATGTGCCCACTTTTGTTTAAAGTTGAGCAGTGTCATCGTAGTTTGATAAAGATCAAGATTTCAGGACCATGTTTTCACCGAGACTTTTATCTGTATTCTGTGATCTCACTGCTGTTAGTTACTTAGAATAGTAGTAATTTACATTATGTGGAGCTAAAATGAAAAAAACAAGCTTTACTAGTTAAAATTATAATTGTTCAGTATCTGTGGACGCAATGCAAGTAAACAAAAAGCAGAATAAAGATAAAATCATTATTTTGGGGGTAATTTTTTTATTGTAAAAGATATCAAGCTAGCCAAGACAGTACTTTAAAAATTATTATAATTTCAATGCATTTCTTTGATTCCATGTTTGTGCCATGTAAAACAAGCTGTAAAGAGAAACCATTACCGGTGCCAATGATGGTGCCTGAAGGAGATTCCTGTGAAGCCAGAGACTCCAAGAAACACTAGGTTTAATGCACACGAGTGAGATTTTATGCGTAATAGTCAGAAAATTCAAAGTTAGGGTTCCCCTAGCAGCTGTAACTCAGCTCTGTTGTGTGAGAAAATTCTTCTGCTGCTCTTTATGATGATAATTTTTCCACTTTTAATGTGTTTTTGCAAGGTGGCCAAGTTATGAGTACTGTGGGAACCATAAAGTTAAATTTTGTCTGTCGTGCGAGGGAGATTTTACTTGCAATGCTGGATTACTGTACTTCCTGATATGTAATATAT
>WEIT01030191.1:130077-164287 GCA_013389985.1 Dryoscopus gambensis
TGGGTGAGATCAGCGTGTGCTTGTGGTTTTTCACATTTGTCTGAACCCTCAGTGCAGAGCTGTGGGTGCTCAGCACTGCCCATCTTCACTGAAGGCTCTGACCACAGGTATCATTTTTCCATTTGTCGACAGATTTGCTTTCTGTTCCCCATTGCACCCAGCTAGGCAAGTCTGAAGATGCAAGTGAAGTTGCGCTGAATCCCTCCCTGCTTGATTCAAGTTGTAAAGGGCTCCTGCAATGCCATTTTTTTTGCCATTGGGTTTTGTCCGTGGCCACGTGTCATTGCTGAGGTGCTCTGACACCTCTTTATCTCCTTGCCAACACTTAGCAGTGGGTCCCTGGCAACCCAAAGCCTTGTCCTGTTGCTGATTCACTCAGTGAGTGCCCTTGTGTTTTGAATCATTCTTTTGCAGAAAAAAGAGGAGGCAGACGTGGTAAAGCTTGTCAAGAACTTTCAATTCCTGTCTATTCATACATCTACTCTTGCTTGATTTGCTTTCATGCAGATACATTTGGGTCTGTGACCCACCCGGATGTGCCCACTTTTGTTTAAAGTTGAGCAGTGTCATCGTAGTTTGATAAAGATCAAGATTTCAGGACCATGTTTTCACCGAGACTTTTATCTGTATTCTGTGATCTCACTGCTGTTAGTTACTTAGAATAGTAGTAATTTACATTATGTGGAGCTAAAATGAAAAAAACAAGCTTTACTAGTTAAAATTATAATTGTTCAGTATCTGTGGACGCAATGCAAGTAAACAAAAAGCAGAATAAAGATAAAATCATTATTTTGGGGGTAATTTTTTTATTGTAAAAGATATCAAGCTAGCCAAGACAGTACTTTAAAAATTATTATAATTTCAATGCATTTCTTTGATTCCATGTTTGTGCCATGTAAAACAAGCTGTAAAGAGAAACCATTACCGGTGCCAATGATGGTGCCTGAAGGAGATTCCTGTGAAGCCAGAGACTCCAAGAAACACTAGGTTTAATGCACACGAGTGAGATTTTATGCGTAATAGTCAGAAAATTCAAAGTTAGGGTTCCCCTAGCAGCTGTAACTCAGCTCTGTTGTGTGAGAAAATTCTTCTGCTGCTCTTTATGATGATAATTTTTCCACTTTTAATGTGTTTTTGCAAGGTGGCCAAGTTATGAGTACTGTGGGAACCATAAAGTTAAATTTTGTCTGTCGTGCGAGGGAGATTTTACTTGCAATGCTGGATTACTGTACTTCCTGATATGTAATATATGTATTTGCAGGAGGAGGAGGAAAGAATTACACAAAGGGGTATTTATGTTTATTTCAGCATGTCAATACAGCTAAGATTTATGTACTTTGGTGCAGGAGCTGGTTCACTTTTAATGTTTCTGTAGTGCTCCACACAATGCTGCTCTCATCTGAGAGGTCTGGATGTTACCACACTGCACATGAAAACACTTTCACATGACGATCGAATTCCACCTTGTGTGCGTTTCTGCAGACCGAGATTATCCTCAGCATAAATCTTGGTGTTTGAATGGGCTGTGATTGCCTTGCATTGGACCAGACGAGCTGCCCAGGCACGTAGGTCCTCTTCAGCTTAAGTGATGATCATGGGCTGTTGTAGCAGCCAAAAGAGCATCAGAGGTGTCTTGGCTGATGGATCCCTTCAGACAGACTCGATGCTGCGCCACTGTAGCCTCAAGTTTTTGGATGAGTCAGTATTTAGGAAGAAATGATTGACTTCCTCTCCTATGCTGGGCACGGGATAAAAATCCTTCGGATGTTCCAGTTACTGCAGAAAGGTGGGGGAAGCAGATGTTCCTTGTATTGTTTTTTTCTCTTTTGTCATGGTTTAACCCAACAGGCAGCTAAATATGACACAGCTTCTCTCTTACTCACTGCTCAGTGAGAGCTGTCATATGCAGGAGAGAATAGGGGTAGAAGGTAAGATTTGTGTGTTGAGAAAAGGAAGAGGTAATAATTTTTATAATATTTTATATATTCTAATATAAATATATTAAAACATAAAATTCAAAAAAATTTAATATATTAATTATATATTTTATACAATATTTTAAAATAATGAATATTTTAATAAAAATGATACAACAGTTAAAATATTCAAAACAAGTGGGGCACAGTGCAATTGTTTATCACCTGTTGGACTGATGCCCAGCCAGTTCTGAGCTGTGGGACAGTCCTTGTCCAGCAACAACTAAAAACATCAGTGTGTTATCAACATTGTTCTCACCCTAAATCCAAAACAGAACACTGTACCAACTACTAGGAAGAAAATTAACTCCATCCAAAACCAGGGCACCTTTCTCTTTGACCATTTTTTTTTTTAACTTTTCCCCTGAGCATTTTTTTTTTAAACTCAAACCAACAAAAAACCCCCACACAAGCAAAAAAAAAAAAAGACCCCTAAACTCCAATCCAAGTAAAACACTATTTAAAAAGCCTTTAGGTGGAACTTGCTTTTTGGATGGTGAAGGAGAAGTTGTGGTCAAGTGAGAGCTGCTGGCCGCCAGACAACAACTTCAGACATCAGGAGAGTTTGTGATAAGAACTTTCAGCACGCAGTGCTGGGAGGAGGAGAAATTTATTCTTAGCTGGAAGCAGGCACTTATTTTCCTGCATTAAACTCAAAAAACTAAGTGCAGTTATTGTAGAACAGGAAAAAGAAATACATATTTAAATTATCTATATGCTTAAGTAAGAGCAGTTTACTCATTACACATATGTATGAGTAATTTCTTGACTGATTTTCTTTCCTGTGTTGTTGTCTAATTCATTGTATCTTTTGTTTTACAGTACCCATGTGGAGAAATGGATTTTGACTCTTCCCTATCATCTCAAAATTTTGATGACCAAACGGTAAGTCCTGTCATTTTGAAACTTGGTCAGCGGCACAATTCATTTTAGCTTTAGGTTCTTTGCTTCTTTCAAGTTTAAAAACTAATCAGGTGCAGAAACCATCTAGAGATTAGCCCAGTGTTGGGCAGAAGCTGTTGTGTTGCGGTTTGGGTTGGTTTGTTTTGTTTTGTTTTTTCCGGTTTGTGAAGATTTTGTGTGTTTAGTGGTGGTTTTGTGTTTTTGTTTGGGTTTTTAGCAGTTCAAAGTGGTTGCTAATGTTTTGAATAGACCCAAATGTTCTGGATTTTTTGAAGTACTCTATATTTTACTGGTAACTGATGAAAGCATCAGCATAAATACTCAAATAACAGTGTAGGAACAAAGTGAATTAAAGTAAATACAGCAAATAGCACAGCTGTAGGCTTTGAGAGACACCAAAATCAGTTTTAGGGCAGTGTGAAAAGGCATTGGCAGTTCTGACATGTTATTCTCATGTAAAGCATGTTTGCCTTGTGCATGAACTTCTCTACCTTTGCCCTCTGATAACCTCTCAGGTGCTGTCCAGAGCTGTTTTCACTGTGTGTTCCGGCTGGAGGATGATGCTGAGGTGTGTAAGAGCACCTCTGACTAGCAAAAATCCTCTTGAATTTGCATCTGCCAAACCTCACAACCAGCACTGCCCGCCACTGGGCTTCTCTCCTTTGGAATTGCATGAAGAAATGCTGTCCTCTCGTCTCATTATCCATGTGAAATGTGTTCTCCCTCATGAGGTTATCCCATGGGTGCAAAGGGCTCGATGATCTTTAGGGGTCTCTTCCAACTTGAGAGATGCTATGAATGCACAAGAAACAGCTAGAAAAAAAAAATATGCTGTTAAGCTGATAGGATTTGGAAAACCTGTGCATTTGTGATTGTTATATCGCCACTCACTTTCAGGCATAACCCTTGCTTTGTTGAACATACTTGATCCTGATACTTAGCTACTTGCATAGTGAAGTAAAGCCTGGGAAAGAAATCTTTTTCTCTTTTCCCTCTTTTTTTTTTTCCTGTCTGTAAAAGATTGCCCTAAGGAAAGAGCAGGACTTCGCAACACTGGGAGCACACCTGCCTCATTTATGATCCACTTCCCGAGGTGTGTGACTGGTTCCTTTGTTCTCTTTAGGCTCTGGAGGAAGCAAACGACTGCCTGAGTGACCTGCCCAGCCCCTTTGCCTACCTGCTGACCATCCACCTGAAGGAAGGCCGGAACCTGGTTATCAGGGATCGCTGTGGTGAGCCCCACCTTTCCTCTGGCTTCCTTTAGAATTCACACAGCTCTCCTTTCACTAATCTCAGCTTGGCAGCAAGCTGGCTGCTTATCTGCAGTGCAACAAGTCATGGACTTGTATCTGTCCTCCAGGTCGGAGCACTCAGAGATTGGGTTTATCCATCTTGGATACACAGGGGAGGGAGCTGCTCTCTGCTTGCTGCTCCTCCTGCCTGATTGTGCAGCTGCACAGCTCCTTCTTGGCTGCCCTTAGCACCTGTACCTATTCAGGAGCTGCAAGAAATCATATTTGAACTTAAAAAACCCAACCAAACAAAGACTGTTTGGAGCTTTATTAAATGATGGAGCTGCTCTTAGGAGTGCTTTTTGGGTTATCTGCAAAGATGTTAATAAAAGGGAAACCACAGGAGCGGGGCTGTAAGCCAACAAACCTCTCTAATCTGGGATGTGACTGAACAATGACACCATGCTAAAACCCCAAAACCCACCCCCAGATGACGTATCAAACTGTAAAATATTTGGGGAATTCCTGGAAAAACTGTGTGAAAAGGCTTGCTGTTAGTCTGGCTTTTCTTCAGGCTGTTGAAAGAGGGAGTGAAAATGCTTATAAACAGCCAGTCACTTGCTGGGGAGGGCAGAGCTGTCCTGCCAGAGGCTCTGTGCAGGCTGTAGGACCCTGCACCAGCAGCTGCTTCAGGACCTTCCATCTGAACCTGTCAGAGAGCTCTTGCATACGTCCAGTCTTGAATTCATATTTTTTTTCCTGCATGTGGAAACAGTTCTGGTACTTCTGTCTTGCAGAATGTCTGAGCAGCTTCTTTTGAGGTGAAGCCATGGGGTTTATTCATTCAGTTTTAAACAAATTAAGCGTGCACAGCCTAAAGGCCTGTGAAGGTTTGCACCTGGAGGGACCTGTCTGATTCAGAAACGTTCTCACGTGGGCTGCTCATTGGGGTTTCTGTTATCTGGTACCTCAGTTAACTTCTTCCATGCTGGTTTTTCATGGCTTCGCAAAACAGTAACTTTTGGTGGAGTGTGTGTTTGTTTTTCCTACCAGTTTTTGGAAGGAGTGAACGAGTACTTAGATTAAGATCTTTACTGGTTATACAGAAGCCTCTATTTCCTAACAGTGTAGCAGTTCATCAGATTTTGCTAGCAGGCTGCACAAGCCAGGACACATCCAACTGCTCCTATGAAAAAGATGCTAGAAATGAGCAATTCCAGCAGAGTAGTATTTCTAGAGAAGACAGAGCATACTTTGCTCTAGGCTGTGTTTTGTTGTGTAAGAAAGCAAATGCTTGTCTCAGTGAGGCATTGGACAGCATTGTGAAACAACATAAGGGGGGAAAAATCCCTTTTGATGAGTCTCTGTTGCTTTGTGTCAAATGACCTCTCATTTAGTAAGCTGAGTATGTGAGGTGATGCTTCCTTCAGTAAAACCTGCTGCTTTTTATTGCACAGGCAGCAGGAGGGGAGAAAACAGTGACTTAATGATTATTCATCAGCCACCACCATGCTGCAGTGGTGGCTCCTTAAAAAAAAAAAGAGCACTCTGCTGATGCCCATCTTTATAGGCCTCTGCTGTCACTCTGGTTATGTGACATCTTTGTGTGACGCTGGGGCTTGACCTACAACCACTGGGCTTTCTCAGCATGCCTTTGAAAGTGGGAGGTTGTCAGCTCTGGTCATCTCTGCAGTGTGAGAAAACCTCAGAGATAACTTGTGGGCTGGGAACGTGTGACTTCCCTCCTCTCCCCCCGCCCTGGTGCTGGTTAGAGCTGCTGTGCTGGGGTGTATCAGTGTGCTCTGAATAATTTGAATTTAGGAACACCTCTGTGGCCCGCCTGTCCTGTGAGTCACACTGTGCTTGGGCTGAAGGCCAAGTCATCCTCATTCACGTCTTGGGAGCAGCAAACCCTAGAGCTAAGCCAGCAGTGCTGCCTGGCACAGCTGGGAGAGGGCTCAGACCCTCTCCTGTATGTCAGGAGGTGCCAGAGCTCTCCAGTGTGTAAAGCCTCGATGATCCTTGTGGATCTCTTTCAACTTAGGATATTCTGTGAAAGCTGAATTGCTGGTCCTGTGTTTTGAACCCTCCTCTGGTCAGCCTGGTGTGAGCAACTTCAGAATTGCTGTGGTTAGATGGGAGTGGTGCAGAGAGTCAGAGGGTTTCGGTAGGATGTTGCTGCTCCTGTTTTTATTCAAATTTAAGTGTCATACCTCGCACTCATTGATGGACACTGACCCCAAACACTGCGTAGAGTGTTCTGTACATTAAGTAGCTGAATATTCACCACAGACTGAGTTAAGAGTTTATGCCAGCATCTTTAGTCTAAATAAGATTTAATAAGTAAGTTTTGTAATTTTTCCTAAATTTTAGTTTTCAGTTACGATGTGATCAGCGATTTATCTGGAAAAAAGTCTCAAAGCAGTCATCAGACCCATCCAGTTTACATTTTTTGAGGGAGCTCCTTTATGTACTTAAAGATAAATAAAATGGTATTGAAGTGTGGTGTCCTGCCATCATCTCATGTTTGCACTTGTCCCCTTAATTCTATTTTTCAGCAGTTTAAATAGCTCAGGCTTAGGGGCTGCAATGTGGGTGGGTGATGCCCTCTCCTGGCAGCTGAGTAAAGTCTCTCATACTCATGTTCAGTCTGTCTGTGTCTCTGTGTTGTCCCAGCGTAAGAAGTATTTTATCTGTGTGTATCTATAAAAATAAATCTAAGGTGTGTGACCAAGGAGAAATATTTCTGCCATTGGAAACAGCTGTTGCTAAAAAAGTCTTGGCGCTACTCAGCAAATTCACAGGTTTCTCCCTGAATTTACCCATTATATGCGTAACAGTTATTAATTAGGAAGTAATTATGCTTGGCTGAGTAATGGTGAGCAGTTCTACTTAGAACTGCAGGCTGTAAGACCACCATGACTTCACTTTTTTCCAACTTTCCCAGTATTTTTTTCAGACTTTTTGCCTCACTATATTCTGCTCTTTCCAGGACATGTTCCCTTTGGTGTGATACAAATTCCTCCTTCACTTTACCAGATTTTTATTGCATTTTTTTCCCTCTTCCTAGTATTAATCCTGTTAACATCTGCTCTTTCTTATTTTTCTCTTCACTTTTGCTGCTTGCATTGCTTTTTACCTGTCTCTTGTGTCTCTCCAGTCCCAGACTTTCTGCAGCTCCTCTCCTTGTACTGCTCTCTTTAGAAGGTGCATCAGCCCAGGAGACTGGTTCAGATGTGTGTGCTTTCTCTAAACTGCACAACAATGCAGAAAAGAAAAATAAACCAGAGTTTCAGTGTTTTCTTCTCCTCTTTCATCTATTTTTTGAAGTGTAAGTGAAAGACAAAACCTCCGTACAGCAACACCCAATATATGTGCCCCAGCCAAGGAATCCAAGTGCTGCTAGAGCAGGTTCTGGTGAAAAGTGGAGAAGCTCCAAAACCCCCCTTTTTTGGGTCAAAATTAATGTCCCCTCTAGGGATACAGGATGAGAGAGGTGTTACCTGTTGGTCATCAGCTTGCTTGGAGTCTGATTTACTTGCTTACAGTCCCACTCAGTCACACATTAGAAACTGCCTAAGCAGGTGGTAAATTTGGCATGTTACCTGTGTGCACCTTTGGGGCCAGTGTTAGGCAGTGCACGGGTCCTGCATTTATAGTTCTTGTAGGGGATGAGCCAAACACTGAAGGTTATGGGTCTCTGTGTGTATATACACAGCACCAGAAGTTAGATTTTTATGTATTTTTTATAGTATTACTGTTATGAGATGTGTTTCAGTGATGGCAAGGAGTTTGTGTCTATGTAGTTTTAATACTGCAGGTAGTAAGAAAGCAGAAATGTCTTTTATTGATTAAAAATCTGTGGAGCACTGCAGCGGTTTGGCAGAACAGAGAGACGATTATTCTGTATCTCATTTGGCTTTAAAAAAATCACTGGTGCTCTAAGTGTTGGTATCTTGTTGCACCTTTAGTGGTTTTATGGCCTTTTTGACCCTTGTTTTGTGAAGCTCAGCTTCAAGCTTTGAGCTGGGAGAGGCTGCAGCCTGTTTCCACCTGCCGGTTCACCTTCACAGGGCAGGGTGATGCCTCATGATTGTTTGAGTCAACCTAATGAAATCTCAAAGGTCCTGCTCCCTTCTGGCACTGGGATGCTCTGACTGTGCACATTGCTCCTGTCGGAGTCACCTTTACACAGCAGTGAGCAAAGTGATGCCACAGCTATAAGGAAGAGGCTGCCTTCTGTCAGGGGACAAACCAAGCTCTGCTGTCAGAAGAATAAACAGAAACTGGGTTTTGGGTGCCTGTGAGGGTGAGAAGCCCCTCCCATTTCCAAATCCTGTGCTTTTAAAATTTATTTTTCATCTGTTAAACAGTGTGGTTTCAAGAAACACAGTTCTCGGATGTGATGTCAGCTGGTGAGTGGCTGTGGTTGGTGTCTTCTTTCTTTTTCTTTCCCCTTTAACCACGTTGTTCCAGCCCGAACTTTGTGTATGTCTCTTTACCTGGTTTTGTGTCCTGTAGATCTTTTTTACTGGACCTTTGTGCCCCATCTCTGTTTCTTTCTTTGACATTTCATTTGTTTCCTGCTGCTGCACTTTGGTTCTCCTCTCCTTTCTTTCCTCTCATGATAGAGGCAGCTGAAGGTGCGAAGGGAACAAAGGGAGGTGCAGTGGTATGGGAGATGCAACGCCTCGATGGGTGCATCCTGCCTTCCCTGCCCACAGCACATCATCCTCTGCTCTCACATCTCACAGCCCCCACTGCCGGAGGGTCCTGGGGGGCTCCCTGCGAGCTGTGCCAGAGATCAGTCTCCCAAGGACAAAATAAAAGGAAAGAAAGGTTATAGAATGACACACACTTTTAACTTTCAGCAGGAGTGAACCTGCAGGAACCCACCACTCAGAGGTCTGGGCTATCCAGAAGTTAGACCTCGGTGATCCTGGTTGGTTTTTCAAACTTCAGGGTATTTTATGATTCTGTGGTCTGTCTGGGTCCATGCTGATACCAGAGTGCCAGAGGAAGGGATGTGTGTGTGCTGTGCTGGGTATTTGTCAGCTTAGAGCAAGTAATTGTTTGGAAAGCAAATGCTCAAAGCAATTAGGCTGAATCGCTCTCTGCAAACACGCTGATTAATTTAGACTTTCTCTGTTTTCAGGGTATCTGCAATTAGATCATTAGGCCTTCAGATTTATTAATTATTGCGATGTATTAGGCAACTTTTCGCACTTCTTTTTGAAAGGCGTAATCATGGCTAATTTACAACTGCTGAGAATTTGAATGGTGCTGAGCACTTATTTGGATGTTTTCTGGATGCCGCGTGGGTCTGTGAACAAGGGCTTGTGCTGAGAGTGTCTGTCTGTGCCAAGCCCAGTTCCTGGAAGTGCAACGTGCGTGCCTGAAACTTTGCCCTTGTGCACAGGGATGGATCCCTGTGAGCATCCTGCCTGCACTGGCTGTGGGAAAGGAATGCACTGAGATAGGAACCTCCGAAAAACAGGAAAGTTTCAAACAAAAGCAATTTATGTGTCTGGAGGAGTTCAAACAAAAGCAATTTATATGCCTTCCCATCCATGTAATGTTAATTTAGGAAATGTGGGAATGGCAGCATAGGGAGAGAATATTTGGGCCCAGAGAACACCCTGTGACTCTGCTTGTGTCGGGATTTTAGTTTAGAAAACAGCTGTCTTAAACTGTTCCAGCTCCATCAGTTGTCAGAGCTCGGTCTTGAGGAGCACCTGCCTGCACTAACAGCTCACACTGCATCTTTCTGGGACCCCTGTAAGGAGATTTTATTAGGCTAAAAACTCAGAATACAAGAAACAATGCTGAATTGGGGTTGTTTAGCATGGAGAAGAGAAAGCTCCAGCGATGTCTTAAAGCCTCTGCCAGTTCCTAAAGCAGTGTTAAGCTGGACTAATTCTTACCAAAGACAATTCTGTTCTTTATGTCACATGTCCCTAATGTATGTCACATGGCATTTTGGTACGTTTTTCTCAGTTCCTTTACGTTTTTTTGGTGTTCCTGAAGTGTCTTGAATAGAAAGTGCTATATCTGCATCTTTCATTCTATTAATGTTTAAGTTCAGGCATTTTTTCCTCTCCTTCATCCTCCCATCAGCTGTGGGGTTTGCACACTTTCTTCACATTTCTCTCATCTTTTCAGTTTATTGGTTTTTTTGTGGTGGTGTTTTTTAAGGTTTGTGTGTATTTTTTTTTCTGGTTGGTTTTATTTTCCTCTGGAACCTATTGGGGTTGCTTGTTTCCAAGCAATGTTTCATTTCCATCTGGCAGCGTAAAACTAGCTGGGCACAAAACTTTCCAAAATCACCTGAATTTCCTGCCAGCAGAATGCCTCTTTTTCTGATTTCCCCTTTAAGCCTTGATCTCGGCTGTTTCACTACAAGGATGTTGTGGTTTTCCACTTAAAAAGAAAAATGTGTGTTCCATTTTAGAATGTCTTTTACTCCTTGTCGTAAATAACTCCAGTAATTCTATTTCTAGGAAGATTTTCAGATATTCGTTCTTTACATGCATATAAAATAAATCCTTAATTTCCTTCTTCAGATTAAAATCTAGTTTTTGAACCAAAACTTAAGATGGCCTAGGTTATATTTCACGCTGCTCTTTGATTTTTTCAGGATTTTAAGGCAATTTGGTGGTCATTTTTATTTATTTATTTATGGAATGAGACTTGTTTCATATGCTACATTTCCAGTAAGTTTGCTCCTATAAAACAGTGTGTGGCTTGAAATTATATTGGGTCTTCTGGGTTTGTTGGGTTATTTTTTTTTCCTTGTTCTGAAGAAGTGGATGTGATCCGTCTCTCGGTAGCTGCTAGAGGGCAGCAGTATCCATTTAAAAACAACATTAACAGTTTCTTGGGCTACTAAACCCTGTCCTGCTGCTCTGTCTCAGCGACTTTTTGCTCACTGAAGCTTTCTCAGGTTTTAGGTGATGTCTGGTCTGCCTGCACTCATTGCTTTTTAGTGTAAGTGGAAGAAAATAGAAGTGAAATTGGTATTATGCAAAGGAATTCCAGGGAGCATTGCTGTCGAGATGAATGTTGTTTCTCTCATGGGGAAAGAAGCCTAGCTGATGGAATGATATTTTTTTTTTAGAGGTCAACCTCTCTTTTTACTCTTATTTGGTTTGTTTTAGGCTGAGTAGTAGATTATCTTGGGTCTTATATATTTTTTTGTCCATATATTTTGAGTGAGGACTTACTTGTCTTGCTGCATAATATTCAAATTAACCTCAAAGCACCTTGCTTTTCCCACCAGAGAAATATTTTTGGGGGGATGAAATTCTTAACTGACTTTAACAATTATACATTCCCCTGTTGATACTGCTACAGCTTATGTGAGTGAGACCTTGTTTTCAGAAGAGCCTGCATGCATGTGCTCAAAAGTTGTTGATTCAGTTGCCTTCACTAGGAAATGGATGCTAAAAAGCTTTTATTTTTTTTTTTAATTGGTCTGGCTTCTTCAGAAAATTATCCATTTCTGTCATAGTTAAAAGAAGATTATAAACAAAAATCCTTTTTTTAGACTGGTTCATCTCTAACATCACCAGGCTCTTTTCAAAAAAAGTTATGTTTTTCTGCCTAGATTGTAGATTGTCTCTAATAAATAGCTTTTAATAGACCCAGACGTCTTTCTGAGCTTGAATCCAGAAGGCTTCAAGCCCTGAATTCAAATGCAGTCAGTAATTTGCAGTCTGTGCTGTTCATCCCATCAGGAGAGGCTTGCCCACCTGGCTTATTTCTCATTCCCTGTCAACTATTTTCGTCACCTGGATGCAATCTGGGGTGTCTTAAAGGAAACCAGAACCAGACACAATGAGCAGGGAGCTATGTCAGCATCTTGGCAGCGACTTGGGGCAGGCCTTGGGGGTTGCGGTGCCACGTCCATCCCTGACATTTCTCCTCTGGCCACCCAGCTTCGCCCTGGCGACCACCACCAACCCCCAGGTGCTGCATGTCCCACCACCGAGGTGACAGTGCAGCTGCTGGGTGGCACAGAGGTGCCATCCCGTCGTTTGTAGGACGCGGGAGCCGCGCTCCCGTGCCGACCCCCGTCCCCCGGCTGCCTAGTTGAGATGTCACCCCCATGACAGCCCGACAGGCGAGCGCCGCAGGACCCCCCGCCCTGCCACAATTATTTTCCCTCACAATTAACACCGGTACTAACTTGACACCTTTCCCTTGTTTGGCTTTTGTAAGCCGCCGTCCCCCTCTCGCCATTAATTCGCGGCATTAATATTTTCCGCAGCGCGGGTGCCGCCGCTCACCCGTGAAGCCGCTGGAACATTATGGAGCTGTCAAGATAGCGAGGGATTACCCAGGCTGCCTTGCTGGAGTAAGTGACACCACTGAGGCCCTGCTTTGAGATGTTTATTTTGAGAGTAAGCTGACAAGCATGAAGGCCTGATCCCAGAGTGGCAATCTTATTTAATTAAAGGCCTCTTTTTATTATAGCTTCCTCCCCTTCACTGTTGTTTTTTTTTTTAATGTACAATATATATTTTTACATAAACAAAATATATATTCCTTTTCTATAAATATGTTATGTTTCTGTATATAAATATGTGTAAATTTAAAGGAAGAGTTTATTAAAAATAAATATGTGAGAATGATCACTAAAGCCTGGCTCACATGAGCAGTGCTGGGCAGCCCTTCCCTCCCCCACTTTTATTTTCCTTTACTGTATAACAACCTGGAAAGCTTTTCAGAGCAGTAATGCAATTGGGATGCTTACTTAGCTATAGTCTTCCTGCTTCCATCCTCAGAAAAAGGCCTTGGAGTTTTCTGCTTGTGGCTATTGAACTTGCTGGCTGTTTGCTTTTATTCTGTATCTCCTATTTTTTTCCTCTCTTTTCAGGTTTTGCCCTTTTTCATGGGTTTTCTGTGCCAAAAGCAGATGAGTTATGGCCATAGACCACCTGCCTCCATTGCCTCTTCGTGCTTTCATTTCATCACTTGCTTTCCTTGTCTTGGCCAGTTGCTATTTCATGCACAGAATAGATTGTGGACATTATTATTACTATTATTTTTAATTATGCAGCTTTGTCCAGCTTACCCTGTAAATAAAAGTCAGGGGATTTTTTGCCTTTGTCTTTTTAAATCTTTTTGAAATGACACCAAAGAGCTCAGTGCTGTTATTTCTTAATTCTGCATCTTTTGAGGACTGCTGCCCCCCACACTGTGGGGCTGTGATCTATCTGTGTGTTCCCACTCCTGGAAATTGTGCTGGTTTTAAGCTGGATGCTTTGTATAAGAGTATAATCATAGTTCTGAGAAATTTTTAGGGAAAGGTCTAGTCCTAGTCCACTGGGAACAGTGAGAAGCTGCCCTCCGACTTTCCTGGCTTTGGATCAGGCCCTTCTTATTATTCTCTCTTCGAGGAGATGAAAAAGAAAATTCTATTTAAGAAGTCTGCAGCTTTTTTTTTCTTTTTTTAACAAAAAAAGTTTTTTTCGACAACTATTATTCAGAAAAAGGATCAGCTGCAGACAGTATTTAAAAACCAACTGATATTTTTGTTCTGTGAATGAAACACACTTTATGTGCAGAATGGACCAGGTTCTACAACTCTTTCCTTTTGAAATTAAAGCAGAATAAAAACTTCCTATAATTCTTAGACAAATGTCTGTCTCCCAGGAGAACAGTTCTTTACAGTGCTATGTAATTCCAAATAGATGCTTACACACAATTGTTTTTTCTTGAGTTTAAGTCTATCTTCACATAAGACTGATCAGAGCTTTGAATGTTTAAATATGGATTTTTCACACCCTCACAGGTGCACCAACTCATTGGCTGGGTTATCCTGAGCTGCCGTGTGTTTGTCGGCCAGTATCTCAGTGGGAGCCAGGGAGGACAGGTTCAGATTATTTCTGACTCTGAAGTCTGCTGTAGAAATCAGTCTTTTCCACTCGCTGCGGGCTGGGGGGCAGCAAGGACCATCACCTTAGCTGTTACCCTTCTAATGAAACTGAACTGTTAGGAGGGAAGTTTAATTCCAAATATAACGTACAATACAGAAAATACTGGATATGACAGGTGAATGGCACCTAGGCTCAGTTAATTGTAGATGCTTCTACATCTCAGCTTGATTCTTTTTTTTCCCCCTTATTTGCAGCTTGTGAGGATTTTTTTGCAAAGTCTGTATGAATAACTAAGTCAACCATCATCTAATTAAATCCTCCCTGTACCTTGTTCCCCCTCTTATCTGGAGTCCTGCACGGTGGTTGTTGTTAGTACAGACAGCCACCAGTTTAATAACAGTAACAAAAAGTTGATTTCCTCTTCTGTTTTCCTTTGATAGATGCAAGTCTTTCTATTGCTGCCGAGTGGCACAAGCCTCACGTTCTGTCCATGGACATCTGCTCCATAAAAACACGGGACATTATTGCCATGGCAAATTGTGCCACTTGGATTAAAAAACGTGTTACCTGGACAGTGCTTGTTTTTCCGTAGTCTGTTCTCTGTGTGGTTTTTATCCTGAGCTGATGAATAACGTCGGTATTTTTTTCACTGAGACCTCAAATTGGGTTTTAAGTAAATTGGCAAAGTGACACCAGTGATGAAATCCTGACGGGTACTTTAGCTATTGTTACTGGTTTCCTTGGAGCTCCTATCCCAGTTACGATGCTTTGGAGTTTTGGTCCTTTGAATATATTCGCAGTCACAGGATCACATTTTCTCTCTTCCACTGTGTCGTTAGTTGGCCTGTAAACAGTGCTTCAATGCTGCTTCTGTTTGCTCTTTTACCAAATTAAAATTTTAACAGAGTTGTTAAACAACAATTAATCTTTAAAAATAAAACAACAGAGATCAAGCAGACTACAAAGATTTTTTTTTCCGTTGCCTGCTTTCAGACAACTTTCTGGTTCTGTCTATAAATTTCCTGTATGAATGAGCAATTTTTATATAGGTGATTAAGTATATGCATGTATATAAAATAGGTAATTACTATTGAATGTTTTTAATTATTTTATGAAAATACAATTTAAGGTTGTGGAGTTGCACAGGGGCTTGCTAATTTATTTTTAAATTAATTATCACAGGTACAAGTGACCCGTATGTGAAGTTTAAACTGAATGGGAAAACCCTCTACAAAAGTAAGGTAGTCTACAAGAACCTCAACCCAGTTTGGGATGAAACTGTTGTGCTGCCTATACAGACCCTCGATCAAAAACTCTGGATCAAGGTAAGTTTTGGTCTCAGATTTTTGAAAGACAGGCCAATATTTTTTTAAGCAATTATTTTCAACTTTAGAAACATATTGATTTTTATTCGCTGTAGCAGCATGGCATAAAACACAATCCGGTTTAAGAGCTTCAGCAATTTCAAATTAAAACGCACATATGTCTTTCCCAGATTTTCACTTGCATGTTTTGCTTTCCGTCTGCAAAAACCCAAGTTTGAAATAAAACTCCTTGACTGGATCTGTTTAAAGCCGTTGAGCTGAATTCTGCTCTCCCGCTCTCTCTCCCTCTCTCTCCCTCTCTCCCTCTCTCTCTCTCCCTGTGCTTGTGCAAACTCAGGGAAACCAAAAGCAGTTTCAGAAGCACGTTTTAGGAGTGCAATTTGGCTGGGCTGCACAGAATTATTACCTGGGATGCAGCCGTGACAAGTAGCAAAGCCTTTTCTGGTTATGAGTAACGTTACAGTTACCAGAACCGCAAGCTACCAGTTGTGAGCACTAATTGCTAAAACATCTGTAAGCAGAAGTACCTGATTTTTGTGCAGCGTTTCATTATGCTGTCGTGTGGAGTATAAAGGAGCAGGCACAATCCATAGCAGCACACATGTCTCTGTTTACATAATATTAAGAAGATACTTTCAAAATGCTGGTTAAATATTTAGCTAAAAATACAAATTAAAGCAGGGAGATGGAAAGTGATCCCTGAATTATATCGAAGCTTTGATCTTTCAAATACAAAATTGAACTGAAAGGGCTTAAAATATCTGTTCTTTCATCGCGTGGGATAAAACTGGCTTATGATGTGAAAATTGGAAATATTTGTCTTATTTTGCCACCAGGTGTACGATCGTGATTTAACCTCTTCAGACTTCATGGGTTCGGCATCTGTAGCTCTCACTGAACTTGAACTCAATAGGTAACAGATTATTTAATTAAAGGTTATTAATGCAGCTTAATTGAGAAACAGAGGGAAGTATTGAAATGCTTTTTGTTCTGGCTTGGAATTTGTTTATTCGTGAAAACTTTTTTTTGATAGAAGAGAGGGGAGCACATTTTAAGAGTAATCACTTGGGATAAATCTTCTGCGCACGTTCTTATCCGGCGTTACGCACTGGATTCAAATCCAGCCTGGATGGAGCCCAGTTGTGGGACTAAGAGTTTCTGTGTGCGGCATTGTTTAAGGAGAGCTACACAAGGATGATTTATGGAGGAAGAGGAGGAGAAGTCTGGGACCTGTTCTCAGCCCCACGGGGCTCGGGGTGCCTTTCTCTGGGGCTGGGGAGCGTTTTGCCTGGCTGCTGCCAGCGCCCCTTTTCCAGCCTCCCCCCGCATCCATCCGTGCCTGCAGCAGCTGCATCTGGCCCTGATTTAGTGCCGAGGCAAGCCCTGTGCCTTTTGTCTGCTGCTGCTGCTGCTGCTTGGGCTCAGTGTGGAGCTGGAAGCCAGGAATTCAAGTTTTAGTTGTTTCTTTTATGCTCCCTTGCTGTGTGATGACTTTTTTGGGGAAAATGAGTTCTCCGTGTGCGGGGGGTATTGTAGCTCCCGTGGATGTTGTATCTGAATTTCTAGAAAAGTTAATTTATCCATGAGATAGTGCCACCAGGTAAATACCAGCATTCCTGTTTTCAGCAAGGGAACAGAGTTGTGGAGGAGGATTAAAAGCAGGGAGAGTAAATATCTCTGGAGTCAAATACAAGCCATTAATATTAGAAAATTCACTGGGATAAGTTTCCCTGTCACTCTTCCCTGTGAAGTGGAGGTAGTAGTAACTTAATTCAGTGTGTACCTGCATATGGAGAGTCATGAGTAGTGAGCAGTGCTATAGGAACACTGTGCTGCATTATTAAAAGAGGGGCGTATTTTGTCAGTACCAAGAAGGAACTCTCCAGATTTCCCATTTTAACATTTAAACTCAGTATTGGGAATTTCAGACAAGAAGCTGAAATTTGCACAGCTCAGCCTGACCTTTAATAATCAACTTGAGTTAACTGGCGTCAATAAATGCACAACTTTTTTTTTTTTTTTTTTTTTCGCTTGTAGAACTACCGAACAGGTTTTAAAACTGGAAGATCCCAACAGTTTAGAAGATGACATGGGAGTGATTGTATTAAACTTGAGTCTAGCAGTCAAGCAAGGAGACTTCAAGAGAAATGTAAGTGGCTTAGGAAATCAAATTTGTAGCTGGAATTTGTAGGGGGGAGAAAAGAAGAGCTGGCATAATCTGATTTACTGGGAAATGCCACCTTTATTTTCCTCCTCTGAGACTCAGTATTGAAATCGAGATAGAGCATAACTTTAAAAAAAAAGCCTCATATTTAGCTGGGTTAAAGTTGTGTAGACATTTTGCAGAAATTTGTAGTTGGATGCTTTTGTCTTGGGCACGTGTCCAGCACTGGAATGAGCAGGTTGAAGAAAAACTATTATATTTCCTTTTTTTTTGTTGTTGTTGTGGTTTTTAACAACAATGAAAAAGCTTATCCACATGAAATCTAAAAACTGAGCTTGGATGTTGAGACTTAAACTGCCCCAGTCCTGTGGAGGAGCACCCAGGCTGAGAGGAGGACGTTGCTTGTGAAACCCCGACCTTCCCACTGACGGTTTCTTCACTGAGCTAATTGAACTCGGCTCCTGATGCAGAAATGTGGTGATTAATGATGTTAGAAACCCGGAGAAGCTGGGCAGAGACTGGGAACACCATAACTGAAGCTAATAATTTTTTTAAATTCTGGGTCCTGCACGTGGCTTTTTTGCTTCTATTTTTAAAGATTTCTCCTAGTGTTTTATACAGAGTGTGAAGCACACAAATATTGATGAACTAATTGTGCTCCTGGCCAGCAAGGGGTGGAGAATACCCAAGATCAGGCACTTACTTGGACTGTCTTAAAAACCAGGCCTGATTTTAAATATTTGTAATACATGTTAAGAGAAAATATTTCTACAAGTTTTCTGCAGAGTTGAGTATGAAAGTCGCTGTTTAGAGCACATTATTGAATTATAGGTATGGAATTCCAGCCTGAATGGGGTTATTTATAGAAACATAAATATTTCAAGGGGTTGGAAAGCAAAATGAGAAGCAGCTAGTGTCGGATATCTGCTGTTTGTTTTTTATTTTTCAAATAGATGCCTTTTTGACAATTGTAAAGTCCTAATTAATAATAAGGTAATGATAGAGTTATTTTCACCTCTCTATATGATTATTTAAAAGCTTAATGGCAACATTTAAAATAATGTTGTATTTATATATCTATATTATGAGATGGCTTTTATTTGGAATGTGAACTCCCCTCTAACATTTACAAGAGAGCGTTGTTGGCGTGTGTCACTGGATTGCTGGAAAGGGTGAAGCAAAGATGTAAAGTTACTTTAGCAAAAAAAGTTAATTTAGTGAGAAGCACCTCAGGAATTCTAGGATTTTAAGGAAGGCCTGGTCTGAAGTGGACCTAGCCAGTGAAACAAAGCTTATTGGTTTAATTAGCAGCTTTTGGTACTCTTGGGTGCTTAGTTAACATTCAGAGTGCAGATGATAGAAGAGCTGGTGCACACTGTAATTTTTTTAAAGACAATGTTTTAAGCCCTCATATTTCAAATGCAGATTGCTTAGCCATTTCCAATGGAGTCAGAACAGTGAAATAGCTCTGTCCACATTAGCACTTAACAGCAAGATGATTTTTTTTTTTCCTTTTTAAATTAGCTTACTGTAGAACCAGATGGCACCAAAAGTATAAGCCATGTTTCTTACTAATGGCTCTGGGTCCCTCCACTTTTTATTCTCAATTACTTTTTTTTTATTGCCTTTTTTTTTTGGTGCAATGCAGGTATTTTGAGTTTGTTGATTGTTATGTTCCACGAGGCAGGGAAGGTAGATGGAGATGCAGTTGTAGATCTAGCCTCCTACTTTGTAATAGGCTTTTTTAACTCATTTGACAAGCTGCTGTTTGAATTATTTTACTAAACACTTTCCCCATTTTACTCCATGTCTGTTTCCTTTCCCTGGATTCTCTTTGGTACAATAATGGGGACTCGTGAACAGAGGTGGTCAAGTCGAAAGAAAAGAACTTCATCCAAGGTAATCCATTTTTTTTTTTTTACTTAAAGAAAATAAAGGTTCCCTCCCAAAATCTGTGCCCTCCTCTGAAACAGGCTCAACAAAGGAAAACTCGGAAGTGTAGAGGCAAGCTGTCATAATGTGATGGCTTTGATAACCTTTGCTTTCTTCATTTTTCTTTCCATCGTGATGGGAAATTGCTGCTGTTTTCTAATTGTAGGTGCTATGGTAGTGTCTAGTGGCAAGAGAAACTAAGACCCCGTTGACAAAGAGCTGTAGAAAGAGAGAAAAACTTTCTATACTAAGGAAATGGGTGTAAAATCAACCCAAATGAAAGGAGCTGTGGAGGATTTGAGTTGTTTCAGAGCACCTGGAAGGTGGCCGGTGGTTGGTGCCGGAGCTGAACGAGGGTCTCCTGGATCCCAGTCTGTCTTTGGGGCTGCCTCTCACCATGGGTGGAATTCTGTGAGGCAGTATTTAAGTGAGTATTTAAGTGAGTCTGGTTGCCCCTGTGGGTTTTGAAATTCCTTTTGTTCTTGGAATAGAGACTGAGCAGGGAGTTTTCATTACCTCCATTGTAACAGGATTTCCAAGATTTGTGTGTTGCCACATGTCCATGTAACTTGCTTCCCTCAGTCTCCTGTAGCATCCCTGCAGGCTTCCATTACTTTTATATTCCTCTATCATTTTTGCGTTAGATTTTAACTTGTTCAGGAAACAGACTGAGGCTTTTTATATGTTCTGTAAAGCTTTAATTTGCTATTGAGTAAATCACAATGATACAGACACTGCGAGCCCCAGTACCCAGCTTGAGAGCTGTACAGTCTCACTCTCCGAAAAGCAGAATTTGGCTCTTAAGATGCGTGTGTTCTCATGATATTTCCACTCTGTAACTATCGGTTTGTGCCTAAATAAATTGAATCATTAACCTCCTCTTGTTTTATTCATTACAACCGTGGTGTTCTGTGTGGAGGAGCCAACCATCTCAGGTATTGTGCCAGCAAGAGGTTTTTGTCACTGGAAGAAGTGCAAAGTACAGCCTTTGGAGCCCTGATTGCAGGGATATTGCAGTGCTTGGAGCAGAGAGCTGCCAGGAATCCCTGAATGCCACATGACAGAAAGTGATGGAATAACTGAAGAGCTCATCACTTCAGTTTTTAACTAAAACTCTGGAAGTTACTGTGGCCTCGCTCAGTCAGTGTTGCTTGATCCCCCTCCTTCTCACACAGCTGTCTGTGGATGCTGGTTGGCTTCGGGACCTGGGAAAGGGAGTAAGGTTTTTAAACTCAGGTTCTTTTTCTTCAGAATAGCCAAAATTCTGTGTTGGCTGCTTTCACTGGAAGTTTTGGTGTGGTTTTTTTTTCATTTGTCTAGGGTTTTTTTGTTTTGTTTTTTCTTTTTGTTTTTATACAATATCTCATTGCATTTTGTACAATTTTTTTACATACGTGTTTTTGGACCTTTAGCTGTCAGCCTTTCAGCTCTCAAGACTCTGTCTTGTGCCTTAACACCTTTCAAAATAAAATTAAGGAATACTGAAGCGTGGTGCTGATTTAGGAGACATAAAAGTATTGTTTAAAAGGAAAAAAGCTTCAACCCTGTGCTCTGTTCTGTTCCAGTCACTAGAGGGTAGGAGAGCTTCAGCTCTTCCTAGGGAAGACACAGTTCATGCTCCAGTGTGATCTCTAAAGAAAACCTCTGTGACCATCCAAAGGCAGTAAAAAATATTTCCCAGCATGCGCCGGAAAAAATCTGACAAAGCAGTATTTCCTGGTTTATTGATTCTGCTACTGCACTAAAACACTAGTACTGTACATCAATAACCATCTTTAGTTAGGAAACTCTGGTCTCTGGAAGCAGTACTAGCAGTTTGTGGCAGAACATAAAGGCTAGGAAGAAAAATTGTGTGCATGGGGAATATAGGTGTCTAGGGAAGGCACAAGAGGTTATGGAAGAATAGCCAGAGAGTATGATGGGGTAGAAAACAATGTTGCTGGACGAGATAAAGATACAGGAATAAGGAGGGCAGGGGAAATGGAGAGAGCTCTGTAATGGATACACAAGCTTGTTTCTTTTTTGGCTCCTGAGCTGACTCTGGTTGGGTGTTGCAGGAGGAAAACACAGTATACTTTCCATTTGAGCAGCTGAACTGAGACATCTAAATCTCCTCTCTCCAGGTTTAGGCAAATAAAAGTTTTCTGTTTGAAATAGTTTTCCTGGGATTTTTTTTTATGTGCTGAACTGCAGCTGACCCCTATTGTAATATTTAGCTTTTCCTCTTCTATAAATACAGGGAAAATGACTTATTTTAAGGATGGACAAAATGAATATAACTTTCACAGCTGTTTTTTAATCTGTATTGCCTACATGAAAGAAATCTGATTATCCTCTAATTTGACCATTTTGTGTTGTCTTAATGCAGATTTGGCACATCAGTGTCCTAAATGAGTCTTTTCACATTAATCACGGGATTCTTGCTGACTTCCCAAATTTACCCCAAATGTTGATGGCATTGATACCTGTTGCAGCTCCATGTCAGACTGGCAGAGGGGCTCATGTGGGCTGTTGTGGATACTGTACTGTCTTCATGGGTGTTCTCTGAGCTCCCTTGCTTTTTGAGGAAAGGGCTGAATTTCAGACAACAACAAAAACTGTGTCAGCACAAGATCTCCAGTCCAGCTCCAGTAGCCTCATGGTCATTACAGAGTATGCAGGAAGGTTTCCAGCAACTCAGTATGGTCTTTTAAATCATTTTGGAGCAAGAGCTGTTGAACTGCATGATTTAGGTATCTCTTGATTATTATGCAATATATATTTTTCACTGCTGGAAGGGAATCACTGCATATTTGAGCGGATTCCCAAGACATGGGCAGCACATCCAGATCCCTCATTTTTCATGGGAGCTGTGAACAGCATTGTCCTCTGTGGGAGCTGTTTTCAAGAGTGTGGCTTTCTTCTTTTCCTCATGGAGGGTGGCACTGCAAAGGGGAGAGGATGCTATTAGGCAGTATTAATATACTCACTCATCTGTGTATTGACAAGCTCTCCCCTCTGTTCTGGTTTCCTTTCTGAGGCACAGAGGGAGTTGGTAGCTCTCTCTGCTGGAGCCCAGCATGCTGATGCTCAGTACCCTTGTTTGTCCCGGGTGGCTTGAGTCTCACCCTGAGTGCCCTGCACGCTATTTCCAGCATTTGTACAGCTGAATAACCTTCAAGTGTTGAACATCTAGGAGGCAGATAAGCAGGTCTGCTTAGGGTGGATTGACCTGCAGCAGCTCAGTCCTGAAACAAAAGCGACGGAATTGCCACCTTGATAGCCTAAGCTGATTGAATAAATTGGCTGAAAGGCTGACCGGACCCAAGTGCTCTTCAAGCATCTCATCGCAGGCAAAAATCCCTCACTCTCTCTCTTTTTTTTTTTTTTTCTCCTGTGTGGGCTGTTAGGTTTCATTTTTGTCTGCCTCATTGTGTTTGGCTCTCTCCCCCAGTCCCCCGTGGGCAGCGGAGCTCTCCAAGCGCTTTGCGGAGCGCGGGGACTCGCTCGCCACAGGGTCACGCGTCGTGGCGCCAATCTCGTGTTGGTTCACTTGCCTTTCCCGCTGCCCTCTCCTCTTTCCCAAGGGGAAACTGCCTCTGCAAAAATGGTTTCTCTGCCTAATGAGGAGAGGTCCGAAGAGTCCTCCTATTTGTGTGTTGTTGTTTTCTCAAATGGCAAATTACGTGGCCCAGTTTTGACGTTGACCTCTTCACAGGGATTGCAGCAGGCTTTCTGTTGTCCTGTCTCATCCTTTTACATGAAAGATGGGAGAGATGGGCTCACTTCACACTTGGCCACCTCGCCGTGTCATTTAAATGTACAATTTTTCTGCATCTCTTTATTGCTTCAAAAACAAGTTTGAACTTGGGGCATGTATGTGTGTGTCAGGAAAAGAGACAGATTTGAAAGCAGCCCTGATGCACCAGAGGGGATTTGCTGGGTGCCCATAGAGGGAGATTACATACAAGTGGAGTTATCAGGGAGACTGCAGCTCCTAAAGGATTTGTGAAGCTGGGTCAATGAGCCGGTTCTTCCCCTCCAAAGCTCTGTCATTCTTGTTCAGCTCCTGTATTTGGCTCTGTAAGGCAGAATATAGCCCACCTGCTCATTCTTCTGTTTTAAACCAGAACCAGAAAGTGATAAAAAATTGAAAGTTGATGTGAGAAACTCTTATATTCATTTTGAAACCAGGAACAAGATTTTGAGAAGGGTGATGTGAGCACTGATTTTTAATTTTTCTGTTTAGAGCTGTGGGATGGTTTTTGGGCAAATGTCCTTTCTAAGCAGCTGGGAGAAGAACCATCTTCTGGTCCTTGTGTGGCAGGCTCCTGCTCTATGACCAGGCCATACTTTGGCTTCAGAGATTACTCTTTGCTTACGTGATGTTGCACAGTGCCTAAATCTGCAGTAGATATGGGTTCTTAGACTTAAAAAACATCTAATTTGTTAAAAGGAATAAGGATCTCTGGATATTTTTGTGCTTATTGTCAGTTTGTTTTTTTTTTTTTTTCCTTTCCTGGCTGGCTTGTTTCAGGGGTGTCTTTAGTTCCAGTTTTTATCCATTTTACAGCAGTGAATTGCTCATAAAGGTGACCTTTATGGTGTTGCTGCTTATTTGCATGCAGAGCCCAGCCAAAATCAGAGCTTTGTCTAGAGACAACGCTCAAATTCTGGTCTCAAGGCTACCTTGATTTCAGAAATGATGAGGAGAAGGAATAAGCAAGCTTGTCCAATGCCTTGTGCTTGGGACATATGCCAGCTTCCATCATAAATCATGTGTTTCTTAATTTCCAGCCCTGTAGCCTGATCCCAGCTTCAGCCAAGTTTTCTGTACCTCAGCAAGGCACCTTTACTCGGGTCTGGGATGTAGCCAGAGCGTGAGCAGAGAGCTTACAGGAAAATATAGCAGGAGAGGCCTGAAGGACCTGGCATCCAGTGTGGGAGCCCAGCTGGAAAGGGCTCAGGTTCAGCAGGGGAGGAGCTGCAGTACCCAAGTGTGGAGGCATCAGTAGCCTGGGAGGTAACAGCAAAGGGAAGAGATGAATAGATAAAACACTTCAAAATTGTCACTGATTAAGCAGTTGTGTCCTCATTTCCTGGCCAGTAGGAACCAGGGCTTTGGCTTTTCTGCTCTCATTGTGAAGGCAGGTTAGGGTAGTGGTGGCTGGAGGCAGGGAGAGTGTTAGGGGTGCTTTTTCGTGCTTGTTTTGCCCTAGTAACTTTGTTGGACTAATGGCTGTGCCCCTCTGTGCTCTGCTGTGCAATAGTTTTGCCAGCTCAGAGGGAGACTGTGAAGTTTAATCAATTAGCTCTGTGTAAATCAGTTTGAAATGAGTAGGTGTGGGGTATCAGAGAGGAGGTAAGTCTTCTAAAATAAATAATGCAGTATCATTTTCTTGTCACCTGGGAGGCATTTTCCAAAGTGCGGACTTCCCTAGGCAGCACTAAAGTTGACTCATTGAAGGACTGTGTCTGTGGGTCTACCACACATCTGATTTTCCCCAGACGTGCTTCCTTCCAGAAACTGTGAGTGGAATCTGAGACACTGCCTGTTTCACCGGGATTTCCATCAGGGTGGTCAGAGGAACAGCCTGCCAAATACCTGGGGAGGCTGGAGAAGTGGCCGCAGAGCAAGTACAGAGGGGCTCTTTGGTGCTACGAGGCACAGGAAATGTGCCAGACCTGCTGAGCAGACTCTGTGGGGGCGACCTGGGCATGTCCAGGAAATCCAAAGCATTCTTTGTGTGATGTGTCTTGCAGGGGTGTAAGGCAAGCAGTGCTCTGTTTGGAGAGCGGCTTGTGCCAGTGGCAGGGCTGGACTGGGGGAGGTGGGAAGCTCGGGGAGTCACGGAGGCTGTGTGCAGCTGCTGCGGGTCAGCGCCGTGCCCTAAACCAGTGCAAACATCTTGGCTCCACTCTGCAGTGGGATGCTCTCAGGTGATGCTGGATCTCGTGCAGGTCCTGTTAGCTGGAGACCAGCACACCCCTCTTCTGAGAGGAGCACAGAGCACTTCTGCAGCTGCACAGCCAGAGGAGGGGGTGCACAAGGCTCTTTGCTTGGGGCCACCTGTTTTGGAAGGTCAAGGTTGGTGCATTTCAATGTGTTCCAGTAATACTGAGTGCAGGTGCTGATCTTTCCTGGGGCTGTGTGGGATCCAGGCTGGTTTGGGTACCTCCCAACAGTCCTTTGAACTGTGAAGTCAGCAGCTACAAGGGTGGGGTTATGTGTGCTGTAGAGCTGGGGTAGGAAGGTCCCCAGTGCTAAGTGACTCCCTAAAATACTGGCCAGGATGAAACAAAGAAAAGAATCCAAGTTTGATTTGAAAACTGAGTGATAACAACTGTCTTTTGTGTTCAGCCTGGAAGCTTTGAAGAGAGCTGGATGCTTTGTTTTTAAAAGACATTGTAACGTGAATAATAAACTTCATCTGTTTTTTGCCTTTTTTTTTTTTTTTTTATGAACTAACATCAAATACCTCTTCCTCCTCCGAGGAAGGAGCAGGAGGGGGAGGGAAAATCCTTGCTCCTAAAGCAGCGAGTACATCACATCAAACATGACTATGTTAAATACTAAAATGTTCAAAGTACAAGCGAGATAGATAAAGGCTTTGATGGGAAGTGGATATTTCCCAGGGACATTACAAGCAATAATCCAGATGTTATGGTGTAATGCAATGAGTGTCCATGGATAGATGGGGAGCTCAAGCCAAGCAGCGCCTGCTGTAGGCCTTAGCCCTCCACTCCCATGCTGTTACGCCATATGGAAGCAATCTCCAGGCCCCCTTAATAGCCAGCTTTGGATTCCATTTTCACAGGGCTCATAGAGCTAAGTGGAGCTGTTTTATGGACAAGTTAGATAGAAGCCTTTCCAAGATAAACATCCAATTCGAAATTAGGACATACCAAGCTGCAAAATTATTTTAGGGCATATTTCATGGAAGCACTGCCATTTTTCTAAGGCGATTGCCAGACTGTAGAATGCCCTTTGATCCCTTGTGGACATTACTCCCTTTTTTATAAAAAGGATTTTGAAATAGTTGCAGTGTTTAGGGAGGAATATATCTGCTGGGACTTTGAAGTATGTCCATGGGAACAGTCATGCTTTAGCTTTTTGGCCCAAAAGACGAACTTTAAAAAAAAAAAAAAAAAAAGAGAAAAGAAATTACATTGCAGCTGGATTTATGAATCAAAATCTCGTTTTCTTTTTAAAGGTAGGAATTTTTACCCGTTGCTCCAGGAAAGCCAAACAGGGTGTTTAAATAGAAGTATATTAATATGCTTGTGGGATTCAGAATTCGATATTTTAACCAGTAAAAAGCAAGTAAAAAATTTGTGAGTTCACCACCTATGATTTAAGAATTTTGTTGCCGGGTAATTGATCCATAAAAAGTAATCTTCAGACATCAGGTGCTTTTGCAATCGTTTTATTTAGCAACAACATTTCTTACTTGCTTTTAAAGCTAACACGTCCTGTTTTAAAGTGACTTGTGAAATCTTCTCCTCCGTCTTGCTCCCACCTGTACATGACATGATTGAAGCTCCAAAGTGTGGCAAGTTAAAAGTTGTTTCAGGAGAATAAAATATGGCAGGATTTTTACTGCAGGAAGAAAAGTATAGCCTTGAGTTTTAATGTTTCCAGCTCACTCCCCCCAAATAAAGGCCTATTTAATCATCCTCTGTCCAATAAAATATTGCCAGTTAGCAAACTGTTAGCGCAGCCGTGCTGTGCAAGATGAAGCTGCGAAGGTAACAAATGTGGCTACCAGGTAACCATAACTCCAGATAAAGAGCCTGGTGGTGTCAGTGCTTTTTCAGCAGGCATCAGTATTTTTGATTCGTGGGCTTGGTTTCTGGAAGCAGGAGCAGCAAAGGCAGCGGGCAAAGAGCTAACGCAGGCGGCGGGCGGCTGAGTGATGGAGGAGGTGGAAGATGCTGCTCAGCCTTTCACCTGGCCGTGGGCTTTATGATCCTGGGCTGCCTCCCTGGAAAGGACAGACCCGCGTTTTATGGACGTAGCTGGAGACATTTTAAGAGTTTACTTTTGTTTCTCCCCTGTTCCATTCCCCGTCGCTCTCCCGTGCTTTTCCCTGAGCCAAGGTAACAGATTGCTCTCAGTGCTCGAGGTCTGCTCGTGCCAGACCTCAGCCAGGGTAGCTGAAGGTGACTTCTCTGGTGGTTTAAGCAAACCCTGCTGATTTTGCTGTGACAGTGAGCACCATCCTTTTGCAGGGCCAGCTGTAGTACAGTTGGGCAGAAAATCCATAGCATCCTACTGCCTTCCATTGCCTGCTCACCCTTAGGGAAGCGTGGTGTCTCTCTCACTCTTGGTGTGCTTTCATATCACAGTTAATGTGAGCATGAAAATGTGTTTGGGTCTTGAAACATTTTTTGTTGCTGCCTTGCTTTTCAGACGAGTTTCACGCGGAACATGCGGCTCTCCGAGTCTCTGCGCAAGAACCAGCTGTGGAACGGGCTGGTCACCATCACCCTCTTGGAGGGGAAGAACATGCCCAGGGGGGGCTTGGCAGAGATTTTTATTCTCCTAAAACTGGGGGATCAAAGATACAAGAGCAAGGTAAGTATTAAGGATTTCCTTAAGTTGTCTGAAGTCAATAAGGGGCTTGATGTTTCTTTTACTGGTGTTGCTACCTCAGATGGAACTATTTTTTATACTCTTTTAGATAAGTAAGTTCAAAACCAGGAGACCAGACCAGAAGCGTTAACATTTTGCTCTGTTATCATGCCAGTAGAGAAAGAGCAAGTTAGGGAAGTATATTGTGTGTTATCTGTGTTTTGTGCATTTAACATACTCATCATGTTGATGGATGTTTGACATTAATATGAAATGAAATAAAGCTACATGCATCACACATGTGTTTTGTTCTCTGCCAGTACTTAAGTTGGGTTTGCAGTGTTAAGTCTGCTGGAGAAGTAGACCTGAAATGGTTTCCAGTGCAGGGGAATTATTATTCTTTTTAAGTACCTTTCTTGAAAAATATGTTACATATTGCAGAACCTGCCCCCCAAACAGACAAAATGTTCCATGGTTTTTGATAGTAATTTTTATTCTTGTAGGCTGTGTTAAACTGTACACAGTTCAGTTTCATAAGAATCTAAGAAATGAATGGCGTTCCCAAAGATACACATTTCATCTGCAAAGTCTAACAAGAAGTGAGGCTATAATGAAAATAATACTCTGTTGAGAGAGCAAGAGCTCGGCATGTCATGAACTGGAAGTGCAGAGGAGGAGAAAACAAACCTCCTCCTGTACAAAATGTACAGAGCAAGTTCACAGAACATAACATTTGGATGTAGGTGCATCTGAAACCTGCACTCTGTCCCTCACATCAGACCTCAAACCAAGGTCATGATATGTTTTTTATTTAGGAAAGTAGTTTTGAAAAATAACAAATGGTTTAGTTACTTTAGAATACATAGATGTTATTCCTGTTACAATCCCTTTCTGTGTGTTGTGAATGTGCAAGGCTGAGCTGTTTGCTTAACACAGAAGGGTAAAAAAATACTGCTTTGGGTTCCTTAGTTCATTCAAACCTGTTTCCAGGTGACTGTCCTCAAAAGGGTTGTCCTTGATTTCTTCCAGTGTGTGATGGTGAATGATGACCACAGCCCACTGGAAGTGGAGCTGGTGGGTCTACCTTGTATTTCAGAATTTCTCCAGCCGTTCATTCAGATAGCAACTGTCTATTGTTATGAGAGGGAGGAAAGAGAATGTTTAGGAAGATGAGACTATATGTGATGGGCTGGGGAGCTTTGGTTGGAATAACATGAGTACTTGATGCTCCAACATCCAGCCTTGTTCTGTAGAGTTGATTTCTTATTTTCTTTTTGCTTTACTGTGAAAATAAGTACTGTTTAAGAAAAGTAAACATTATAACTGCATGTTTTCTAGACACTGTGTAAGAGTGCAAATCCTCAGTGGAGGGAACAGTTTGATTTTCACTACTTCTCTGACAGGAAGGATATGTTGGACATTGAGGTGTGGAGAAAGGATAACAAAAAGCACGAGGAGCTTTTGGGAACGTAAGTTGGGTTTGAGTTAGATTTTATTTTTTGGTGGGGGGAGAATGGGGTAAGTAAAAAAAATAAAGTGATTTTGATTATTTTTTTTTAACTGATCAATTTGTTTTCATTACCAGCATCATAATGTATTTTTCTCTCCTTATTCCAGTAATGTCCAGGTTATGTTTACATTATATTTCTTAAAACCTGTTAATGGGTAATTGATTAGCCAAAATCTGAATGCAGAGACACCCAAGCTGCCTCCAGAACCTGAAATATTGTGAGAGCTCGCTGGCAATGAAGAGGCAGCATTTTTCTGTATTTTTGTGGTGATATTGCTCCACACCCTTATATGCTCTGCTGGTGCCAGCCAAGGGATCTTTGTGCTACTTTGCTTTTCTGTTTGCACTTTGATGTTGTGTTCTTCTACAATTCTTTAATTCCATTCCACTCTATCTGAATTTGTACAGTGTTGTTTTCTTAGTAGTACCTCTGCCATCCTTCCTTTGGCTTTCAGCATTGTCCCGAGGACCCACCTCCCCAAACAACATCTGTGCTGCTGGGTACATGCAGCAGCACCAAGAACCGTTCACTTCACTGGAGACCCTCTTTGGTCTGTCCATGCTCATCTGCTGGCAGGATCATTGCCACAACTCTAAATTTCCTGAGGGTGGGGACCCTGCCTGCAGTTGTTTGCTGCTCTCACCTGGCCAGGGTTTCACAACTTGCTGACTAAATAACAGTAACTCATAAGAGCATTCTCTTACTTTAAGCATTCAAATAGTTTGAAACTATTCACTGAGAAGAACAATGCCCTTTGGCTCTACAAATGTTTGTGGTTTTGCAGAGCAGGAAATTCTTTCTGGCTGAGTGCTGTTGCTCATCACATGGAGAAGTGGCTGAAGATGAATCTGTTCCTTCCATTCTCACAGTTACTTCCATTACTTCTGATATTCTGTTTAGAGTTAAGAAATAAAGCAGTGTTTGCAGCTTGCCTCAGGTCAGTCTCCCTGATGCTGGAGCAATTCTTCCTTAGGTTTTTTCCCTTTAATTTTCCCTTAGGTTCCCCCCCCTTTTCTTCCTACTGGTTTCTGGCAGGTGGTACTTAGTGTGGCAAAAACTATCAGTGAAATGCTTATTCTATCCAGCACTGTTGAGGTCTGTGTGGTAGATTTACCTGAAAGTAAAGGTAAATCTTGCAGCGTAAATCCCTGGAAGTGTTCCAGACCAAGTTGGATGGGGCCCTGAGCAGCCTGGTCTAGTGGAAGGTGTCCCTGCCTGTGTCAGGGGGGTTGGAACAAGATGATCTTTAAGATCCCTTCCAAACCAAACAATTTCATGATTCTATGTTTAAATTTATTTTTGATGTTTATGTGGAGATAAAATTTTTTGCTTTTGTTGTCTTAAGCACAGCAAATTGGCTGTAGCATCAAAACAAGAAAAAATACACCAGTTTTTGAAGAGCAATTGCAAGAATAGGTAAACACCAAATGCATAATA
Source organism: Dryoscopus gambensis (assembly GCA_013389985.1). Classification (NCBI taxonomy): domain Eukaryota; kingdom Metazoa; phylum Chordata; class Aves; order Passeriformes; family Malaconotidae; genus Dryoscopus; species Dryoscopus gambensis. The sequence continues at coordinate 160,993 of WEIT01030191.1, forward strand.
AAAAGTTTTGTTTTTACAGTGTAGAAACTTTTTGACACCCTATAAATAATATTTTATGAAGGGTTCAAATGCAGTCTAATCTGGAAAAGGATTCTGTTGGAAAAACAGCATTATGAGGTGCCATATTTATTGTCTCCATGATTCCCAAGTTGAGTTTTGAGATTTCTGGATTTCACAACATCATTGTAAGAAATATTCTTTAGTAAAATGTTTGTGGGTTATATTCGGTCATTGCACACAGCAGTACGGCCAGCTGCTCTCAAGTAATTTGCATGGTTTTAAGGAAAAAGCAAAATTTTCTGGATCTGAGTTAATAATTTTGTGGTCAATTTATGAATAGAGTTAGAATTCATTATGCTCCCTTCCAGCCTGTTCGGCCTCCAACTGTGTTGGTTAAACCTTTAAAATATATGCATGTTTTTAATATTTAAATAAAGTTGTAGGTGCTCACAGCAGAGTCAAATCTGATAATCCCGACTGCAGAACTTTTGTGGCATAAAGACTCCTGTTAATTCCTTTAGACCCAGGATTTCAGATAATATGGATGCCTTAAGCCTCTGGAATATGGTTCTTCTCCCAGGCATAATTTGGTTTCAGCGTAAAATATTGTTCTTGAAACAGGACCTGAAGTGTCTGTGGAGAGCATGGAACATGTAGAATAAGGAATGCCTTGGACCTCTGGTGCTGAACACAAACATCTGGGGTGTTTGTCTGCTTCTGAATTAGTGAGGAAACATTTCATGTCACCCTTCTATCACAAAACAAACCCTCACTGTCAGTGCACATCACAAGCTAAATTATTACATTCAGCCTACCTGCAGTCTCCTTAGAGCTTCAGCTGGGTCCAATTTCTCTTCTTCACTTAAAATCCTGCAGCCTTGAGTGGTTCAGCTGCAGGGTCTGACACTGAGGGCTGGCTGCATTTTGGTGCTGGATGAAATAATCCCTCTATTTAGTTTGCACAGGACTGTTAGTAACATTTATTGAGTGCTTTTTGTGTCCTTTGGGATAAGAGGCATGCTATAAACAGGAGACGATGTTAATGTATATGAATAAACAAAGGTGTTAACGTGTGCAGAATTTGTCCAGGCAGAGTTAAATTGTTTATGCCAGGTTGTTAGAGAGTGTTTCTGCACTGGGGGATATGTTCTGAAAAAAGAGATGCTGCAGAACGTTGACGGGTTTTCCTTCACATATTTACCTCAAGAAAAAGATTTTACAAAAATTGCTAAACTTAAGCCCATGAGCTCTGAGACTGGAGTGCATCCAATATCTTTATGATGAATGCCTCCAGGAAACTGTCTTTGCAATAAGAAACAACCCATGTTTTAAAGGCTGTGCTGTTGAGATGGAGCAGTAAAATCCCCACTATATCTGCAACCAAAATCTTCACTTCAATTTCACCAGGCTATAGGATGAATCAGAAAAATAAAATTTATACGTTGAATAAGTCATAATAATACCTTGTTAATTGTTTCCCTGACACCTGTGGTATTTGAAATTCCAGGTACTAATCACAGATACATGTTTCTGTACTCTGTGATAATGATTCTGATCTCTTTTTTGAAGGGCTTTCAAGAAGTCTGCAGGGGGTAAAATGGCAATGTTGTGTACAGATCTTTTCATATGTATTTATATATATTTAAAGATTCCTGTCAAAATTAAATTAACTGTGAATGAGAAAGTAAAATACAACTCCATGGCTAGTAAGAAGCTAACGTCAGCACTTTTTAGTGAAATTTTAACATGTGATTCTCGGATAAACAAATATTTTAATCCCAAATTTACTGTATACTGTTCTCAAGTACTATTTCTCTGCAAAATGAATGAAAAAAGGGGGAAAAAGAAGCTACTGATGAGGGCTTTAAATCAGAAGAACAATCTTAAATGAAAACGAAAGCTCTACAGGACTAGAGGCTAATATAGAGGTGTAGACCTCAATATTGATCAGGAGGCAGAAGGCAAGAATTTAATTAATTGTAGTTAAAAGAAAGAAAAGTGATACAGTTGTGTGCACAATGCATTCTTATAGAACTGCAGCCCCTGTAGAATGTGCATGTAGCCACTTGTGTGAAAGATTATGTCTGAATTTAAAATGTAACATAGCAAAAGATGACAACAAGCAGAACTATTCTCTCCTGAGATAGAGCTCAGGAGATCATTTGTATCATCTAAAATGCAAATATTCTGAGAGTTTTGCTCTTTGCATTCAGATCAGGCAACTTTTAAACAAAAGTGGATTACCTCCATTAGTTTGATTCTGTGCCCATCACAGTAGTCTCCTACCACTTTCCTGTGAAATAATTATCTGTAATAAGATCTTGCAGATAGCTGAGAAAGAAGGAAAGGAAGAGTTTCGGTTCCAAGAGAACGAGGGAAGCAGTTTCGAAATCATTAGACTCGTTTTAATAGTGTAGAAGTGTTTGTGTGGAACTTGCTGAATTTATATAGTAAATTGGATGTCTAATTGTTTTACCAAGCTGCGTTCTTTGCAGTCTGATCAATTATGTTGTATAACCTAAATGAAAGAGATTGTCTTTTTTGTTTTTCTTAAGACTTTTGCCAGTGCAAATGTGGATTTTCTTTTCAGCTCCTCACAAGAAAATAGAGGCATACCTTGAGTGAACACAGATGTTTTAAGGAAAGTTAGTTTGCACAGAAATCAGACATGATTTGAGGAAGAAATACTTAGACTCCACCTCCTGCTGTTTTCCCCTCCACATGTGCATCTCTCCTACCCCCATGCCCTTATACTCCATCTTTTCTTTGACCTTATGCGAATCAAATTCTGTTAAGAGATTGCAATTTGCCAAAATAAGATGGAATTATATTTAACTTTGCCTTTGACATATGATGGAGTTCTAAGGTTATTGGTGGGAGATGCACTGTTGTCCGAACAAGTTGNAGAATTTAATTAATTGTAGTTAAAAGAAAGAAAAGTGATACAGTTGTGTGCACAATGCATTCTTATAGAACTGCAGCCCCTGTAAAATGTGCATGTAGCCACTTGTGTGAAAGATTATGTCTGAATTTAAAATGTAACATAGCAAAAGATGACAACAAGCAGAACTATTCTCTCCTGAGATAGAGCTCAGGAGATCATTTGTATCATCTAAAATGCAAATATTCTGAGAGTTTTGCTCTTTGCATTCAGATCAGGCAACTTTTAAACAAAAGTGGATTACCTCCATTAGTTTGATTCTGTGCCCATCACAGTAGTCTCCTACCACTTTCCTGTGAAATAATTATCTGTAATAAGATCTTGCAGATAGCTGAGAAAGAAGGAAAGGAAGAG
>WEIT01030194.1:6699-17707 GCA_013389985.1 Dryoscopus gambensis
AGCGCCGGAGCCGCCGCAGCGATGTCCGCGCTCCGCGCCAGCCGGGTGAGCGAGGCGCGGGGGGTACGGGGGGACACAGCGGGAATCAGGGGAGGAGGGACGGGGCCAGGGTCGTGCTGGGGCTGGGGCGGCGCTGCCAGCCTCAGTTCCGCGGGTCTCGAGTCTCCTCGGCCGAGTCTCCTCGGCCCCTCCCGCGCCGCGCCGTTCCTCCCCCGGGGGTCGGTGCCCGTCCCGCTGGGGATTGGGATCATTCCTTTTATCGGGATCTATCGGTCGCCCTCCCTGGGAACTGCGTCGGCACTTCCCGGTCTCCCCGTCACTCCTGAAGTAGGGGAAAGGTGAAGGGCGCCGGCTCCGCCGTGTCCATCCAGTGTCCCTCCAGTGCCCCTCCAGTGTCCCCCGGTGGGACGTGGCCACCTGCCCCAGCTGTCACGGTGACAGCGGGAGCGGCGGGAGCGACTGTGCCCGAGGGCAGGGGATCTCATGGATGATATTCCTGGCACCGGGATTTGAGGTTCAGTGGGGACAGAGCAGGTGGAAGGCAGGAGGAGCTGGATGAGAACGTGGAGAGGACAGCGAGGCTGATGGAGTGGGCAGGTGCTTGCCCAAATGCTTACACAGAATCCCAGACTGGTTAGGGTGGGAAGGGACCTAAGAGACCACCCACTCCCACCCCACAGCTAACTTGGAGCAACTAGACCAGGTTGCTCCAAGTCTTGTCCCAGCTGACTGGGAATACTCCCAGCGATGGGGCACCCCCACTGCTCCAGTGCCGTATCCCTCGTGTCAGAACTTTGGTCTCTTGTCACTCTGTGTTTCTCCGGGAAGATCCCCCTGCCCAACCCTCACCTTCAGCTGTCCAGGGGTGTTGATGTGTCCAGAGTCACTTCACTGATGCCCTTGACCTCGCCCAGCCCTGGGGGTAAGAGAACCACGCGACTGAACATCTCAAACACAAACTTGGCAGCTCCTTTGGGGGGGTGTGTCACCCTCAGCCTTGTTGAGAATTCTGGGATTTTCCTAGTTTTGTTGTAGCGTCTGGGTTCCGTTCTGCGGCAGGGGAGAGATCAGGCAGGAGCCAGAAGTTTATGCAGCAGAGTGAGAGAGCATTTTGTGAGAACGAAAAATCTCCCACGAGACAGAATACAGCAAGAAAAGATTCTTGCAAGCAGGTTTTTGTATCCACATTTTGTCTAAAGCTTTTGGTGAAAATGCTGTGTAGGACTGGATCATCCTTAAGAAAAAAAACCAGCAAAACCAAAACAAAACCAAAGCCCAAACAAATAAACCCCTCATGATTACAATACCCTGTCTTTTTTCCTACGTCATCTTTTTGTCAGTTATACTTCAAACAAGGTCTAAAACACTTGGGAGGGTTGTCTCCTGGTGTTGTTTTGTTTTCCTTACACACCTGGGGCAGCAGTTCGATAAGAAAGCTCAGCCAAGAAGGGAAAACCTGGGTGAGAAAGGACAGTTATGCAACACTTGTGTCTTATGAAAACCCCACAGATAAAACTTTACCTTGTGGACACCCCCAAGCTGTGCACATTGACTCAGCAGCTCAGCATTCCGTGCTTGATCCCAGCTCTCCCCACAGTTCACCTTTTGGCTTTACAAATATTTTCAGTTTTCTCTGACAACACCTTTTTCCCCTGTGTGCCACCTGTCACAGCCTGTGTCCCTTGCTGTGCTGTGGGGCTGCACTGGCACCTTTAGGACAGGCCCCTCATTCTGCTCCGAGATATTCCCTCATTCTCATGGTCCTTTCCTGCTGCAGCTGCTCCGGACCCTGGCTTGGCCTGGCTGGAGGTCGTGCTCCAGCAAACCTGCCCAACACGTGCACCTGAGCAAACCTGGGAACGGGTTCAGCTTCGGTAAGTGGGACAGGGCTGGGAAGGGAGGGAATAGGGAGGGACAAAGGGCAGTGCAGGGGGGGAAAAAAAGCAAGCAAAGGACCAAAATAAACAGACAAAAAAACCCCACCCCAAACCCCAACAAAACAACTGACCAAAAAATCCAAATAGCAGTGCTGCAGTTCAGGAGGAGCTTCCTAGACAGGTGTTCATTTGGAATATATTTCTATTCTTTTTATAAAAGCTATTTGAAAACCAAAAGCCTGTTTTCTCTCCAGCTCAGGACAGCCAGGGCAGGGGGTGATATTTCAGAGACTTTATTCTTTTTTGTAACTGTCTTGAGCTTTTTTTATTGCCCCCATAGCATCAGCATTGAGCGATGATCCTGCACTGGCTTTTAAACCATTAGAATAACCACGAGCAGCACCAGGGGAACATGGTGGGTCTAGGGATGTGATACATAAATTTCTCCACACATGGGCTATTACAGCAAATTCTCTGGGGCAGCAGCAGATGCTTGACAGATGTTTTTGGTGAAAACGTTTTGTTACCTGGCACTTTCTGCTCCATTTCCAGTAGTTTTTGAATAATTTTGTAACTAATGGTGTTGCGGGCATTGCTCAGAGCTCAGGGAGGTTCAGAGGGAAGGAGGACATTGAGCTTCTTTATGACTTTTTTGCCTTATTTTTTCAACAGAACTGACAGTTGAACAGAAGGAATTCCAAGCTACTGCCCGGAAATTTGCTCTGGAGGAGATTATTCCTGTTGCTGCACAGTATGACAGGACTGGGGAGGTAAATCCTCTGCACAGGAGGGAAAAAACAGATTTTTCTCTTAATCCAAAATTTGAAATATTACCTGTGATAATCAACTGTGATTTTTGCTGTTTCAGTATCCTGTGCCACTCATTAAACGGGCCTGGGAGCTTGGGCTGATGAATTCCCATATCCCAGAGAGCTGCGGTGAGTGTGGTCCCGTTTAATCCCTAAAATAAACCAAATAAAAGGCCTTGGAGGAGACGGAGGTGTGAAATTATGGATTACATATAAAGTTACCTGTTGCACGCTGTAGTAATCCCAAAGCAATCTGTGGGCAGGTTGGCTCACATGGGTGTGACAAGGCTAGATGGGATCAGGTGAGGAATTAGATCCTGGTGTAGTAACTTATGGCTGGATTGTCTCCCACGATCCCAGTTCCCATGATCCCCATGTCAGGAATTCAAGGATTTACTTTGATCCTGCCTCAGGCTGGAGGGATTTAAGGGCTCATTCCTGAGGATCAGTTACCAGTTTAGCTGAGGTGCAGCAGGTGCGTAGCCATGGATAAAAATGTTACATTTCAGAGTCCCTGTTTTACCTGAAAGTGGAGTTGGGGAGTGTCCAGTGCAGGCTCTGTTGGATCTTTATGACTGATTTGGTGTATCTGGTATCAAAAATTGAGTTTCTGTGGCAGAGCCAGAGAATCACGGGAAGGTTTGAATCAAGAGCGGCCTTTAAAGGTCCCCTTGTCCGACCCCCAGCAGCGAGAGTGAAAGGCCGAGTGGGTGCAAAACAGTCAAAATTCAGGAATGAATTTGGAAAACCATCAGGTTTCATAATGGGAAATCATCAGCACGGTTTGGTTGGATATCCATATATAGCCTGGAAAAGGAGGTATTGATGAGACTGATGGTGGGTGTGGAAAAGTTGAGGCTGGTGTGAAGAGCTCTTGGAGAAGGTCACGGAACCGAGTGTTCAAATGAAATTCAAAATGGGAAAAGAGATGGACACAGGAAAGGGAAGAAGTGATTCAAACTTCCCGGGTAAAATGGTGTGTGATGCACTACTCCCTGCCTCTGGAAAAAGGGATTTGAGGGATATAATTGATAGTTTTGTGAGACATCAGAGCCCATGTGGCCCTTTTGCGCCTCCCAAGAGCTCCCCAGGGAATGCTCAGATGTAAAGCAGTGATGGATCCTGGTGGCACCTTCTGGCCATTTTGTGCCGCTTGTCACACCTTGAGCACAAAATTAGCCCCCCTGAGAGTGGTGAAATGGGATTTTTAAATCAACTGATTGCAAGGAAAAGAAACAAAATAACAAAAATATCAATCTGGCAGCATGCTATTTCCCAAGGCATTCCCAAGGGAGAACATCTGATGGAACTTGGTGCCCATGGGGGATGTTTGGCATAATAAATACTTGCAAATCATTAATATTCTGCACTTGAGACCCCCCTGAGTCTTCTCCTGTCCCCCCACAGGTGGGCTGGGGCTAGGCACCTTCGAGGCATGTCTGATCACGGAGGAGCTGGCGTATGGCTGCACCGGGGTGCAGACAGCCATCGAGGCCAATTCCCTGGGGGTGAGTCCTGCACCCACCCAGAACTGGGGCTGGGGCCCTCAAACTGGGCTCTGGGTCCTCCAGACTGGCCTCTGGGTCCTCCAAACTGGGCTTGTCCTCTGGGCCTTTGAGGTGGTGGGTTAATGCTCTGAACATTCCCTTCCAGCAAATGCCTGTGATCATCGCTGGGAACGAGCAGCAGCAGAAAAAATACTTGGGCAGGATGACAGAGGAGCCCCTGATGTGTGTGAGTGTGACCAGGGAATCCCGGTGATTAATTAATTAATGACAGAGGAGCCTCTGACCTTTGTGTGACCGGGGTCGGTCATTGCACACAACTCCAGAATGATTTTGTGGTTTCCCAAACCCAGAATGTGTATTCCCTGGGATCTGGGGCTTGTTCCTCCAGGCTTACTGTGTGACGGAGCCAGGCGCGGGCTCGGATGTGGCCGGGATCAGAACCCGGGCGGAGCGGAAGGGGGATGAGTACGTCATCAACGGGCAGAAGATGTGGATCACCAATGGTGGGAAGGCCAACTGGTGCGTTCCCTTTGTGGGCATGCTGGTCTGTACTGGGGTTTCTTGAAGGGCCTGTCACAAACCAGAGTGTTCCAGTGTGCCACCAGTTCATCGGGAAGAGGCAGCAGCAGCCCCAGTGCTGTGGGTGCCCAAAGAGGGAACAGGCTAATGACATCAGAGCGCAATGCTGTCACAGCTTCGGTCAGAATGCCGCTCTTTTGGGCTGAAACCAGACACGGTTCCCTCTGCTCTCCCTTTGGAACAGGGAGTTACTTGGGGTCAACTCCAAAATGCTCAGGTTACCGAGCCCTGACCTGGCTCCCGGACAGGAATCAGCTGCTTCTGACTCAGCCGGGAAAGCTTCCCACTCACAGGGAAAACAGAAAAACTCTGGGATCTAATTGTCTTAAGGTAATACATTTCCAAGGAGTCCCAGAGCCCGGGCTGTGCTGCAGGGTCTGGGGAGGACAGCACAGACCCTTCCTCGGGGCTTACACTGTCCCCACTCCAACACACAAACTCTTCTCAGTTCAAGAGGAAAACTTTATACATTTATCTATGAAAGCTGGGATTTCTTTCCCGAGGCAAAACCATTACAGGGACTCTCCCAGCACATTCCTGACACCCCTAAATGGGATTTACAGCAATTGCTGACACAAAAACTTCATTTACAGATGGTAATGGGAAGAGTAAAATGGAAATATTTGCAATCAAGAGGAAAAGGCCTTGCACACAATGCTGCATTCCCTGTACAATAATCCTTAGAGATGTGCTGGGAATTGGCTTATTTTGGGCTATTTGGGAGGCTGAGTAGGATACTGAGACTTAGAACACATGGAAAAGGTGGAGAAGCTTTGCAGGTTTACCTGAGGGAATTTCATTAAACCTTGATTTTGCAGGAAGAGATGCCCAGACAACACTGACATTCCTTGCACTCCTTCCTCCTCATTTGGGGTTTTTGTGGAAGGGCCAATTAAAAAGGGCTGTTACCTTACCATTCTCTTTCCTGTACAGTACAAATATGGACAAAACCACTCGGCATGTTTGCCATGAAGTGTCTGATTGCTGGGGATGAGCTGAGCCCCCATCTCTATCCTCCCCAGGTACTTCCTGCTTGCCCGCACTGATCCTGACCACCGGGCCCTGGCCAGCAAAGCCTTCACGGGCTTTATCGTGGAGGCCGACAGCCCTGGGATCCACATTGGCAGGAAGGTGATCATCAGGAATTACCTTGATGAATAATAATAACTTGATGAATTGCCACGAAAAGGAAACGGCTGAGCCGTGTCAGGGCTCAGGGATATTGGAATTCTCACAGTGCCCAGAAACTGTTCATAAAACACACTTAATAATTATATTTACATATAGATATATTTTTAATGAAATTATATATGCATAGTATGTAAGGTAATTATATAATATATAATTATATGTAATATATAGAATTAGATATAATGACAATAGAATTATAATTGTATGAATTCAGATAAAAAATTACTCCGAAGGGTCTAAAGCAGATAGTTTTGCCCAGGTGCAAAGGAACCTTTGAGAACATGGAATTGCCAAGAACCAATTAATGTCCAGGGGGAGTGAAGGTGTTGGCACAACTTTCCCCAAAACCAGCCAGTTTGCTGTAATTTCAGCTGCTCCTGCCCAAGTAAGGCACCATGGAGGCCCTGCTTTTCTCTCTGCTTACATTTGGAACCTGAAAACCTGATTTATTTATGAATTTGTCTTTTGGCAGCACAGCTGGGTCTCGCAGCTGCTGCAGGTGGGTTCTTGACTGTTTTCTCTCCCATGTGAGAGTATAGATTTGGATTACATGTAGAATTGAATCCTCCAGAGGATAAATTGAAGCAGAAAAAGCCAAAGGAGGGATTCCAGCTCCAGAACTGATTCCCACATGGAGGCAGTAACCTGCTCAGGTGTGACAGGTTAGGGGCCCACTGGGCTGGGGAGGCCAAACTGATATTTCTTTCTCTAGTGGGTTTTAGCTAAAACTGAAGTGCTTTTTTTAAGGAAAAAAGCTTACTTTATTCTTTAAGTGAACTAAAGGATGGAATTGGTTGTACCTTGGAAGAATCTGATTCAGTGGCACCTCCCTTTTCCAGGAGCTGAACATGGGCCAGCGCTGCTCGGACACGCGTGGGATCGTCTTTGAGGATGTGCGAGTCCCCAAGGAGAATGTGCTGATCGCAGAGGGCGCTGGCTTCAAGATCGCCATGGGCGCCTTCGACAAGACCAGGCCCCCGGTGAGTGCCAGGAATGGGCTGTTCACAAAACAAACAGGAATTTCTGCTGCTCATCCCACACTGTGCCTACCCAGGTGGCAGCAGGGGCTGTGGGGCTGGCAAGGCGAGCGCTCGATGAGGCCACGAGGTACGCGCTGGAGAGGAAGACCTTCGGGAAACCCATTGTGGAGGTGCGTCCAAGAGCTTTAGAGTTACACATGGGAAAGTCTGATCCAACACAGATCCCAGTTCCATAGAACTTGAGCACAACTTCCCAAGTTGAATTTGAGAACTAAGAAATGAAGATAAAATTATGTATTTGTTCCCAGAAAGGCCTGGCTGTGGTGGAGTCCCCATCCTCGTGGCACTGGGGACACAGTTTAGTGATGACCATGACAGTGCCAGGGTGAGGCTTGGCCTTGATGATCTTAACAGTCTTGTCCAGCCCTAACAATTCCATGATCCCAAGCAGAAGGCTCCTTGCCCTGCGGTGTCGCAGCCCTCTGAGGCTCACATGGTGGATCTGCACTCTCCCAGCACCAGGCCGTGGCGTTCCTGCTGGCAGAGATGGCCATGAAGGTGGAGCTGGCCCGGCTGGGGTACCAGCGTGCGGCCTGGGAGGTGGATGCCGGCCGCCGCAACACCTTCTATGCCTCCATCGCCAAGGCCTTCGCCGGGGACATTGCCAACCAGGTGGCCACTGATGCTGTGCAGATCTTTGGGGGCAATGGCTTCAACACCGAGTATCCCGTGGAGAAGCTTATGAGGGATGCCAAAATCTATCAGGTGAGTGGGACAGAGCGAGGGGTCTCCATGGCAATGTGGGCACTCAATACAAAGTAATTAACTGTTGATTAATTGCAGTCCGGATGGACACAGGCTAAAAAGATTTGGAGACTGAAAGGTGTTAAATCAGGGAAGTTCTCAAGTTACCACTCGCTGGGCTGAGATGTCACCAGCACTGAGGCCCATGAAATAATTAATTAGCATTAATTACCCTCTCTGGGCTGCAGGGCTCATGGTGATTCACTTCTTCAGGTATTTACTTATTGGTTTCTTTTCCAAAAGAACAAAACATGGTCATATTTCCCCATTTTCAGCCCACAGACATCCCTAATCCCCAGTGCTTTTTCTGCAGTGTTATTGCCAAGAAATTATTCCATGCCAGAATTCCTCTGTTGGTTCCAGTTCGTTATTCAGCAGGAATTAATTATTTCATTAGGAAACTCAGCAATCTTCACCTTTTCCCTCTTTCCAACATCAACCATGACTGGCTGGAACTGATCCAAACAGGTCTCTGGGAACACTTATGGGCCCTGACCTGTCACCAAGTGACCACAGCTGCTGAGATTCCAGGTGGTTGACATTCCTTTTACAGCTTACTTTAAAATTCCAGCTGTTCTCACCAGCCAGGAATTTTTCCCTCTCTGAGGACAGAAAGCAGATGTTTGGAATTGGAAAGTTCTCAGTCCTCATTTCAGTCCTGCCAGGGAGGAACTGAACAAGCTATGAGACTTTGTCAGAATCAGGCTCTTTTCCTGTTCTGTTTTTTTTTTTCATCAAGATCCTCCATCACAAAGCTCCATCCTCAGTGCACGGCCAGGCACGCTGAGGTTTTGAAATTGTTCAAATTACTCTGATGTAGTGTGAAATTTTGGCGTGTTTTTCCTGTTCCCTTCCATCCCTGCAAGAACTTGGGAAAGAGGTTGGACTTTACAATTCCAGCAGCTCTACTTGGAGAAGCTTTGTGCAGTTTGGGAAATATTATGCTGATTTTGTGACTGCAGAGAAAGTGGATTTGCAGGTGTGGGAGTGATTTTCCAAAGCAACTTGGGCATGATTCGGAGCTGAAATACTGAAATCTCCAAATTCTGCTGTCCTGAAGCTGCCCTGGGCTGTACCTGGGGAATCCCTAGATCTCTCCTGTGCCGGGCACACACAGGTGTTTGGGTACCTCGGGAATCCCTGGATCTCGCTTGCACTGAACACACACACCTGTATGTGCTTATTGCCTGTTATGGGTCATTGTCACACTAATTTTTCCCAGTTTTCCCTCCTCCTGCCCCCGGCTTGGTGCAGGGAGGGGCCACAGGTGTACAGACTGGTCAAACACCTTTCCCAGCTCCTGGCTCACCCGTCTGTGGTTTTCCCTGCAGATCTACGAGGGCACGGCCCAGATCCAGCGGGTGATCATTGCCCGTGAGCATCTGGGCAGGTACAAAGCCTGAAGGACGCGGCAGCTCCAGGCGTGGTATTCCAGGGAAAGGGATTGTGCTGCATTTCTCCGTTAGAAATACATGGGAAAAGCCCTTCTCCATCAAATTCCTGTTCTTGCACCTGATCTAGCACAGGCTCTGGGATCCCATCCATCCCCTGAGTCCATCCCACTGATTAAGCATCCCACACATCCCTAAATCTCACAGGGATCATATCGCTCTTCCCAAGTCTCTCTTTGGCGTTCAGCAGCAAAGGAGACAAAACCCTTCCCCAGCAAACCTGGATGAGCAAAGAGTGAAACAAAATCTCATTTTTTAAAATTTATTTTTGCCAGTGAAAGCAAAAATCCAGCACATCCCAGGGGATCTGGGGTGTTTCCATGTTTTTAATGGCTCCCTTTTTTTATCTCTGGGGCCTGGGTGATGGCAACCGGATCAGCCTCAGGGAACTTAAAAAACCAGACTTCCTCCTGTGGAAGGGCCCAGCTGGCTCTGGCACTTAGGCTCCAGGGCCCTGGTTCCCAAGAGCCATAGGAAACACTGTGGGTTTGGAGCCTTTCAACAGCCAGATCTAAAGAAAAACTAAAGTGAATCCATGTTTCTCGTGCCTTGAGCCAGAATTCCTTGTTACGTGTGAGTGGTAGTGAGGGTGTGTGGGAGGGGCTGCCTGTGTCCTGGGAGGAAAGGAGTGGGATGGGGCAATGGGAATGTGAATTAACTGATCTCGTGGAAAAGTGTGCAGGAAGTGGGCTGGGTTTGGGCATCGCATTGTGGGCTGAGCTGGGCCTTGCCCTGACGCCCTGATACGGGCCAGGAACAAGACTTCTGCAGCACAGAGGATTTCCCTGGAAAAGGGCTGTTCTGGAGTCACTGCCAGGTCCCAACGAAAGCTGTCGGTGTTGACGGGCAGGGGCAGCTGATCCCACACTCCTTGCACACTCTGGTGGAATCCACTGCCATGTGCTGGTCCCAGCATGGGACAAGCTTGTGGGTGAGACTGGGGTGGGCTGGGAATGGACAGGGGAGGATGGAATGGGGATGGAAGTGGATGGGCACTGTGCAGAAAAGCCACGCTATGAAAAGCCAGTGTCCACAAAGGAGACAGAGGAGTCCTGCAACTATATTTCAACAAAGGGAGAGAGTCCACTGGGGCATACACCTGTGGGGTCTCTCTCGAGCTTTTGCAGGACGCAGCCTCCTTTAATCCTAAACTCCCGACCACATGTTGCTCTCTTCCTTTCCCCATCGGCTGAGGTACCGGGAAGGTACAGCCTTCCCAAACCGCCTACCACATCTCCTCCTTGAACCTGTGTCACTGTTTTCCTCTGAAGTTCAGAAGTTCAGACCGTCTGCAATACACTTTGACCGGACCCATTTGTCCTATTACCCTAAGGTTCAGGACCTCAAACTGTCTGGGTAAAGCCGCCTGGGTTCTGTAACAAACTTGCCCGGGTGGGTGTTCATAGAGATATTAAGACCCATTTCGAAGATATTAACACCCATTTCTAAGTGTGCTGAAGAACCCCACATCCATTCTTGCACGTCGAGTCTTTTGTGAAGACATTAGCACCCATTTTTCCTATCAGGAAAGCGATTGGGATGCGGATGGATGCACCGTGGATGGAGGCGGCTGGGGTGAAGAAGGTTGCGATGGAAATGGAGGCGGATGGCGATAAAGGCGGTTGAGACTGGGATGGAGGCGGGTGAATGGGGATGGTACGGGCATGGAGGGCGATAGAGGGGTAAGGAGGCGGATGGGAAGGGGGTGGATGACCACAGAGGTGGATGGGAGCAGATGGAGGTGGGAGGGGATGGGAAGGGATGCAGGCCAATAGGGGCGCATGGAGGCGGATCCCGGCGGCAGCTCCT
>WEIT01030195.1:360-109393 GCA_013389985.1 Dryoscopus gambensis
GTGCACACTCCGGACAGCACCAGCAGCAGCAGGGTCAGGGAGGCGACGGCGCTGCCCAGGGAAGCGCCCATTTGGGACAGGGAGGCCGCGACGGCAGCTTCCTCCCTCTCCAAGAGCAGCGACTTCATGTTGGTGCCGTTCTTCAGCTGGTCGCCCTCGTTGTCGTAGATCAGGGAGTCATCCAGCGCCGGCCTCCCGGCCCCCTCGGCCAGGTCCCTGCGGCCGCGGTGCCAGCGGCGAGCTAGGGAGCGCTGGACACGGGGCCCGGCCGTGCCCTCCGGGCCGATCACGTAGATCACTTGGAGGTACCACTGGTGTCCAGCTTCCACCTTTCCCCAAGGGAAGGCGTGGACAGAGGGAATGTTAACTATGGCTTTTACATCAAGTGATTGCATTAGGAGCTGGTGTGTTTTGTGTCTTGTTTCTGACAAAGTCAGCACAATGGGTTTTTCTAACCACCTGCACTAGTAACACTGACCACCCAGTGAGGTGTCCAGCCTTTGCCAATGGCAATAATTCATTCAGGAACATGAATTCTTATTTCCTGAGCTTATTTCCTGAGTGCTTCAGGGAAAAAAAAAATCAAACTACCACAATAATATCCTAATCTCCATTTCCTGTGTCAGAGTTGAATTCTGAAGGCCCAGAGCCTACAATTCACCAAGTGTTTGGGAGGTTCTGGACAGAGAAATCGGTTTTGGGCTACCAAAAGCACTGGGTACGTACCTTGTAGAGAGCATCCACCTTGAGAGTAAATCCATCGACTCCGGGCATGCTGCTCACCGAGTGGAACTCAGACAGCTCAGAAGCGAAGTGGGCATCAAAAGGCACATCATGGAAATACTTATCTGTCACTTCTGGCTGGTTTCGGTCCTGGAAGTCAGAGAGGTGTCATGAGGGATGCTGTCTGCTTCCCCAAGGCAGGCTGGAAGCCAGGGCAATACATAACACCTGTGCAAGGAGTCTAATCCGAATGCCCCATCTCCACACCTACGTGTAGGCATAGATTAAGGAACACTCGTGGACAAAGAGTGGGGAAAACTGATCTTGTGTTCACAGTTTGTGCCAGCACTGCAGAGCATCCACCACGTTTCTTTCCTCATCCCTTGGCAGTCACGATCTGCTCGCCGCCAGAGAAAATCCCAAATGGGAAGCAGGAGCAGGGGACTCACCAGGAGGAGGAATCGGTGTTTGAGGTACTTGTTGGGTTGGATGCAGCCATACTGGGGCCCCTCGTTGTAGACGGTGCCCGTGGGGTCGAAGAAGGGCACGTAGCCATCCCTGCCTGTGCACAGGTAGACCTTCTCCAGCTGCAGCTTGTAAGCGGCGTTGAGGTTTTGTTCTGGGTGCCAGAGCACGCGCCCGTACAGGATCTGCCCTGGGGAGGTCGGGAGAAAGAGGGGCAGGTGAGATTCCTCAACCAGGGAAATGCTGCCAAAACCAAATGTGCTGGACCACACATGGCTCTGGGTTTAGAGGGGTTTGGATTGTCTGGGAAGGGCTTGGTGTGTGGGGGTGACAAAACAGGGTGCCAGAGCACGTTGTTGTTTTACAGGGCTGTAAGATGCTCAAAATGCCCTTTGTTGCTGTGGAAGAGCCAAAGCCACAGCTGGGTTTTGCCCTTTCCTCTCCAACAGATGGAAGCTGTGAAGGCAGAAACACTGGGCAGAAGCAGAACAGGAGATGTAAATCCTACCCTTGGAAAAAGCCCCTTTGTAATCCATTTCTGCCAGAGACATTTCCGATTTGGTGGGGTCCATTAGAAACACCTTCTCGTTGTTACAGAGCTGAAACTCCGTGTTCAGGGAGTAAACGACTGGAACTGGCCGGTTTGTCTGCTGGAAGGCAATCGGGATCAAAAACCTGGGAGTGGGACAAGGAAGGAGGCAAAGGAGAGATGAGGTTTGGACACACATGCACCCCAAAGGGGCTGACCCTGCCCTGCTGCCGTGGGGATGGGACATCCTTACCGCTCGGGAGCGTGAGCCGTGCAGGGCAGGGGCTTGTCTCCAGGCTCTGCCCACGGCTGTGTGGGCTGCACCGTGCAGGGGATCAGGAAGATGGTGTATTCTCCAGAGTAATCCTTCCTGGGAACAGACAGGAGACCCTGCAGTCACCAAGCAGAGCTCTGAGCTCTTCACTCAGGGCAGCACCTCTCCCTTGCCCTGGCAGTGTCATCCAGCAGTCCCTGAGGGACAAGTGTCACCTTCTGAAAGGCACTGTCATCTCTGGGATCAGTCTATCCACAAGCTTCATTGCTGGAAAAATGCCTTTACAAGAGGCTGAGCTGATTTTTCTCTCAGTAGAACAGTGTTCCAGCCCTGACAGCAACTCCCCACATGCTCCAGCTCTGACCCAGCTCCTGAGCATCCCACACTATTGCTGTGGCTGCTGGAAGGGCGCCAGGGAGAACACAGTGCTGTGGGAAGCTGCTGAAGGGGACTGGACCCCCAGCCCTCACCTGTTGTAGGAGCTGGTTGCTCTCCAGAGCTGGTAGGGCGAGTCAAAAGTCTGAGCGCTCCACAGCAGCTGCAGGTCAAATTCGATCCCTCCCAGGTGCTCTGGAGTCCTTAAAGAGGACCTGACATCTGGCAGGCTGTGGTGCTCCATGACAAACAGCCCTGGGGGAGGACAAGGAGGTGGCGGGAGGCAGAGTACGGAGAGGCCCCACGTCGTGCACCTCAGCACAGAGGGGCTCTGGGTGGGGAGAGGGACTTGTTCTGCTGCCTGAGCTGTCACAGCACAGCCGTGTGTGACACTGGCTTGTGTCCCTGTCAGGATCACTGTCCTCACCTCGGAACTTGGCCTGTGTCTTGAACTCGATGACCAGGCGGCCATCCTCGCGGATGTAGATGCGGATTATCTGCAGGCGGGCCGAGAGCACGCTGTCCGTCTGGATCCCTGCAAGGACAGCGGCACTGCGAGCCCGCGCAGCACGCTCGCTCCCCGGCTGGGCTCTGCCAGCCACACGAGTGTTTGGGACATCTCCAAAAGGCAGGGCTTAGTTGGGATCATCCTCCGGTGAGCCAGCTACACACTTCCTCTGTTACCCACTGGCTACCTAAGCTCCCCCCAAGCATAAAGGAAGGAAACATTCCAAGTTCCCCCCTCCCTCAGGACCCTGGTGCCAGTGCAGGAACTAAGGGAAAAACATGAAGGAGCCACTTCTTCCATAGCCCTTGGAGTGCCTCAGGCTCACCTGTCCTCCAGAGAACAGTGTCGTAGAAGAAGGAGAACTCCATCTCCGTGTGGTGCTCCAGGGAAGCCCAGCCCCTCGGGGCTGTCACGTAGATGTAGGACACGTAGAGAGGGACATGGACTGTCAGGAAGGACTGGGCAGAGTCCCTTACCTGGCAATAAAACCCCAAAAAAGGGGATTATGCACCTTCCAAATGAAGCCAGAGCTGATTCTGAACATTCTTTATGTATAGGTACCTCAGACAAACCCTTGTTTTAATTCAGGGGCAGTGCTAAGGCTTGCTGGGGCCACGGGACAAAGGAGCTCTGGGCACAATTTGACCTCAAAACCTCCCCGTTTCCAAGGCTGTGAATTAAAAATCAGCAATTCTGCTTGCTCAGGCCTCCCACAGCTCTCCATTTATTATCTGCAGAGTGCAGCTGTACTTTGCAGGCCCCGGAGAGTTCAGGGAGATGTTCCAGCCTGGCTGGTGCCAGGCTCCACATGCTCCACTGGGCAGTTGTTCAGGCCAAGTAGCTCCTCTGGATTTGTGCAAACAATTAGAGCTATAAAAGGAAAGTTGATGAAGTAGTCCGGGCTGGCAGGAATTAAAAGAGATGATGCTGGCCATAACAATGTGACTGGGAATTGTATTCAAGAACCTAAGGGAGCTGGAGTGGGATGCACATGCATAATGCAGCCATGAGAGGGCAGTGAGACACCTCAAATAGTGAAAGCCGCTCATTTATAGAAGAACGTTTTCGGCTTTTGGTCTGCCAGTGTGTTAATTAAGAAATGAGTTAAAATACCCAATGACCTCACTCTGTTGTGGAGCATGGACTGATCTGCCTCTGCTCTGTCCTTTGCTCGTTTCTATTGGCATGGTCAAAATTATAAAAAAAGAGAGCCCAGCTGAGAATGTTTTGTATTTCCAGTGTGGCTGTACATCAAAAAAGTAATATATTCCCGGTGCTCTGAAGATTAAGAGAATAAAACCTGTGTTACCCCCAGGAAAATAAATGAAATAAGTGCACCCAGCACCGTTCTCTTCCAGGTGAAAGGGGGGGAAAAGCCACGCTCCACCTGTACAGAGCAGAGCAGCAACACCTGGGTGCAAGGCAGAGCTGTGCGTGAGAACTGAGAGAGATCTGGGATAGGTGGGAGAGCTCTGGATGTGCCTCTCACCTGGAAGTCAGCAGTGACAGAGCCTCCACAGACATCGATTAATTCGGTCATGTCGTAATAGGCGTCAAAGGTCCAGATGCAGCTCTTGAGGTTGAGGTGCTGGTACAGCTGGATGCTCTTGGGCTCCCTCACCGCGGGGTCCAGCTGGTAGGGGCGGTCATAGCCCGGGCCCAGCACGAAGCTGTTGTGGGTCACCTCATCCAGGAACCCTGCCTCTGGAGTGAGAGACATCAGGACACTGATCCCTTCATCCAGGAACCCTGCCTCTGGAGTGAGAGACATCAGGACACTGATCCCTCCCCATTTTAAACACCCGAGGCCAAGTATGGAGGTCTTGTTTCACTCTTAAATCCTGGGAGCTCCTCTCCCTTCATTATCCTCGAGGTCAAACTGGACATACTCAGGTCTTCACAGGGGAAAAGGTTACAGGAGTGGGGTAAGCATACTAAAAATCAAACTTAGGGACCTATTTGTTCAAGGTTGAAGTTAACCTTGAAGAAATGAGGAACAGATTGAGTATGGAGCTGTTCTAGATAAGTACAACCTGCTGCCCACCATGGATCTAGCATGGATCTCATTCCCTGGGGTGTCAGAGACACAATCTGCCTGTTCCTTTCGGCTCTGACAATTCCTTCAGCAGTGAATTGATTTTGTTGCCTCGTGGGAGACCTCAGTGACCCAGACACAGCGATCCAGCCCTGCAGATCCCTCCCTACCCGTGCGGATATCACAAGACAGATTTGAAAAGCAGAAAATCACCAGCACAGTGTGAACCTACAACCTACAATCTCCTCAAACATTCCCATGCCTGGAATCCCATCTCCAACAGGGCAACTCTGGTCACTGCTGTTAGACCAGGAAGATTCATTGTTACTTCCATCATGTCATGAGAGCCCAGAGGAAGACGAAGCTGCCCTCTCCGCATTTCTTTCCAGGGTTCCGTGTTCAGGAAGCAAAGGCTGGCATTGAAGGCTACCTGAGATGCCTCTGAGGTCTCTGACAGTGACCAGGTTGGAGCAGACGTGCTGGTGCCTGTAGATGGACTCGGAGAGAAGGAAATGCAGGTTGTGCAGCGGCAGCGTGGAGATGAGGGGCAGCATCCCATCCTGGTGGGGGATCTGCACCGAGATGTGGATCCTGGAACGAGCAGCACATGAGACAGCAGAAGAGAGCAGCCTGGCAGGCACAGGATCCCCACAGCAGCACAGCCCAGGCAAGTGAGCCTGATGTTTAGTTTGAGCTGGATTTCCCCAGCTACACATCTGCTCCTTAAGCTGTCCCACCAATTCCCAGTTCCTGAGGGGAAGGGCACCCCCTCAGCCGAGTGGGGTGTGAGAAGAGAGCGGGAGCACGAACCTGAGCACCCTACGCTGCAGGAAGGATGTGTTTTCACACACACATTGTCCTTGTGAGCCCAGGCACCTCTGTAACCCCAGGGGGGCTGATGAAGGGCTGCACTCCCCCTTCTCCAGGCTCCTACCTGTTGGGATGCTCCTTGTGCTTCACGTCCAGGTACTTGAGCGTGGCAATGAACGACTGTGCCTGGAACCCTCGTGCTGTCCCCGCGACCACGGGCGTGTGGCAGATGGCGCTGTCTGTGCCTATGGTCACCACGTTGCTCCTCAGGGGGGTCCCCACGTGGCCAGCCTTGTCCACAGCCTTGGCCACGCAGCGCACGTGGAACCGCCGGCTGAAGTAGATGCTGTCCAGCACCTGAGGGAACGAGGAGGAGGAAACCAGCGGTGCTTCCAGCAGGCTTAAGGAAAAACAGCGCTAAATTTTCTAAACCCAAACACCCATGCCTCACACCGAGTCCCAAATCCAAGCAGATTTTAGGCTGGAATCTCTGTGCCCCTGCAGCCCCGCCGTGGCGGTGCCTCCCCGCGTACCCTGTGGTTGACGCTGGTGAAGGGGGTGTTGTCCGTGATGGTCTCGAAAGGCGACCGGGCTCCGTTCCCGTCCGTGGGGGCTGCCACTTCCCAGCTGAACTGTATGGAAGACTGGTTGATCCCGGCCTCGCCGCAGCGCTCCTTCATGAGGGCGTACTTGGGGAAGTGAGGGTCACAGGGAGTGACACAGATGAGGGGGTAGCCTGGGGAAGGGGATTTCTTAGCACCCTCCTTGGTCACTTCTTCCACGCGGTCGTAGTCAGCCAGAGTGACGACCTGTGTGGAGGCAAGAGGGCAGCGCTCAGCTGGGGGTGAGAGAAAGGGTGGAAAAAGCCATCCTTCCCTCCCACCGTGTCACTGCAGCTCTACATTTTATTTCAGAAATCCCACTGCGGTTTCCAGTGTGTACTTGAAGGGCACTAAATCACATCCACTCACCACAGGAGGTGCTGGGAGAATCAGGCTCCCCGCTGCCTCCTGATCCAAAATAGTCACTGTGGCAGTGCTGGTGTCTCCAAGAACTGCTTCCACCGGATCATCTGGGCCCAGCACCAGAGAAAAGGACTCGTGCCATTCCCGGTCTTCGTTGGACATGATCTCCACCTTAAACATGATGTGAGCCACTCCTGTGGGAGTGAGCGCAAGAAAAACGGAGAGAACTCGATTCATCATCAGAGACTGCTCTGAAGTTCTTATACAAACCCTGCACAGCTGCTCTAGGCTGTGACCACGGAGACATGATGATAAAATACGCATTATAAATTTTATTTCCACTCATTGCTGCTAATAATTTACCCCCAGGATTCTAGTCTAAACATAAAACTCCAGCTATGACAACTGATCCAATCGATCCAGTGATAGATTTACTAACAGATGCCATCTGAGGATTAATAATGACTGTCTTGTATTAGCTGTCTGGAGGAAAAATCTGGGATGCAAAGCACATTCCCATCCCCGCTCTCCCTCAGACCGGTGTGCAGAGCTGTTTGGTGAGGGCTTCTTGGTCCAGCAACATGGTCTGAGGTGTTCACAGCCCTACCTTCCCTGAGGAGGACTTTACTCTGCCAGGTGCCAGTGCTTCTTCCTCTGGTCTGATCACCTTTCATTTGACATGTCAGCTTTTTTGAGTAATAAAATTACAGCAAACCTCATGCGAGAAGTGGCTTTCCCCAAATCTCCTGGACGTTCTGACACGCACAGAATGTCCCTGGTCACGCCCCCACCTCTAACCCTCCCTGCGAGGCCCCTTTACCTGGGCTGAACTTGAGCATCCGACTCTTGGGGTAGTAATCCACGCCGGCCTGCGCCGAGCCATCGCGGGTGCTGCAGCGCACCTTGGAGGTCCTGTTCTGGTCCCCCCTGCGGACCACCGGGATGTTCAGCACAGCCACTCCCTCCGGGCCCGGCGGCTCCCGCACCTGGTACGCGGCCTCTTCGAACTCGATGGTGGGAGCTGCAGGAAGAGCAGTGAGGGAAAAGCCCCGGGTTTGCATCCCTGACTGGTTCAGCTCAGCTCCTTTCAGACTCATCTACACGCCCTCAGAGCAGGGGCCAAAAAGACTTGGGTGTGACTTAGGGCAAAACCTAACGAGTGTGTTGGGCTACAGAGGATGGCAAATGATTCTCCCATGCCTGCCTCCCACACACCCCCAAATCCTCGCCACGTGCTGGTGCTCCAGGCCCCACAGGCTGTCACACCAGAGGGACCTGGCATCCCTCTTCTCCCCCACAGATCTCTCCAGGCTGTGACGCTGTGGAGGGAGGGGAACATCTCCCACGGGAAGCACAGCAACTCCAGCTGCAGGGGAACGGGGAACAGGAGAGGTGGTGGGTCCAGGCACTGTTATTCAGCCCCTCCCTTCGGTCCTGCCCAGTGCACACCAGTGACCTGCACACAGGGCTGTGACCATGGCACCGAAGGCATCCACGTGTCCTGCACTGATGGGATTGTGCCGACTCCCTTGGGACCACCACAACACCCTTGTGAGCAGCCCCACTCACCATCCTCGTCATTGGTGACAGTTATGGTGGCCACGTCCATCTTCCCAATCCTAGCTCCGCTCCAATGGTTTCCAAGCGGGCTACCCAGATGGACCTGGAACTGCTCTTCTGGTTCGAAGGCAGAGTCATCACTGATGTGAACACTGCAGTTCTTCACCTAAAGCCAAGTGAAGAGGAGAAAGCAGTGATCCCTGATAAATCTGATAAAGCCACATAAAGGCCAGGCTGTACTTCCCCATCCAGAGTTGCACATCAGAGTGCTGTCCACCCTGGAAGAAACCCTTCTATTTTTAGGGCTGCTACTTAAGTGTGGTCAAACCATGCTGCACAAGTATGAACAAACCATACGTGATGAGACACAGCAGTAAAAGCATCTCCTTCCACAAACCCACAGGTCTCTGTACAACAATCCAGAGTTTTTCTGATGCATCAGATTTGCATTTCACAACCAGTTTAATCATGAAACACACAATGCCTTCAGAGTGGGTCACACTGACAGGACAAGAATTTGTGTCATCTGAAACCAGCCTGGACAACTCTGTCAGCTCCCTCTGATGACAAAGAGCCAAGGAGGAGATGTGAACCTCTCTCAGCAATGGTTCTTGGTTCTTCCACAAGGCAGGTCCAGCTCACCTTCTCCCCTTTGAGGAAAGTGATGCGAGACTCCTCTGCATCCCTCCTCTCCATGAAGTCCTCCATGACCTGTGCTGTCTGGCTCCGGGTATAACACCTGACAGAGGACTCGTAGCTCAGGTCCCCCGTGCGGAAGATGGGCACGTGCAGGGTGCCCTCCTTCTCCTTGGCCGTGTAGGTGTCCTTGGTGAACTGCATGCTGGGCACTGCAAGGGGGCAGAAACACAGCCAGGCAGCACTGAGGATCCACAGGGAGCCAGGAGGCCAGGGTGGAACAGATACAGCTGCCAGGAATAACTTACCATCTTGGAAGATGTCATTAATGGCCACGATGGCTTGGAACGGCTTTGCCAGCTCGGCTCCGTGGGGGGAGCTGAGGTAAACAACAAAAGTCTCCAGCCCTTCTATCACCGGGTACTGAGCATCATCCAGGATTGTCAGGGGGCAGAACTGGGAGGAAAGTGGAATTCCTGCTGTTAGAGGTACAAAGCTTTCGTCCTTCCCAGCACTCACATTTGGGAGTCTCGTGTAAAGCCATTATGTCTTTATGTTTTCTGAATCCATTAACCAGTGTAAAGACTGTTCTAGATAATCCAGTGTATAATTTCAGAGAACAGGCAGCCATCTTGGGGAAGATGTGGCATGACCAAATCTCCCCTGGCTGGAGTGCTGACGGGATGGGAGTCTGTGCCTAGCAGACTCATTAACAGTTCTCAAGTGGCCCTGAGAGGATTTTCAAAACAAATGGCAGATATGCACAGAAACACAAGACAAGTGCCACCAGGCAAAACAGACTCAGCAGGAGTCCAAGTGGCTCCTCACCTCTTCTGTCTTGCCTGGCCTGAACTCTATTTTCCTGGAGCTGGGGACATAATCCACTCCGGGGCTGGCCGAGGGCGGGTCTGATGTCCGAGTGGCACACCACACCGACGTGGGCGTGGAGAGGTCAGGTCCCTGCCGGAGCACTGGAATCTCAATGTGTCCTGCACCACCAGATGCACAAGAGAGAGAGAACAACCTGAGAGAGCAGCCATGTACCACAAACCCACTCCCCTCCCTTCAGCACTGCTCCTGCCCCCGGCCTCCCGCTCGGCGCAGAGGGAACCACGGAGCCCCTCTGCACATCCTTGACAGTTCAGCTGTGCCCCGAGTCGCCCCTTCTGACACATCTTCCTGGTGAACGCTTCCGCAGTGAGCACCCCAGCACAACGCCCTGCTCCTCACCTGCAGCCTCGCTGACAGTAAAGGTGGCGTTCCCCAGGAACACCGTGGAGGCGTCGTTGGGACCAGTGATGACGACGTTGGCTGAAGCCCGGCTGCCGATGCGGGCGTTGTCCGAGGCATCGGCCAGCACCACCTCGAACTCCTCTTCCTCTTCATATTCACTGTCATCGATCAGAGTGACATCACAGGTCACCACGGTGACACCCGGCCCAAAAACGAGGCGGTTCTCATCCGCCAGCCCCCGGGACTTGAAGTCGGAGCCGGATTCCAGCATGTAAAGGCTGCTGCCCTTGGCTGATTTGGGGACAGTGTAGCAGATGGCAGACACGGTGCTGCTGGCGTCCCCTAGGAAGCAAAAAGAAAACTCCATAATTCTTTGGAAATACTTTCAATCTATTTGGTGGCGACACTGTTAACTTAAATAATAAAGCAAAATTCGGAAAAGAGGGTGAGGAATGAAAAAGAACACTATCCCTGCTCCTACACGTGCATGGCAGCCACCTTAGACCTGACCTCAAGGCATGTTCCTGAGCCACACTCAGGAAACCGGTGGCACTTGCCTATTAAAGAACACACAGCCCAGTGACAGGGTCCACATAAAACACTGTCTAGATCACAGAGAAGCAGCAAATACAAGCGTTTGCTCCTGCTCGTGCTGGGAGTTGAAACAAATCCAAACCCAAGAAGCTTTAACAGCAGAGACAGGAAAGCTTAAAAAAATAAACAACACTGCCCTGTGTGTCACTTGCCATTGCAGTTGTGCCACAGAACCTCTTCCAAAACATCAGAGAACACCTCAAAACCGTAAGCAGGTAAAGCCCAAGGGCTCCTTGTCTGCCATGAGGGTTCCCCCTCTGCACGTGTCCCTCCCCTGGGGCTCAGGACGCCGTCCTGCCCGGCCCGACCCACCTTGGCGTTCCACGGGAGCCGAGAGGAAGCCGGCGCTCTCGCTGATGTGGAACGTGCTCCTGTCGAACTGCAGCGTGGGCTGGTCCTCGGGGTCTGTGATGGTGACAGTGGCCCGGGTGACGTTCCCCAGCAGGGTGTAGGCCGGCATGCTGAGCTCCACGGAAAAGCTCTCCGTGCCCTCGAACACGTCGTCGTCGTTGATGGCGATGGTGCAGGCCTTGGTGTCCTCCCGCTCCTCGAACTGCACCTGGAAGGCAGCAATCCGGCTGCTGGCCTTGGACTGGGGTCTGGAGCTTCCCGTCCTTCCTGTCTCATCCTGGCCTGAGTCGCTCCCTCTTCTGACAGCAAATAACCCGCACGATTTTACAAATAAAATACACCCTCCTTGGTGTTTTTATCACTTTTCATCCGTTCTTTCCTCCAGGCTTGGTGGCAGGTATGGTGAGGCCGTCCCTTTCCCGTGTCCCCACCTACCTGCCCTGCGTACTCCACGTAGTCCTGCTCTCCAGGCTGCAGTGCGGATCCAGCAGTGGCTGTTCCCTGCTCGGTGCGGCACAGGACAATGCTGTACTGGTTAAGGTTCCCGACCCGCCTCACGGTGATGCTCACGGAGCCAGCGCTCTCCCTGACCATGTAGCTGGAAAGGGATCAAGCACACGCAAATAACAGGCTGGGGAGCAAACCCTGTGCGTTTGTGTGACACTGAGCACCACAGACTCAGGGTGAGCGTGGCCTCCATGGAAAATCTGAGGCACAATAATAACCAGGGACCTGGGCATAGGGCAGCTGCCCTGTGGTTTAGCTCAGCAGGCCCCTCTCTGCACTGACAGAATTTCATTTCCACGCTGTAGGGAGCTCAGGTAAGAGCCCAGCTCCAGCTCAGCCAGGTGCTGTGACCCCCGTGCCACCTACCTGGTGTGTGTAAAACTGAGGAGGGACCACCGGACGTGGAAGATATTGCCGCTGACCACATTGGGTTTGCTGTCCTTCACTAGGAACTGAAAGCTGTCCGTGGTCTCCTGAACCTTCTCCTCATGCATCACGTACCGAATGAGGCCCTGGTTCACATCCTCTGCCGGGAGGGGACATCCAGTGAGTGAACACAGAACCCCAAAGGCAGTTTTCT
The DNA here is from genome assembly GCA_013389985.1 of Dryoscopus gambensis. Taxonomy (NCBI): domain Eukaryota; kingdom Metazoa; phylum Chordata; class Aves; order Passeriformes; family Malaconotidae; genus Dryoscopus; species Dryoscopus gambensis. The sequence goes on from WEIT01030195.1 coordinate 12,506, forward strand.
ATGAGCAGTGCGGAGACGTGGATCTGCACGGCTGCAGGGATCGGGGATCACAGTGGCACAGGAAGCAGTTACCCCCTCACCTCCCCTCCCTCCCCTCCCCTCAGCCCTGCAAGAGTGAACTATCCCCACACTGCTGACTCCGCACAGCTGGCTGCACATCTACCAGACCTTGTGATGATCAGATGCACTTGCGAGATCCACAAGTCCTCTTTACCGCCCCAAGTCACGTCTCCAGCTCTAACAAGTCTGGAGAACCTAGCACAACCTACAGGACTCAGGTTGGTATCTATAAGGAATTACAGGATTTCTGCAACTGACAGTGAAGTTCAATGCTTATTTTCAACACACTTTGGAGATCTGCCCCTTGTCTTCTCCCCTCCCACTTATTTTTTCCTTATTTTAACAAACTGGATCAACTGAAGGAAAAAGGCAGCAGGACACAGCCCAGCTCCATACCCTGCGTAAAAGCGGTCACAGCTGTCCCTGGTTTCAGCTTGTTCTCCACATGACCGTTCCTGGGACCGGTTGTTATCTCGTAGATCAGCTGTTTGTCATCTGTGTCAGGATCTGTCGTCAGTAATTCCTTCTTAGTGATGAGATTGGTGGCCTGGATTAAAGCCAAACCAAGGGAGTGAAACTGAAGCTCCAGCAGTGCAAGTCTGATTGACTCTTCACACAAAAAGCCCAACCATCCCTCTGTCAAAACAGTTCTCCATGAGGGAAAATCTCGGGATGTGAAAGCACAGAGCAGCTTTGAACAGAGAGACATCCCACAAGGTGTTTGACAACACAAGAAGGATTCAAATTTTGCCTCACATCTGGTTAGTTTAATTAAAAAGACAAATGTGGCTCAAAGAAAAGCAAATCCGAAGCAGCTGCCCAGATTATCTAGCTGGGGCTAAAAGCTAGGACTAATCTTTGGGTTTCACCTGGAAACCTCTATTCCGTGAGCTCTGCTGATGCTCTGGCGAGGCCCTGCTTGGCAAAAAACCATTTGCAAACAACCTCGGCTTGAAGGCCTCACTCAGGACAGTTCACACAGCTCTGGTGAGCTCCACGAGAGCCTCTTTCAAATGCTCTTACATGGATCTGACTCAGTTCCACTCCATTTTGCTTTCTCTTCAAAAACAAAATGTTTATAACAGCAGGAGAAAGAGAGAAAATTGAGCTGCTCAAGGCTGCAGGAGTGCTTTTCCTGAAGTGAGGAATTTGAGCTGAGATAGCCATTTCTTAATACAGTTTCTTACTACAGCGTCTTCCACTCGTTTTTTTCTGGGAAGAGTCAAAGTGTTTCTTTGCAGTTAATGCTGGCTCCTCAGAAACAAGCCGAGAGTTTCCTGCTGTTTTGTTTGGACTTCAGCAAAACAAAGGCATGTTATAGCAAGGAATTCCTGCACCATATTCCTTGGAAAGCCATGTATCTCAGCCATGGCTGCTGCAGCACATCATCAAGACATCTCCACCATCAGCAAAGCTAAAAATGTACCCTGGGGTGTGTATTCTCCATCACAAAAATAAAAATGCTGAAGGATCAGGATGTTTTTCTGCAAAGCCACTTCTCCTGGAGCAGCCTGAGGAGCAGCCCAAGCTGAGCCTAGGCAGGTGTTACCTTGCCATCCGTGTACTCCAGCCACTGCAGGCCCAGGTTGGTGACAACCCTGGGTGTTCCGTCATCCACAGGGAGGATGTCCACCTGGAAGCGCTGCGGTGCTGCGGTCACAACCTGACAAAGGTTCAGGGAGATGGGTGTTACTTGGGGGTTCAGAGCCTTACCCACCATGTTACCAGCTTGGCTCCCTTCAACTCTGCTGGGATCAAGGTCCTGGGGTGAGTTTGCACCCACAGAGGGTGAGGAGGGGAAGGAGCAAAGGCATCACGTCACTGAGAACGCTCCGCCCTTGTCTTTAGTGCAGCCACAGCAGCTCAGCCCCCCCTGCTCTGAGAGGAGGCAGCTCCCCGTGAGCTCACATCCCATCCCTTCTCCTCCCTGACCTTCCTCCCGCCGTCCTGCACCACGAAGAGGGGGTTGGTGCCGTCGGACACGGTGAAGGTGAAGCGGTCCCTGAGCGCGCCGCTGCCATCGTGGCTGTAGCTGATGCGGTTCTGGTAGATGTCATCCATGGTGAAGGTGCTGGCCTGGACGGGACGCTGCCCGCGGCCGCTGCGCTCAATCAGCCCGTGCCGGGGCGGCTGCACCACCCGGAACGTGATGGACTCCACCTGCACCCACACACAGAGGGGCAAAGCCGGGGACACGACCTCAGCACCAGGCCAGGCCTGTCCTTCCAGCTCACGAGGCCTGGACATGGACTCCGCCCGGGCAGCTTCCCTGTGTTGGTGTTTCCAGCTGGGGCTAACCCAGCGCATTCCCGATTCCCTCTGAGGCCTGCCCTGTCCTTATCCCTCTCCCATCGTGGCTCCCTACAAAACAAGGCACATCCCACCAAACTACCTGCTCAGGTGGTCTGAGACAGCTCCCACCCCTGTGACAGCTCCAGGAACACAAGAGCAGCCCCCAGCCCTGCAGCCATTCCAGGCAATGTGTCCCTCGCCACTTCTGCTAGGGCAGAAGCAGCAAAAACCTTCAGGGCAGGATTTTGGCTCAGGCAGTCAGATCTCGTGCTGCAGGGGAAGTAGCAGCAAGGCAGAGCCAATATGAGACAGCTCAGCCTCTGGCCAGACCCAGGAAGAAGAGGAAATGCCATTTTCATCTGTACTAGGCATAAATTCAGTGTCAAGGCCATAAGTCTTTAAACACAAGCCCATTTTCCCGACAGCCCAGATGTGCAGCAGAAGAGGGGAGGGCGGAGGCCGGGGTGGTCCTGCCTTACCTCTGTGTCAGCATCTGTTGCTTTGAGCTCAAACTCGGTGATGGTTTTTCTCACCCCTTCCTGAACTGTCATCCCAAGGCTTTGCACTATGGGTAGGGAGTCATCCACGGGGTTTATGGTGATGTCGAATGTCTGGCTCACCTGGGACAGGAGGAAAAGCCTCTCTTGATGAATTCGGCCTTCCAAGAGTGCAACTTCATTGCAAGAACACAGCCATCCCCAGTTTGGGTCACTTCATTTCAGCCTCGCCTAGTGAGGAAATCTGAGCTCCTGAGCCCAGATCATGTGAACGTGACCTTGTCTATTCCTCCCCACTAATTAATTCTCCCTCTTTCTGTGATATTTATGGACATCCACTTTCCCTCCCTCTCTCATTCTGTTTTGCCCCTCTCCCTCTACGTGCAGCTGTGCTTTTTCTCTTTCAGAAAGCAGGAAAAAGGCATTTCTCCAGGGTCTGACTGTCGTCACCACGCCGTCAGTGCACTGGATCAAAGCTGAGCTGCAGGAGCAGTTGGCAGGCAGCTGAAAACCAGGCACTTAGATCTTGGTGAGCCAGTCCCTCGAGGCCACATGGCAGGTGGCTCCCCGTTCCCTGCACAGGGCTCGCTCCCTGCCCTGAGGGATGTGGGAACTCTCACAGCAGGAGAAGGAAGAGCAGCCACCTCTGCCCACAGCACGTTCCTAGGCAAAAGTCAGGCTGGGACTGACCTCGTTTGTCCCATCAGACACAGAAAAGGTGAAGGCATCCATGTGCTTTTCCGCGTCACTGGTGTGGACGTACTGGATGCTGCCAGAGGCCAAGTCTGCCTGGCTGAAGGAACTAATTCTTGTCCCTGGAAAATGAACAACAGGGGGGAAATGTGCAAGAGAAAGAGCGAGGCAGGGAAAAAGTACAGGAAGTGGGACATATCTAGCCATAAGGACTCAGTTTTGACTGGTTCTGCTCCACGTCAGGCTGCCCCACGAACCTCAGCTGAGCCAGGGATTTAGCTGGCACAGAGCCTCCTAAAATCTCCTTCTCCAAAAGAAGTCCAGGCTTCTTTTGACCTCATGCTGTTGGGAGTGGGCCTCCCGGGGCAGAGGGGGAGAGAAGCTGGCAGAAAAATGGTCGGTGTAACACTTGGATTGTCACTGCTGGGCAGGGTGAACCCAACCACTGCATCGCTGAGGATGAGCTAAAGGTCTCCTGGCCTCACAGCAGGTTTCCAAAATGCCTTCCCAAGTGTTTGCTCTCTCTGCCCCTGCTGGTACCCCTGCATTTAGAACAGACAAAGTCCCTTTTTCAGCACTGATTTATAGTGACATCTTTACAGGCCATTAGGCGTGACACAGCCACAGAAAGGTACCTGACAAGCATTTTAAAAAGCACTTGAGCTTTTTAAATCTCGTTGCTGTGTTCAACAGTTTTACTGCTGTTATCAACAAACAGCCTGACAAGACGTTTGCCACCAATATATCACTCTAAATGGCTGGTGACAAGTGTTGGCCACCCTACAAAAGACACCAGCATCTGATTTAAATAAATGAGCCAAAGTGGAATGATCAGCTAAGAGTTCCTCAGAGGTCATTAGCTGTAAAGGTTTGGGTTCTCTCTCACTTCAGGACTCTCTCCTTAGGTTTAGGTCATTTAAATCATAATTACAACTCCTTCCCGGTCTGTGACTCTGTATCTTTCTTAGTCCCTCACAGTCATGAAAAAGCACAGAAATCAGAATCATCATCACATTTTAAATAACAGGAGGAATAAAATCCTTAATTCAAGTCTCCAAAGTACAAGATTCACTGTTTAGTTTGCAATTTAGACAAAAATATTGCAAGTTTTTAATTTACTCTCAGCAGGGGTTTTGCTTATTATGACTCATTCATTATTCCTGCCCTTTCAACATGTTTTTGGTGAGAAGATGAGGCAAACCACACACTGAAACAGAGCTGTACAGGGACTGTCTGCATCTTGAAAACACACAGCAGATATTTCCACTTTAATCTCATGTTAATGAGGAATCTAAAGCTAAGAAGAAATATAATCTTAGACGAATATAATAAAATCAGAAGATCGTATTACGTGACAGCATAGATTTAGATTAATTCATCAGAGAGGGGCAGCACACTCACACTGTCAGCAGGCACGAAAGGCAGCTCTGAAATTCAGATCACATGTGCACAGAGTTATTTGCTGTATTCCACAGGACCGACCAAGCCCCCTCCCTGAACAACCATTCATGAGTTCATTATCCAGCACAACCATCACACCCCAGCGTCGCTTGCTGTTGAACTCGGTGGACAGTTCCCTTCCTCCCTCCAAAGCACAGCTAGGGAAAGAGGCTGGGGTCTAGGGATCAAGGGACATACTGGCCAAGGACTAGACAAAAAGCAAGTCGTCTGTTCACCAAGATGGTGCCCATGTCCACATTTCCATGGGTATTAAGGGATGCATTTTTTGGGGCCAAAGGTTTTCCTGTCATGCAGAAGCACCAATAGGGCCATACGCTTGCCCAGAGGCTGAATAAATCCTCAGCTGGGATTACTGAGCTGCTCTGCCTCCACTCAACTTACTCTCCAATCCTCTGGGCTAATGGCCATTTGATTTCTAACAGGAAATGGAGTTCTGTGCTGCTGCTTCTGGGCACGTTTTTCCTGCAGTGAATGTTTAGGGCTCAAAAGGCTCTGGTGTTTTGCTGCTCCAAGGGCCCAACACGTCCCTGCTCACCTGGGGAGGCCGTGTGCTCCAGGTGCCCCAGCTGTGGCTGCCGAGTGACCTTGTAGTGCAGCTGGGAGGCCTCGCTGTCCTGGTCAGTGGCCGAGAGCTGGAGGGTTGTGATTGTCTTCGCCGAGTTCTCATCCAACAGCAGCCCTTTGTTAGTGATGATGGAGGGGGGAAATCTGTCCTCTGGAAGGGTTAAATACAAAGCTGAGTTAGGAGACAGTCACACTCCTTCCCTCGGGTACTTGTGCTCAAGCAAAAGACAACACACACACACAAACATTTTGGTAATTCCAAAACAGGAACTTTGGGCCTTGCCATTAATCAGGGATGGTAACATTATAATGTCTTAAAGACAACCTAAACAGCATGAAGATTTTAAGGGGGATTTTTCTACCTTTTCAGGGAGTTTGTCAGAAGCCAAAGAACGAACCCTTACACCTGCAAAATCTGTAAGGGTTCCATGCCCCTCACTTCCAAGGCCTTTGAATTGACAGCGCATCAAAACCACAACTCAAGAATTACGTTTTCCCTTGCAGTACGTGTGGGATGGGAATCTGTGAGCAAGCCTGAGCTCTGCAGCAAAGAAGACATAACTTCAGCACTTCTTTTTACCTATTACATGGATGTAAAAAACCTGGTCCGTCAGTTTGTTGCCGTCTGCATCCATCACATCGAAGGTGAAGGGGAAGTTTCCGCCGGGATCCCCTTTCCTGTGGCTGTACACCACGTGCCCTGGAGAGAGGACAGCAGAAAAGAGATGCTTTTTTACAGGCTGCAGCATTTAATTGTTTGTTTGGAAGCAGGCTGGCACCATCAGCTCAGGCACTTGGGGCTTGACAGAGCTCCTGGATTTGGGTTTCATTACTTTCTCTCTTTATTTTTTTTCTCCTGTCGCTGAGAGAGACTTTTTAACGTGTGTTTAATGATACATGGTTCTGCTCCAACGTAACAACCTGCTCTTACTTCTTTCCCTCTCCCTTCCCTCCTTCAGCTCATCGTCTTCATCTCCTAAAGATCACAGAATCATGGAATATCCCACACTGGAAGGGACTCATAAGGATCACCAAGTCCAAATCCCTGCTCCTCACAGGACTACCTAAACCAGCCTTGGTTTATATACTTGCCGTGACTGCCTAAAATCCAGCACTCTCACCTTTGTTTATATCAGCCTGGGTGAAACTTTTGAGGGGTCCTTTGGCAGAGATCTGGACTGGACTATCAGTTTTGGTCAGCTGCAGCTGGCCCCTGCTGGGGTCCCTCCTCAGGACAAATCTGATGGTCGTGTCCCCTGAATGACCAGCTGCTGCTTTCAGGTGCTGAGCCGTGAGCGGGGCTGCAGAGCCTGCACCAGAGAAAGCAAACCCACAGTCAGCTTCAGCCAGCCCAGCGAAGCGACTCGTTTAGGCTGGACCATCCAGCAGCACCAAGCAGTGCCACTCCTGCCCTGTCCCCGTACCAGCTGGGAGCTGCAGGTCCCTGTTGACAGCTAGTGTGGGTGGCTGCTTCCTTGGCAGCTCCACGGAGAATTCCAGCCTCCCCGCCTGCGTGTAGAGCCCGTCCGTGAGGGAGAAGCTGAACTCGTCCGTCTGTGCTGCGGCACCACTCCGAGTGTAAACAATCAGCTCATCCAGAACGTCCTGGTAGGTGAAGGAGGAGCCCCTGGACAGCACTTGGCCCTGCTCCGGGGGCTCCACCGCGCTCTGCCTTCTGCGGAGCTGACCTGGCAAACAACAGAGGGATGAACACAGCAGGGGAGACGGCCTGCTGGGGACAGAGCCTTCACCTGACACCCTGCCTGGCTCTGGCACTGCAGAGATGCCACCCGCCAGCAGGGAGTGGGGGAACACGGCAGGGAACTTCCCAGGGAAACGCATGCACTGCCCCCTTCTCCACTCCAACAAACAGTGGCGGACTACTCTCCAAGAATAGGGCTGTCCTCAAGCACATTCCTGGCCCAAATTGTGTTTTATCCCACATGCCAGGCTCCCCTCTCACATCGGGGGCTCTTACACACGCACACAGTGAGGACAGACAGACACTGATGCAGAAAGACCCCCTGTCCCTCACCCCCCGGGCCTGTCAGGACATACCATGCTCAGGACTTTGGCTCACCACGATGACCAGCTCACTGCTCTGGGTGTCCAAGTCCTGCAGGCTGAGGGAGGCGTTGCTAACAACCACGGCTGAGCCCTCCTGCACCTGGACAGGCTCCAGCACCATCTTTGGGGGCTCGTCGTTCTGCCGCTGCAGCCAGAGAAAGGAAAATGAACCCAGGGAAAAGAGCCCCCCGAATGAAATACAAGCTCCCAAGTGACAGTCCTGGTGCTGACATCACCAGTCCCTCCAAATCTATCCACCGTCATGGCTGCTTCCCAGAGGGAGGAGACACCACAGCAGTAAGCCCTGGGGAAGAGGCTACAATGCACAACTATCCTTGGGCATCACAGGTAAATTATGTGCCTGTGCCAGGGGAAGGAATCTCCCTTTAATCCCCTTCCCACATACTAAACAGGAAGGAGCAAAGCTTGCCCTTGCAAAGTGTCCGTGTGAAAGGAGAGGGCTCTGGCAGCCAGCACACCTGGATTGTGATGTTGATGCTCTGCACCTCTGACTGGCTGAAGCCATCGCTCACGTAGAAGCTGAAAACATCACTTGTGGGCTCAATGCTTTCATGGACACTCTGGAAGTAGTAAATGCTGTTCTCCAGAACATCTTGAAGGGAAAAGGATGCATCTGTGGTCCCTGCAGACTCGCTCTGCGGGCCAAAGCTCTCTCCTGCAAACCAGAATATCACTGGTGAAAGGACGCTCAAGTGGCTAATAAACTCAACATAAACCCAGCAGCATGAGGAGGAGAAAGGCACATTGTGAAGGCTGCAGGAGGGATGTTCCTTTCTACAACTTGGCTTTCCACATCTTGTGGCAGGGAAGCAACACCTGCTGTGTTAGACTGGGCAGTGGGGAAGCTGCACTTATAAATGCAGCGCAAACAATCCCCTCTGTGGGATATGACAGATGTGATCCTGTTGGGAGCACAAACCAGCCAGGGGGAAGAAAAGAGAGCCAAGCAGCTTACCTGTCCTGGTGTTCTCGACGTAGCCGTACACAGGCAGAGTGACAAGGGTGACCCTCAGGTCCTCCTTGGCAGCAGTATCATAATCAGCAGTGAAGTGGTGATGAGCCAGCAGCGGGACCCTGCCCCCCTCATCCACCTGGAAAGCAACAGCAGACAACACAAATCCTTACCCAACGAGGCTGCCTCCATGGAGAAGGCTTGCCCGGGCTCTGGAGTGCTGGCCCATCCTCCCCTAGGTCTCTTAATCAGGAATTCAGCAGGGAGGTGAGGTGGGATGGGAAGAACAAAGACTGCCTGGCCTCCAAGAAGAGCCTGTGAGGTCTTTATCAGGGCAGGAAGGGAACTGGCAGAGTCACGCTGACCTCTCGGGAGGCAAGACTGGCATTTCTTGCTGAGGAGAGCCTTTTGAAGGCAAGGGAGCGGGAATGCAAAGCTGGAAAGGAGGGAGATAACTTCCAAAGGCTTTGATAAGGAATGTGAAATGCTGTATGTCAGTCCAAAGCACCAGGTGTCTTCAGACTCGTCTTCTGCTCATCTCTTACACACAAGCTGGTGAAATTAGGGATGAAATATTGGATAGGGATAAGTCTGACTTGCTCCACTGATATCAAGAAGACACCCTAGGGACAACCAGCTCCTGGCTGGAACAGATATAAACAGATGAGGTTCAGGGATGCAGATGGACTGTCAGCCTCCTCTGGCCTCCAAGTGATTTGCTCACCCTTTGCATTGCATGACCAACATCCTGGCTTTTTCAGTGACTTCCCCCTAGTCCAGGAAAACTAAACTGTTCAGTTGCTCCCATCTAAGCCACTCCTGTCCCTGTTCCCAGTGTCCTGGGCAGCCACTCACAGTGACGTGGTCAGCAAAGGCGATGAGTGCGGGCAGTGCCCGGGCGGACGCGATGGTGATGGTGAACATCTGCCTGTCCAGCCGGTTGTTGTCAGCATCCAGCACAGAGAAGTGGAAGATGTCCGTCACGGGCTGATTGCTGGTCTCAAACGTGGTGGAGTAGCTGTGGAATCAGGGCACAGCGAGTCAGGGATTCTCACTGACTCCCAGGCAAATGCATCCCATCCCTACAGTTAGGGGTGAGTGCAATCCTCTTGGAAGAGAGGTGGTGTCTCAGCTCCCAACCCTCCTTCACATTCACTCCCTGAATTCTTTTAAATAGCCCAGAGATCCCCAGGGAAAAGCCCACTGAGCTTTTAACTGGTATGGCTTGAAGGAGAATAGTGTTTTTTGCTACCTGATCCTCTGGCTGTTGATGTCTTCCATGGTGAAATTATAAACTTTGGAAAGCTCTTCATTGTGGGAGCCTGACATTCTTAGGAGTGTTCCATATGCAGGCAGAGATATCAACTGGATTCTTATCTCTGAGTCAGGAGAATTGTTGTCCTAAACATGAAGAAACAAACCAAATCAAACCAGGGCAAAATTAGGTACTGCTTTGCTCTACTAAAAATGGAAGGAGGAATAAGTGCTCTATAGGGAATTACACCTGCCTAGCTGGGTCAGACCCACAGACGAATATTAAATGAAGCTCTACTGATGAGGAGAGTCAAGTGGGCTGACATTTTCAAAATCTACCACAAAATGCATTTTCATTTTCTCTCAGCTCAGAAAGGCTTTCTCTATGCCCTCGTGTCACATTAACACAGTCTCCCACACATAAACCTGGTATTTTCATTTTCAAAGTACTTCACACTGAACTAAAAGCTGATTTTGTCTCTTTTCAGCCACATTAATACAACCACCTCTATGGTATCACAACTCAGATGTCATCTTTCTTAGCAGAGTTTTGTTGGGTGGTTAAAAAGTAAGACCCAAAGCAGAAATCAACATATCCTGAGCATATGGGTCAGGAGTGAAATCCTCTTTTCCCTATCTGTCCTCTTACTCAGATTAAACCCGAGCAGCTCCCTTGTCAGCCTTCCTCCTTAGGAGGAGGACAGGACAGATTCCAGACTTGTATCCAGACTGATGCCTCGGAAAAAAAAAGCTCCCAATCATCTCTCTGACAGCCAGCCTCTCTCAGCTCAGGTCTCTCCAGCCTCACACCAGAACTGCGATCTCTCCTCCCTCAGGAGGTTGCTAAATCATCTGCAAGGAGTCAAGCAGCTTTCTTGGGAATGTCACCAGCAGGATAACTCTTGCACAGCACACAACCCCTGGGACCAACTCAAGCTACCAAGCACTGCAGCATCTTGGCATTGCTTAATCATTCCCTCTTCCAATCTGTCCAGAAAAAGAACCCGGTGATTTTGGAAGGTGGGTGAGGGGGCTGAAATTTTCAAGGGATTAACACTTAGCAAATCCATGTGCTTTATTAGCAGGTCCATTTGATAGAAAAATCTGGGATTAACTAGGTTCTCATGTTTAGCATGGCAGTTCACCTCTGTTACAGTCAAATGGGGATAACCTTAAATCCCTGTGGGATGAAAGAGTCTGTTATCCCCTTTTTGGCAGCAGTCAAAACTTGAGCTCCCGGCACAGAATCCACGCTGACAGCAGAGAGGTGTGTGGGGGATAAGGCAAAGGGGGCTGGCAGCATTCCCTGGGTTTAGACACAGATGAAAACCCACCGTGTAAGCGAGGTGCTGTCGGGAGAGAGTCACAGAGCTTTTACTGGCCACGGTGACGGCCAGCAAGCAGCCCGGGGCCAGCTGTGGGCCGTGGGTATCCAGCTGGGACACGTCCACCCGCAGCACCGTGGTGACTGTGGTGACGCCGTCGGTGACAGAGATTTCCATGCTGTCCTCTGCTGCTGCTGACCCATCGTGCACGTACTGCAGAGCGTTCCGAGTGACGTCCTCGTAGGTGAAGGTGTCGCCTGCCCAGGGAGGAGACACACGGGTCAGAAAGACTGTTCGCAGCAGGAATCCAATTCAAATGATCTTAATCAAGTACTAAACTGGCATTTAATCCCATCCTGCCAGGGCTGTGAGTTATGAGGACATTTATTAAGGAGCTGGCAGGGCAGAGGGAAAGCTGCGACCTTCCCAGTTCCAGGGACACAGCGACTCCTCGTGATTCTCAAGGAGAGCACCAATCCTCCTTCCCAGCTGCTTCGTGAGCTCACAGCTAGATAAGGCTTCCCTATGGATGTATCCATATCTGCCAGAGGCATCTGTCTCCTCCTGGTCAGCTAAACCAGCCAGGCTGGCTCCTCTCCTGCACTGAGGGAAACTCTTACTCCACTCACCTGCTCTCATGAGCTCCTGCACATCTGCACTGTACTTGAGCACAATGCCATGATGGGGAGGTTTCACCAGCTCAAAGAAAAGACCCTCAGGAGCTGTATCCGTGTCACTCACAGCCAACTGGATCCCTGTGCCAGGTAAAGAGAGCATAGCTTGTGTGAATGGAGCAAAAAAACCCCTGTAATTCAGTCAGCACAAGAAGAGTAAAATAATTCTGGAGCTGCCCTAGCCCAAGAGCTGTGGGTTTCTTAGAAATATTTTGTTCCCTGATGATGCTCAGGCTGTATCAGGGAATTCCCTCCTAGAGTGGCTCACAAGTGACCCCTGTGCAAGTGAACCTGGGCCTGCTGGCGTGAGCTGAGCCCCACACGCTGCCCCACACACCCCACTCACCGATGGTGGCTCTGCCCCCCTGGCTGACCTCCAGGAACGGAGCCGCGATCTGGAAGACCGGAGGCTGCTGCTCGGCGGAGAGCAGGTGGATGACAAACACCAGCTCCGGGGTCGTGTGCTCCCCGCCAGACACTAGGCACAGACAGAAACCACACCTGAGTGCAGGGATGGGTTTGCAGGGACTCTTCACCTGGGAAATGCACCCGTCTGTACAAAAATCACCATCCCACACCTTTCCAAGCAACATCTTTGTCTGTGGATACACTGACACTTCACACCGGCCAAGAGCATTTATCTCTGCCCCTAACTCAACTCCAGCAGACAAAGGTAACTTCTAAAACTCTGCGTGTGTACAGGTGCACATCCTGTCTTCCACAGGTGTGCTCCTAAGTCAGAACAAAGACTTCTCCTTGCTTCCTTGGTGGAAGCTAGGAAGCACATGGAAACAGAAGGATGCATTAAACAAGCAAGCAGCTTATCTGTGGCAATTTAATTGCAGAAACGTCTCCACGCTGTATTAAAAAAAATGACAGTGTAAAACTCCTTGGTCACACTGGGGGGAAAACAGGAATGAATCAGGCTTTTAGGACTGATTCCAGGCAGCCACTGGAAGAGGATGTCCCTAGCAAGCTGCAGATCAGCTTCTGTAAAACACTGCTGGGACTCAGATGAATTAATATTCCTCAGGCATGTGCATTTTCAGAAATTCCTACTGTGTGCCCACAGGGGTGCCTGCAGCAGAACAAAGGCCAAGGATAACGGGCAATGGGAAGGGCAGAAGAAGGACGAAAATTGCTTTGGCCAGGAAAGAGCAAGTAGTTCACATACCTGTGAATCGGAAGTTCACAGACTCCGGGAGACCTGGCGGGACAAACACAAGCACAGAGTGATTGTGGGCAGGACAGGAAAGCACGTGTTGATGTGATTTGGAAGATTTTGGAGGAAGCACGCGCTGACATTTAACTGGGCAGGAGTCTTTCCTCACCAAGGAGGAACAGCAGCAGCCCAGCTGCCTGTCCCCAGCCCTCCAAGGAGCACTGGGACGCTCACCTGCGAAGGAGAAGGCCATGATCTCCCTGAGGTGAGGAGCGGCGGTCGGCGGGCGATAAGCAATCCTGCCATGGTTTATGTCTGCCTGGGTGAAGTACCTGACTGGGGACAGAGGCCTGTCCCTGTGCTCCACGATACCTGTGGATGCAGAGACACCAGCATTACCAGGAGGGGTTAATTTCTCCATCTGATTCCACAGCTTCCTTTGCTTTCCCCAAGTACTTCTTTGCACCAGTTCCAGAACAAGTTATACACATGGAACTGCATCAAGGATGGGCTCTATTCTAGGGATGCGAGAAATTAAACAGAGATTCCTCACTTAGGCATTTCTTCAAATAACCTCTCACTGGAGAAGTGGGAAGCAGAAAGCCACAGGAAAAAACATTTGATATTATTCAGACAGCAGCAAAAACTGAGCTCCGCAGCACACTCTAAAGAAGCCAAAGAAATGGAGTTAAGGAACAAGGTGTTTAAAAGCTAAGGAAGGAGGCCAGATGGATTAACAGGTGCTTCCACAGGATGATACTCTGAGGGAAAAAAAGAGGTGGGCTCAGAAAACGTGGCAATTAATGCAGCAGCAACAGGTTCACTTGCCTTGCCCAGGAAGGAGAGGGACAGTCACGTTGTACAGGATTTTCTCGCTGGGAATCTCCGGGTCTACAAAGGAGAGGTGATGGGGCTCAATCACTGTCACGCGGTCCTCCAGCACCTCAACAAACACATCAGACCATGAGCATCAAGGCCAGAGACACGGGAAAATTCACCCAAAAATGCACTGAAAGAGAATTTTCTTTGCTCTAGTTAAATATAAGACAGTCTTTGAATGTAAAGGCCCAGTTCTTAAACCTAAACCTGACCCCCTCTCCCCTGCAGGTGCACAACCTCCACGCTCACAGGTGGTCGGGTTTCTCTTTTGACCTACAGCAACTGAAAAGAGAGAAAGGAAAACCTGGCTTGATCAAGAACTCCCTGGATGAATATGTAATTCATTGTCTATGCAGTTTTCTCATATTGTCTGATGTGGCTGGACTGGATTCTCTTTTTAAAAAACCCTGAAAATGACTCAGCCCTTTCCACTGGAATACAGAGGGAACAAAGCTTTCCCTTTTGTTTTAAACCTGTCTAAAATGGCTCCGATCCTTCCATTAAAAGATTATCATGAACCAAAGGCAGGCAGGGCGTTAAAGAAATTACAGTGCTACTTGAAGAGACACAGCTCAGCTGGGTATGAAAAGCATCCAGCTCATTTCATTATCTTGAGCAAAACAGGGAGAGAACGAGCTAAATTAAGGATATGGGCACTTAAACAATCTGCTTTGGAACGTGAAAGGTTACCAATATGGGGGAAGCAGGTTAACTCGACTGAAGAAAAAGTAATACAGATGTTGTGTCCAGTTTAACCAAAGAGTCACCAAACTTCCCTTGACCCTTCTCAGCAGCACAAGTCACAGTCAAGACTAGAGGGATGGGAAGACTCAAAGTACTGTGCTTTCCTTTCAGCTTTACAAGTCTCATTCTGAGGGAGTCTGAAGACAAATGAACAGAACTCGATCACATTGAGGCAGGGAAGTGCAATTTTTTGACAGAAAGATTTAAGGTTATGTTTCTTCCTCGCTGCCTCCAAGGCCTATTTGTCTTTCCCAAGGGTGGGACTCACAGGTGGCGAGGTAAAATGTGTTTTACGGCCCTACTGAATTTTGTGGGGAGTAATTAGCTATAAAACCCAGCGCCACGCGGCTCTGCCAGACACCTCTCCCATCAATTCTGTCAATAACGACAACAACAAAAAGTCAGGAGCAGGAAGATAAATGGCTCCAAGTAGCAGTCTGACCATATTTGAATATCACCCAGGAAAGGTCGCCGCTATTTTAAACCTTGACAAGGCTGTTGTGCCACAGACTTTTCACTAATCCTTCTCCCATTGCTTCCTTTGGCTTTTCCTGGTCCCACGCCCGGCACGCGGAACCGGAGAAGTAGAAGGGACAGCTGGACTTCACCCACACGTGATGGGGACACACAGGGAAGGCTTGCACCAAAGTCTGAGAGCCCACAAAACCAACTTTAAACCCCCAGATCATCTTTCCAATTAACACAGCCGGGGAAGGAACTACCTTTGAGAGACCACTCTCATCCAAGTGGTCATTCCCAGAGCTGATGCTGCAAGAAAAGTTAATTCAGTTCCAGTGGCTGAATGTTTTCCACATGCATTATGGTCTGTGTTCCTGAGGTCAGAATGATGGATGGGAACTTTCTAATGTGGGTGGGCTACAGTTTGGATCAAGTTTACAGTGGAGCTACTGGCAAAATCCATTCATTCCAGTCTAACCCACAGTTTTTCTCTCTTGCCGTTCCTCCTGGCTTCTCAGGAAAGGGTAAGAATTCCACAAAATGTCGATTTTGCCTCTCTCTCCCATTCTCCTTTCCAGTCTGTACATTCCTCACTTTTCATACTGAGTTTTTCAACTTTTCATGGGTATTTTCTGCACCCCCCACCCCATTCACTCTTCTGTTTTTAGCCCGTTCCTACTCCAGCCATCCGTGTGGTGTTACCACTTACAGCCATGTGCAAGGAGGAGCCGAGGGAAAGCTGAGGGGCTTTGGGTGTCTGGGGCAGAACAGCAACGTTGAACACGTGGCTTTCCAAGCTGGTTTGTGGACTGGCAGAGCTGGACACCTGGGCAGGAAAGATCACGTGAATGGGTAAGTGATTTCTAGACCAGTTTCAGACTTTCCCTTGGCAGTGGCTCCCTGTGATCCCAACAGCTCCCAAGATGGGCTGCACTTGTGTTCCAGAGAGTCATAAATATTTTCCATATATTTTCCACTCTAGCACCAAAAAATTAAGTCAAGGGTATCTAACTCCCAACTGCAAGTCTGCAGTAAAGACATATAAAGCAAATTACAAGAAATTGGTAAAAATTCAGAGGACCAGAACCATTCCCTAGAGATGAGCCTGCAGATGTTCCCAGCAATCCTGGGGTGAAGCAAACACCCAAAAGAAACACAGCTCCCTTCCTGGGTAGACTCAGTCATGGCTTTAAATTTTCGTAGGGATGGCAGCGTGCTCTGGAACTCCACAGAGCACTTTGTGTGCAGGAATGGACTTCCTGAAGCCTGATTTCTAGAAAATGCATAAAAATGCAAGTTGTAATGAAAAGAATGATGTCATTTTAGCCATTTGCTGCACTTGCTCTGTCCTAACACTGATGAAAACAACACGTTGGCCCTGAAATGTCCCAACCCAAGGTTCAAGGCTAGGATGGGGGTGCCGTGTTCTCCTCATGTGACCAGGTATTCCCAGCTCCCTTTCTTAGTTCGCTGCACAATTATTGCTACTGCTCCGAGATACTAAACCCAAACGCTCAAGTCATGCAAAATGCATAGTCTGTAAGAGGAATGCAGCAATTAAGGCAAAGATTAGCTTGTTCAACACTGACGCTCACAAATTCGTCGTTATCACTTATGTTAATTACTTTAGGAATTACCTTAATTGCCTCTCCGGTGCTACAGTAATTGCTTCTGCCTCGTAAACCAGATGTAACAAACACTGCGTGCCAGTGTTCACGTAGGCTTAGGTATGGGAGGCTGTGAACCCCTCCCAGCAAACAGCAAGGGGCTGTCTGAGGAATTTTATGGCTCTTAAACCTGTGGGGAGTGGGGATTTATTTTAGTTTCCCAGCTGCTGGGGAGTATTTCTACTTTTTGGTCTGTTTGCAAGACGAAGGGCTCTGAAGCCAAAATTAAATTATTAGCTTAGAAACCAAGGGTTGTGTGGCTCTGGGGCTCACAAAACACACCATTTTTAAAAAGGCACTTGGAACGTTTTTCATGTGGTGTAAATATTGCAGGTTTTATGAGGGGGTGATGTATTTGCCAGTGTGTATTTACACACGTTTGTGTCATTTTTAAAACCTGGAAACACAAGACACAAGTGGAGCAACCTCAGAGAACAGCCACGTGATATTTCCAGGAATGTGATGAGGAAATACCTGGAATTGGAAGGAGTCACTCTCTACTTCAGCTCCAGAGTGCCTGTACCACACGATGCCATCATTGATGTCCTGCTGGGTGAAGGAGGTTGTGGGTGAGGCTGCTCTTCCATCGGGTAAAAGCTGCCAGGAGTCCGCTGGGCCGTCCGCCGGCATCGGGACCAGCAGCACCACTTCCCCTGGGAAAGCAAAGAGGAACTTGGGAGAACAAAGGGAAAAAGAGGTGCCTTTGCACCAACTAAGGAGCAGTCGAGGCAAATGCCCACCCAGTCAGAGCTTTCTTCCATGCAGTGTTAAGTGATAGGAATACCAGCAGAGTTCCCAAAAGCCATCAGCAGACCTTGAGACATCCCAATGACATTGGAAAATCTTGTTAATTAATTCCATTAAGCAGGTTGATAATTTTGCTGCTTGGTAATTAATCATTCCGTTATGTGAAACATCCATCATGGGTTCTCCCATTTCATTTCCCCAAGCCACCCTTGAAAAGCTGGAGCAACAAAAAGAGTAATTCAGCAAGATGAAATATCACACTTCCCTTCGATCATCAAACTCTGGGCTAAAATTCCTTTATCAGTGCCCTAATTACATTCCAAATCTTATGGTTTTGCTCATGGGAGTTCCCCATAAAATCTAAAAATCAAATCATATATTTTCTACAGGTATGAATATCTTTCCCATTAGTCACAGACTAAGTTAGGCAGATAGGCCCTCCTGGATTTGGGACCAATTTGCCACATTTCTCTCTCTCTCTTATTTTTTTCCCCTCCCTTTCTGCAAAACAGTATTTTAGATAAAATTTTGGAGATCATTGATTTCTGCTGCTTCTTCCTCACCTGCCACTACAAACCTGTTTGTATTACCACAATTAATCACAGTAGAGATAATTATGGTGATACAAACACAGGATTATAAATTTTAGTTAGGGTTAGGCAGCAGGAGACAAGCTCCTCAGGGAAAAATTCCTGTTTTCATGTAAATGCTTATTAAAAATGAGAAGACAGACCTTCATCTGCAGAAAACTAAAGGGGGAATACAAATTAATTACTTCTCTTCTAAACTGCAAAACTCACATAATCTCTGTTTCCATCAGGTGCTGGCAGCTGTTATGGAAACCAGCCTGTCCTCACAGCAAAAGGAAAAAAACCAGCATGGATGTTGCTAGAGGGATCCTCTAACTTTCTCCAGCTCAACTAATTAAACGTGGTGTCATTTCTTAGAAGTGCAAAATGTGTTATTCAAAGACATGGTTTTCATGAAGAAAATAGTGATGCTGAGTAGGAAAAGAACATTTTTCTTTTTTCCCCCACATTTTCTTTCCCTCCACGACACCTTCTCTTTTTCATCCCATTTTTCTCCATTTATAGCTCAGTCTCAAATCCCAGAACCCTCCACACTCCCCCTTACCCTGGGCCCAGAAGGTCCTCCCTAAGCATGGGGTTCCTGGTGAAAGTCACTGCTCTGAGAGCTGAGCTCAGAGCCTCTCAAAAGGAACTGGGGGACAAGAATTATCTACAGATCCAAACATCACCAAACAACCCTGTCAGCAACCCCTTCCTCTGGGCACAAACTAAATCAAACGTCATGGAATTTAGGGAACTCTTCAAGGCACACATTTCCTCAGCAGTTTGTAGAGGCAGATATTACTGCTCCTCAAACCAGACCTTCCCTGTGGAGGATTATCTTTTGGCAGTAAGATTCTGCTCTCTCAGGGCTATAAATACGCCAGGGGATTCCACCACCACGAGAAACACAGATGATCAGGAAGGGCAAAAGTGCTTTGTTACTTTGCACGCCGTTAGAAGTAGAAAAAGATGAGGTTAGCAGCACCTCCCCAGAGTGCCACTCTAAGGAAATACTCCCCCAAATGCTACTGGCTGTGCACAATACACCACAGAAGGGGGCTGCTCTTTGACAGCAGAACTCCAGAAGGATTTACCATGTCTGGGCTGCTCCTCGGTGATGGTGTAGGTGATGTCGGAGTCCCGGGCGCCGGGCAGCTCGGCGTGCAGGATTGTCTTGGAGATCTGGAGCATGCCTCCCTGGGGCACCCAGACCAGGGAATTGGTCAGCAGCCGCGGGCTCCTGTCGCTCTGCAGGCAGGGGGACAGCAGGACAAGGCTGATTGGAACGTCAGCGATGCCACGCTGATGGAAACAGACTTTCAAGGGAAAAGGATCAAGGAGAGTGCTCTGGAATTTCCTATGCATTCCATCCTGCTTGTCTGCTTGAAGAAATGGTTGTGGATCCTTCATGTGTGTCCCTCAGACCCAATTCCCAGCCTGTAGGACTGATCTTGTCCTCTAATTTCCTCCTGCTGACCCTAAACCTTCCTGACCTGAGTCTCCATCCAAAATTTTGTCTTTTACCACCATCCTTGTTCTCTCTGAGCATCCACCAGTCTTTTGCTACTCGGTGGGTTTCCTAACCTTTAGACTATTCCTGTGGCTTTTTTCCTTTCAAATGAATATTTATCCAACATTAATTTAAGCTTCCTGAAATGTGGTTGTCAGGCCTGGATTACAGTAATGGTTTCACTACAGTTTCCATTTATTTCAGTAACACTACTCTGGCATTCAAGGATTATATCAGCCCTTTTTGCCTCTAAATTGCTTTGTTGGGCAGGTCACCAAAATCCCTGTGACCTCTTCCATGCCACGGTTCCTTCTTATAAACCCAGCTGCTGTAAATTGGACTTCTTTTCCGGATTCCTGCACATTCAGCTAGAAACTGGCTGTGGCTGCAGTTCACCTTGAACTGTGTGATCAGTCAAAATCCTGACTGCTCCATCTAAGGGATCACCTTCCTCCTCATTTGCTACTCTGCATAATCAGCCCCAAACTGATAAATGACTCATTGCTCTGTTCTTCTGGATCTACCACAGAGACAGGGGAGAGAGCTAAAAAGGTGTTTGTGGAAAGGAATCACATTAAAGAATAATTTCCCACCTCCTTTTTGACATGTCTGCTGTGCACCCACCTAATTTGTACTCCCCTTACGCTGTGAGTTTGTTTTAAACATGGAAACCTTCAGCTTTGAGGTCACTCAATGACTGAATATTCCTTCCCTGGCCACATCAAACCCACCCAGCACGTTGTAATACCATTCCCACATGGCTTTGATGCTGCTTGTTAATAAGAACAGACTCATGAGACACCTCTTTTTGCTCGGCAATCTATTTTAAAAGAATATTTAACCTGAATGAATTCACCACACAGGAAAAGTGTTTTCAGAGAGCTCAGGGAGGTTTACATGCTTCAGCTACCTGCTCCCATGAAGGGCAGGGTCAGCTGCCTTGCAAACACGTTGGAGACCTCCCTTAGTTGGATCTCTAGAGGTCTGGCATAGCCCTAAAATAAACTTCTTTTGCCTCTTTTTCTGTGTTCCCACACAGCCTCTCAGAAAAGACAGGCTTCCATGTCCCTGTTCATACTGCAACAGTTCCAGCTAAGGGCCTGGATGGGAAAAGCAGCCATTAGCAACCAAAGGGACTGGAAAAAGCCGAAAAGCTGCTCTGCTCTCACCTCTGTCACCACCTGCATTCTTCTCTGCAGCCAAGTGCTGCACAGAGAAACGCAGAACGATAAGGAGAGACAAGGGAGCACAAAATAGGATAATAAAAGAAACTACTCTCAGCAATTCACCCACACTGGCATTTACAAGAACCTGCTTAATCGAGAGTGGTGGAAAAAAAAGGTGTTACAAACAACACAGAGTGGTGTCCAAGCACTTTCACAGCCCTTCTGACCCTATTCAGGCTCCTTAGGGCCATGGGAGCGATCTGGGTGAAGACACCACAGGCAGGACTCCTCTTATTCCAGGAGTCTAATAACAGTACCAGCCTTGAAAGCAATCCCTTTTTCATACCTAGACTGCCGTCTGAGTCATGGCACTAATTAACATTAATTAGTAGCTTTAGGAGAACCTTCAGGGTCCAAATGGGATCAGTGCCTCCTTGTGCTGAACTCCACAGATGCACGGAGTGCTCGCGAAGCTCCCTTCAAATTGTCGTGCCCAAGTTGCTGCGAAAGACATCTAACACAGCAGAGAGGACAAAAGAGGGGCAATGTCATCTCCTCCTAACTCCTTTCCGAGGGGTGGAACTCGAAGACACTGTGTCACATCTCTACATAAAAGACTGCAAACTGTGGCCTTCTCTACTGACAGCTCTGATGACGGCTCTACTTTTTGTTACTCTTTCACATTAATAAGGGATGAAGAAATTTTTAGCTTTTTCTCCTGTTTTACTACAGTTTATTACTTTTTATCAAATGACTACAGGCTTTGAATCATCAAAGCTGCACAACTTGAGCTGCTGCAAACCAAAAATTCGGGCGACCTCCAAAACCCAATCAATCCACTACTTTCTCCTGCCGGTAACTCAGGATTAGTGACACCTCAGGGACAGAGCGGTACTTCTCCGGACTCTCAATCTGCCTGCCAGGGTTTATGTCCCAGCTCATACCTTGGGAGCAATCCTGATGTGGAGCAGGATGTTCTGGAAGTGGTACCCGTCGCTCACTTGCAGCAGAGCCGCGTCCTGCCGGCTGTCGGAGCCATCGTGGGCGTAGTGCAGCCGCCCGCCCGCGAGGTCACCCAGGCGGAAGGCGGCAGAGTCCCCGGGGGGCCCGAGCAGCCTCCCGTGGCGCGGAGGCTCCAAAACCATCAGCACCACGTCCTGAGGGTTGTCGCTGTCCCCCACGCCGAGCACCAGGTCCGATATCGTCCCGACTTCCCCCCTGCCGACAAGGAGGGGCTCGTTCCTGAACACGTATGGGGCCTGAAACACAAAACCAGCTCTGAGGTGTTTGCTGAACCTGGGAGGCTGGATCATGATCAAAGGCTGGAATTAAAAGTTTGGGGATAAGGACATCAGCTCACTTCATCCCTGAAAATCTCCTATTTCCTAGCAGCAGAGAATCACTCTCCACACCTTTTCCCCCGGTGGGCAGTTCTAATAATATTTAGCATTTAAAATGAATTAGTCACACTAAAAGAAGATTCTCATGCCACATCAAGCTTAGGAAAGGCAAAAACTTAGGACATTTATATAGAAAGCATCTGACTGTAGCTGATCTTCATTAGCCTTTTGAGATGACAGCAAAACTGAGTGTCTTCATCATCAGTATTTATTTAATTTCCAACACTCCCCACAGCCTTACTCAACTTATACCAAAGTTCTGCTAGAGGCCATATTTCTGCTGGCTTAAATTAGTTCTCCAGTTCTTTGTCATCAAGAAAGTTTCAATCTGCAGTCTCTATTGATCCCAATAAACATCATTTCCCACAGGTAATGCACTGCCTCGGGAGGGAGGTGATCCTGCAGAGACAAAGTCAAAGCCCTGGGAACATTCATCAGGGAGCCACTGCTGCCACCTCACCTGTGCATGACTTCCCTGGGTTATTAGGGATCGACAGGCAAAATTCCTGTCATTAAACCTCACTTACGTATTCTGCAGCTCTTACTTAGGTGAGCGTCCTACTGAGGTAAACAAGAGATTAGGCTGAGCCAAGATCTCAGCACCAGCCAGAATCAATATACACACGGCAGGATCAAAACCCACAGTTTGTCTTACTCTAAAGGACAAACTTGAGCACTTCTAATTTCCAGAAGTTATGGGAATGACTAATATGGATTATAAATTACTTATGATGAGGATGGAGGCTGAGCCAGGCTTGTAGGCAGGAAGAAGTCAGCACTAGAAGAGTGCTGTCAAGTCATTCGATGCCCCTCTGAGGATGTAAATGGGCCTTAAGAGTAGCAGATCCTCTCTTGCACTTTAAGGTCTCTGTAAGGATATGCCAAGTAGGCCCAACTTCTGACTGAGCTTTCCACACTGAAAAAAGCTCAGTGCAAGGTGCAAAGCCTTCCTGGAAACCTGGACCCCGTTAAGGTGCCTGTACCTCCTCTGGGGTGAAACCCATATTTGTGCCACAGACTTTAAATAACAGTAACACAGGAGGCATGGACACTTGGCATGACCATCACTCTGCCCAGAAGTGGTGAGAAGTTTAAGAGACACACTTTAAATAGCTCATGCCAATTTAATTCCCAGCTGTCCTAGAACAGAGCATTGAACTTAAGTGTCAAAGCATTCCTGCCATCGGGATCAATCCTGGCCCAATTGCCCTGCAGCAAGAGGCTGAACTGGAGCATCAGCAGATCCAAGGGATAATTGGAGCAGCAGGGATTCCTTAGCCCTCGCTGATAATTGCTCTATGATTGCACAGCTGCAACTCCCTGCACAAGCAAAATGACACAGGCCAACTTCTCTGGTCAATTCCCCAAGTCCCTTTCCTCCATCTGACTCTCGGCTGCTGCCCCTAAGGGAGAATTGAGTCCAATTTGCCTGAGCTGAACCCCTGCTCAAGTTCTGCCCAGCACCTTTGTTATCCCTGCAAGAAACCAGGGCTCTAAATGGTACAAAATTTGGGGTTGTTTCCAGGCTTTGTTACGTTACCTGTGTTGAGAACGCTTGAATGTTGATCACCTCAGAGTGGGAGAATGACTCTTGATCACTGACCTTCAAGGAAAACTGTCCTGTCCTAAACAGGTCCCGAGCAAGCCAAAATACAGGATAATATAAATTAATGAAGTGCTCTTCCAGGACTCCGTAATGACAAGCATATTATATATTCAGCAAAAATGACTGGCTCAGTGACAGAAGCTTTAGCTCAAGTTTTCTTCAATTATGTTTTTATAGTATTTTTTCCTGAAGATTCACAACAGTCACAACAGGTAATAAAACACCTTGAGCTGTGCAATAATATACCCTCATCTCCCTTTAAGTAACGTTATCCACATTGGATGGCATCTCCAAGATTAAAGTGCCAATTCTAAATGTCAGCCACTTGCTGCTAAAGAAAAATGTCCCTTATCTGGCTTCAGGACTTGCCAGGATTTTTCCTTCCCATTTACTTTTCAGTGATGCCACCCAAACACCTCAAAGTTTCAAGTAACAGTATAAATAATAAGTAGAGTAATATTTAGCAATAAAGTAGCTTTGTTTCTCAAGAGGAGATGCTGACATTTCATGGTGACTACCAGGTAGACTTAAAAAAAAAAGTGGGATACAGGAACACACGCCCAAAGTCTGGTGAACACCAGCTAACCCTTGGCATCAGGACACCCTGAAAGTCTTCTTTAGATCTTATTTAAATCAAAGACCTCCCTGATTTATACAGCCAGAAATTTAGAACAAATCCACCGATGTCACTATAGTGCCAAGGCTTTATGGTGATGCAAATCAAGTGTGGAATTTGGCAGGGTGGCTGGCTTATTGCCTGGCTGCAGGAAAAATCTGCTTCCTTGCAACATCCTTGCAGTGGGAGCTTTGCCAGCTACTAATCACCACTAATTATTCCAGGGTACTAACAGAGCTCATACTGGAGGCAAACAAGGCATGGCTGCCAGAGAGCACAGCAGTGACATCACTTGAGCTTCTTCCTAACAGCATCAAGAAGTTATGGTAAGAATCTTGACTAATTCTAATTAGAATCAGACTAATATGCCAGTTTTAACTCTCAGCTGAGTGTCCTGAAGATGGGACAGATTTCTGCACCCTCAAAGCACAACAGGTTTTGCAGCTCGGTCACACTGACCTCTTCCACCAGGAACTGAGAAGTTTTGCACCACCAGTTACACTATGGTACAGAGTGTGTTATTAGTTGATTTAGTAGGAGTGCTTTCTTTTCCCCCGGAAACACCTGTTCTCAAGATACAACAAATTTTTTGTGAGGCAAGAGCTCAGAAAAAAGCTTCCCCCCAGTCACCTGGGCTCCTCTTGGCTGTGCACGAAGCGGACCCTCCTCTCCCGCACGTCCCTGCAGCTGAAGCGGCGGCCGTGGCTCAGCGGCACCTCCTGCCCGTCCAGCAGCATCACCAGCCGGCCGGTGGAGGGAATGCTGTCCACATGGAACAGCAGCTGGCCCGGGGCACCGGCCGGATCACACACGCCCAGCAAGGACAGGTCTAGGGGCTGCACCCCGCCAATCCCCACCCTGAGGGTGCTGCTCACACGGGAGTTCAAAGGATGTCCGCTGGCTGAAGGGAAAGAAGGGAGAAGTGTTACTGCAGGAATCACCACGGGCTGTGCTGGCATCATGCTTGTCACCACTGTTTTTTGGGTGCCCTGTTCATTACTGACCCAGGTGGACTGCAATCCATCCCAAGCCCCACCGTGACTTTGGCAAATCACTTCCCACCTTGATTTCCCCATCAGAGAATTGAAAGCCAACACACTCTGGCTTGCCCTGCACAGAGTCTAGTAAATCTCCATTTAGAAGAGAGAAAGGATAAGTAACAACTAAACTTGATTCAGGAAGGGACTTCCCCCAAGATATTTGGTCACTGGTTTGACACAGATGATAAGTGGTGCTGCTGCAAAGACGTGCCTGCATACCTAAGCAGGCACCTTCACCTAGAAAGCCATGGACATGCACGTCTTACAAAATCAGAAAGTTGGAGAAAAATAGCTGCTGACTTTCAATAGCCACCACGAACTGCACAGAACTGAATTCCAAAAATGTGATTGAATGAACACTTCTCCTGGCTTTAAAATCTGCTGCTAGAAGCCTGTCAGCTCAGCCAGTTTATCTTGGGAGACACTCACCTTCTTCACACTCTCTGGTCCGTGTATTGCCATAGAAACCCTGGCCACAGGCAGAAACACAGATCTTATTCTTCAGAAACGTGGTGCTGTCACAGAGGTGGCACAGGCTGCCATTGCCACACTCCAGGCATCCAGGAGGACAAGCTGCATGGGATGGAAAGCACAACCCCACTGAGACACTGCAAAACCAATGCAGCCACTGGTGCGCAGAGCTGCCCCCAGGGTCAGAGCAGAAACACCACGCGCTGTGTCTCACCTACCTAACAAAAAGAGTCAGAATAGTGGGCAAAGAGTTATGATGGAAGTTGGCAAGAAGTCCCTTCCTCATGTGACCGCTGTCCCTGCATGAAGCT
The DNA here is from genome assembly GCA_013389985.1 of Dryoscopus gambensis. Taxonomy (NCBI): domain Eukaryota; kingdom Metazoa; phylum Chordata; class Aves; order Passeriformes; family Malaconotidae; genus Dryoscopus; species Dryoscopus gambensis. The sequence goes on from WEIT01030195.1 coordinate 38,716, forward strand.
CGCTGTGCTTACCTGTGCACTTGCGCTGCGCCTCGTCTGCGTAATATCTCTGCCCACATTTGGGAACGCAAAGACTGCCCAGGAGGAAGAACGGGGCTGGGCAAAGGCTGCACTTGTCTGCTTGGTGGCACTGAAGGCAGGGTTGATCGCACCCTAAAGAGACACGAGCAAAGAGTTCAGCTCGACAGCTCTTGGGAGACAAGCAGGGCAACGTGTTGGAAGTAATGCTCCAGAAAAACTCACTCTGGCACGTGTCCGATTCCCGGAAAAAAGCTGGAGGGCACTCTTCCACACAAGCTCCTTCGTGGAGAACGTGGCCCTCCATGCACTGCAGGCAGTCAGTCCTTTGGGGACCTTTGCAGGCGTTACAGCTCCAGTCACACTCTGGAAGAAAACAAAAATCAGATCAGGGCAGCCCTTTCTGGGGTGCTCACCCTGCACAAGGGCTTAGCACTCGGGGTCCACAAGCTGTGGGAAAACATCACTTATTGCCATTATGGAACACTCTGCTGGGGAGTTCTGGAAATCTTTCAAGTCATGTGTCTTTTAAATCACTCCAAAGTGCTGTTTCTGCAGCCATCCAGTGATGCAGGATTTAATAAGACAGCAAGAGAGACAGGTAAGTATAGGAGGCCAGATAAGCCTCCTAAAAGAGACTTATCCTGGCAAGCTCACTCGTTATCAGCTGACCCGTGACTAAATGAATTGCTGGACCTGACCCCTGAAAACTTTGCTGGCTCAGTTACAAAATCATTTACAAGAGAGCGATTTGCAATAATCTTGTTCCACTGAAAGGCTCAAGTATGTGACAGCAGGCTGCCCAGAAAGAGAAAAAAACTGCAGAAACCTTGCAAGCAACCTGTCACTGAGCAATTTCCCCCTTCCTACACCCCTTTTAAAGCAGGCCACCTGCACAGCTCCCGCTGCCATGTAACGGATTCTTAGCCACGGCACTTGTATTTATTTCTCTTTTTTCTTTCCTTTTTTTTTCCCCCTTGAAACCAGCAATGTATTTTTCACCTCTGCAAGTGTTGCTGGAAAAATCCAGGTAATACTGCTGAGCACAGCTCTCGTACTGGCACTCCCCAAAGAGCAGGACCTTGGCTGGATCTCTGCACGACGTGCAGCCGGCGGCCGAGTCGCAGCTCCGGCACTGGCTGCTGCAGGCTGTGGGAAGACAAGGAAAATCAGTGTCATTCCCGATGCACCGGCCGACTGCACAAGTAAAAATGGTGTTACCCCGTAGCCTTGCTAGTCCTCTTGTCCTCTGTGGGCACTTCAGGGTTTTTGCTTGTTATGTTCCTTTCACATCCTCCAAAATGTAAAGAGTGTCATTTGGAAAGGCTGGAATGTCCCCTCACTCTGCTTCTCACTCTCTTCAGGACTGGTCAGGGTAAAACATTGAGCCTGAGTCCAAATCCCCAAATAAGAGCTTTCCCTGTCTCTGTTTTTTTATTTCCTTTATGCAACCTGCATTTCATATGACTCTTGACCCAGAAACACACAAATTTGGAGAGCACAGCAGATTGCTGCAAACCTTGGTGGGACCAAAGGCCCATTTAATTTCACTTAACGTTTCCGCCTTTTTATCTGCACACAGTGTGAAATTCTGGAGCTGCAGGGAGCAACAAAGGTGCCAGGAAAAAAAAAATTCGGGGATTTACTGAATCCAGGATCAAAGTCCTAGAGTTGAATATCTCAACTCACCTCATTGATGTCCAGGAACTAAACTTTGCAGGAGGCTGTACTAACAGTTTGGGTGATAAATACTGACATGTTAATTCAACACACAGTTTTATAACCAAAAAACCCCTCCAAATACCAAAGTACATGTGAAAATATGCACGTTGTTCTCACTGAAGCAAGAACCCAGTGTTTTTCAAAAGAGTGACTTGTTTTAGCTCCTCTAAAAAATGACACAGAAGGTCTGTATTTTATTGATGTACAAATGATTTCTAGCAAAATGTTCACCTGAAGAATCCAGCAGCTGCCTTTAGGTGCTCTGGTGCCACTCTGAGTTTACTTCCCCTAAGAATACTACATGAAAAAGTTACTTTTTTGAAGTGCTCTGAAGAACCAACTATTAAAAATACAGTAAAACATTCTACATGAGGTCTAAATCCATGGAAATCAGGCTACCCTTGGAGGCATGCCAGAAGAGTAAGCAAAAACTGTATCTGGAAGCAAACCTGTCTGCTTGTTTTATCAGCACGACTCCGTATCTGCATTTTTAAGCCCATGAAGGACTCGTTAAGCTTCTCACTGTTCCTGGGCCAGGATGTCATTGAGTTTAAAAATACCTCCCGGAGTCCATACGTGCACTCAGCATCTCTCTCAACCTCATTCCAACCCCGAGTTCCTCAAAAGTGCAAAGAGACTAAAATAAACGTTGAAGAGAGACCAGATTTTCTCAGCCTAACAGCCAACCTCCGATTAAACAATCTTCATTCCCTCGAAGTGGCAGTTTCCCAGCAGCCTGGGACAATTTGTATCTCCATGGCTTATCAGCAGCACTTGAAAAGGCACAAGTGACACTTGGAATGACAAAAATCCAACACACTTGGCTTTGAGCCTCCTGCCCCAAGGATTACAAACACTTCTTAAAAAGCCATTTGCAATAAGGAGATTAGAGTAGCTGAATTGGCTTGCAGAAAAAAGATCTATTTGCACTTGAGCCCCTGAACCAAATTCAGGAAGGGTGCAGGAACATTCCAGGTCTACCTTGATATCCTGAGGCAGGAGCTATCTACAGGAAAGCTTTCATTAGAAAAGGGCATGTTAATTAGGAAGGGAGATATTCTGGTGCAGCAAGCAATAGGATAATCCATAGTGCAGGAAAAAACCTGAGTATTTTGTAGAGCTGGTAGGAAACTAGCCAGGACAGCAAGAATCCTTCTTTTAAATTCCTATTTTTTATTACTTTCCTTTTTTCATTATTACTGAATAGCCTTTTTTTTTTTTTTTCAACAGAAAAGTGGTACAAATCCTCCCAGTCATTTCCTTGAACTTATGTAAGGTGTCTCCATTTCTGCTGATCAGATGGAAATAATAGTTTCAGGAGAACCATCTATTTCAACAAAAGGCAGGTAAAGCTGACAACCACATCAGTTTCCTCCTACAGGACCTCATCAGTGACAAAATTGGGTCTAGGTGGGATGACACTGATACCTGGACTCAGTGCAACAGAGTTATTTTCTCATAAATCAGTGAATTTATATCAGGGTAATGCAGGACTTCACTAATGTGAGTGTTCAGGTTCACAGTGACCAAAGCACTTGAGTATTCACTCTTTTTTACATGTGTGTATTATAGCAGGACAATTCAAGCAGGGCTTTTTCCTGGTTTTCCGACCTTTGGGCCACACCATTTTGCATTTTGTAACGTTGAGCCCAATAATTATGAGAGGAATAACCCAGGACCAGAGTGAACCCAGAATAATAAAGGAAAAGAAAGGACCTGAGAGATTCACAAAGGATAGCAGGGGTAGGGTAAAAACTTAGCACCAGATCAATTCCACCAGATCATTAGGATCAGCTCAGGTCTGGTCAGGGCTGTGCCTACCAAGCTGTACCTTGTTTCTCCTGGGGTTTCACGTGAGGAGAAATGGACATAAATGCTACAATGCAGTTTCCATGGCATGTACTGGCAGGTAGTGCAGTGAGGAGGGGGTTTGCCTTAGTAAGGATGGATTAAAACTGGTCTCGACTTGCCAAGTTTTCATAAAGTCCAGAATCCATCACAGGGAAACCTACACAAATGCCCCTGCAGATTTTTACAGCAGGACACAAAGCCTCTTGTCTTTGAGGTCAACAACAAAACTGCAACTGTTTTCAAATTTCAACCGTGCTGTAGGCTCTGCTCCCGAGGCAGCTCATCACCTCTGTCAACTCACATCGCGTTTTTAGGCACTTGAAACCTTTCTTTGCCAGGCAACAGGAACAGCGAGGAAAGGAACAAGAAAAGACACGTCTGTAAGGAAAGGAGAGATGGCTGGGGAAGAGGCACTCACGTCTGCAGGTCTGCCTGTCATCCCTGTAGTATCCCGGGGAGCAGAGCGGAGCACACGCGCCCGTGTGGGACAGCACCAGGCCGGCGCTGCAGGAAGCACAGGAGAAGGGACCCTCGCCAGTGCAGGTTTTACATGAAGGGTGGCACCCTGCAGGGACAGCAAAAACCAGTATTTCTGTTCAAGGAAAAGCGCGTCTCAGGGCAAGTTCCACAAGCTTCAGCAGAAACACTCTTGGAGACAGAGAGTGTTGATGGTGAGCACAACAAGTTCCTGCCAAGTCTAAGCCCTCAGGAGTGCACAGTGCCTCCCGCCCAAGGATCCCCTCCTTTCTTTCTCTTTTTACCCTCTTCTCTTCAACCTTCTCTTCTCCTTCAGAAAAGCCCTTATAGGATCTGGCCAGGACCAGTCTAACAGAAAAGAGTGAAAAAAGGGCAAGCACGTACCTCCCTCTCATGGTTTCTTTCAACTAGCTTCAGGTCAGATCCTCTTTGTCTATGTAGGAACCATCTAGTGCTTTTCTGACAGTTCCACACTTCCCTGAAGATTCACATCCATCCCTTCAGCAGGAATTGCACTGAGGGAGACCAGACTATCTCCACGCACCCTCTCTCCATTTCCCTCACGACTTTTCAGGCTCATTTCTTACTCTGACTGAAGAGATTTAAAATATTGCAGTGGCTGAGGCCAGTGTACCCTATTACTTTCTCCAGAGAGGTTACATACAAAATTATTAGTCTGTTTTACTTCTTGACAGGCCTTTAGCTAAAGATTGATGCCATCATTACACCTGTCATGATAGGTGTAAAATTAATCACAAGAGTGGGCAAAGGAATCAGAAGCAACCACACTGAGCTGTGCTGGGGATCTTAAGATCCAGGACAAAATGTCCTATGAGTTTGACGTAGTCTGAATAATGCACAACTCCCTTTAAATGAAACCTTTAAACCCAAGGGAAGAAATGTTATCCCTAGGCTTACATTTCCAGGAAGGCAAAACCTCTCTCTCTCAGGCGCCTTTCCAACCAAGTGACACAAAGTATGTTTCATACAGCTCTGAGATCTCATTTGTCAAAACCAGGCAAATAAACACACAGCTCCCAGAATGCTGGAGAGAAGCTTTGAAATATTACCCATCCTAAACTAGATCAGGAAATGCCACTTCCTGCAAAAGGAGCGTCTACACTGTGCTGAATATCTGGTCTTGGTCCCCTTCGCTGAAACTAAAGTGCAATACCCTTTGCTCAGCTTTGAGCTTTACCACGTCTCTGTCAGCCACAGAACAAGAAAAGGAACTCACTTACTTCTAAGAGCCTAGGGAGTATAAAGCAGCTCAGACAATGACTGGAACATGAAACCACATCAACAAACAGCGGAGGAGATGCAGGGACGCGTCAGAAAATAAAACGTGCCACGGGTGCTGCATCCATCACACCAGCCTAAAAGGCTGAATGAAATTGGCTTTCTGTTTTAGAAGCTGCTACAACCCATCACGTTCTGGGCCATTACTGTAGCGACACAAGCCTCAGTAACAGACCTGAGTTAGGGTGACGTTCCATCTCAGGCTGCAAAACATCCTGAGAAACTCCCAGCAAGAGTTCTGCTCCAGTGCAGCGTCCTGCCTCTACTAAAGAGGAATCACTTCATGGAACTCCTCGCAAGGACCCAGGCGGTCCCTTGCAGCTGCTCTGGGCGTGTGCAGGAAGCACTCACTGTTGCAGGCCCCGTCCTCGGCGTAGTGTCCCGCGGGGCAGTCAGGAAGGCAGTGATCCCCCAGGAGCAGGTGACGGGCGCTCTGGCACTTCAGGCACACGCTGCCGCTGTCCCGCAGGTTGGCCACGCACTGACGGCACAGCGGGTGGCAGTCTAGAGGGAGCAGGGAACAAGGGACACTGAGCACGGAGGGACAGCACAGAACTTTGCTGAGAGCTCCAGGGAGGTGTTAGGGATGGAATGTTGAGAGTGCATCCCGCTACCTGGAATTCCTGCATCCAAGGAGCGCTCCTTTCCTCCTGCCTCCTCCTCATCTTGTGCTCTTCCTGAGCACCACAACATTTCCACTTTTCCTCTGCATCTCTCCTGCCTCATTCAAGCATCCTCTTTCCCATCCTTAAGTGAGCTTGGGAAAGCTTTGCACAAAGGCAGCTCAAAGCCCTTGGCTTGTCAAGACCTTTCTCTGATCTTGGGTGCCTGTGCCTACAGGTTTCTCTTTAGCTCCACTGGAAGCCTTAGGCACTCACCTCCCTCTGCTCCCACCGTGGAAAAACGAGGAACGCAACCTGTACAGCCGTATGACCTTCTCCCGTAGTTCCTGCCGTTCACATTTTCCCACACAAACGAGACATCCATACCCTGAAACGGCCACTGCAGCCCTCAAAGCCAGGCCAAGAGTGGCATTAGAGTGCCTCAAAACCTTTTCCTTTTTCCATTTTTCCCCAGCAGGACACAAGCTTGTGTCTCCTGACCTCTGCCTGAACTTAGGTGTTTCAAAAGGTTTGACAACAAGCCTTTTGTGTGCACAAAAGGTACAGTGTAAGGCAACCTGGAAGCCAAATTAATCCTCATTATGGTAATTGAGAAAATTATAAAGGAAATGACGACTGTCTTGAAAGAAATGTAATAATGAGGCTTGATTTGAGTACCTGGCCTCTTGTCAGATTTCTGCTGCAGGTTCACCTTTCCGTCTTTTGTCTCCTGTGACAGCATTACTACAGATTGTCAGGCAATCTAATTTTACAAGCTGAAGACAGGCTCACATGGGAGCCTGGAGGAATTCTGCATCCATAGTTGCAGGAGCACAGCAGCGACTGGAGCCTCGCCCCAGCTGATGCCTCCTGCATGTCACACACAGGTCAGTCTTACCAAACACTGCTGCAAAAGCCCAGGAGCAGCTCAGAAACTGATCCAGTCCTGACTGTGGGCAGGGATCCAAGGTTCTTAAAGCAGCTGCCTCCTTCACCTCTTGCTTTTATAGGGTATATAATCCATCGAGTTTCTGCCCCATGCTCTCAGCCTTGGAGCTGGGAAATTAACAGCCAGAGCTGGGGTAAAGGTGTGCAGGAAGAGACTCTGTGCTTCAGATAAAAGCAAAGCAGCACATGAGGTTATGCTCCCAAACTCAGTGACCAACCTCAGAACCTCCTCACAGGGGTTACAGCTCACAGGGGTTATCGTTCTGCAGCTTCCGACTGCACAGGAGAACAACTCCATACCCGAGGCATAAATCCCATGAATCACTGCCAAAGATCCCAAAACTACACTGACATCGCAATGGAAAGACCTCCCATCTCTCTGGAGTCTTTGGAGCCAGAAAGGATCACCCTTAAGGAGTAACCCTTAAGCCCACCTTAAGGAGCAAGGACTGTGAGATCATCCAAAAGGCCCTGAGTACCTGTAATTTGTATGCACAGGGCTGGAGCTGGGCTGAAGAGTTTTAGGCACATATAACTAATAAAACTAACATAAATCCAATTACTTTTTTGTACTGCCACGTTTACCTGGTAAAATGTTGCTCTCTTTACTGCTAAAATAATACTCCTCCAGTTTAATCTCTTGCTGGAGCCACAGGTCTCTAATGAAGAGCCTTGGCAGGGTATAATGAGTAACACATCTGGTCAAAAGGTTTCATAAACAGAGCATAAAAACGAGGCTGAGAAAATGTAGGGTATCCAAACAGCCAGCATCTGCAGTTAAAAACCCTAGATTTTCCCAAACTAACATTTAAAAATCTAAGTATCTACAAAACTCTGTGCTGCTGCAGCAGAGTTCTCTCTTCACAAGCCTCTATTTTTGCTCCTACAAGTGGAAAGAGTTTTCTCAGTTACTGTTTTAGGATGAATCAGCCCCATCACTCTCTTGTTGCTTTGCAAGCCTGGAGATCAAAGCGCACACAACACCAACAAAAAACTCAGGGCTGCCGCTCACAGTGCATTTGAGGGACATTAAGGAGCGAGTGAGAGAGTGAGGGAAGAACTGAAGTGCTTTGTTTGGGGAGAGATGATTTCACTTTTTCACAGCAGGCTCCCTTTGAAGCGAGGACTAACAGAAGGGGGATGTTTTCTTTGTGCTTCTCAATAACACCCCACAGCCCTACTTGTTTCCTGCTCCTGCCTTCGCCCTGTCGATCCTCCCTCCAGCTCAGCCAGCGGGCACGTTACAGCCCGTGGCATCTGGGTTTTCTGGAGCCTTCACATCCCCAGCTGGATGCAGGTCAGTGCAATTCCCTTAGACCCCTTCCAGTATCCAAACTGGATTCTTCAGCGGAGTATGGCACCACTTTGCTTCTAGTCCCAATGCCTCCCTCTTCATCTTCCTGAGACTGCTGACTTGCCTTGCACTGCCCAAACAAAATGTTTCCCTGCTCCCCTTCCAGCTGGCTCTGATTTCTTCCTTCCTCGCCTCTAAGCAAAAATAATGCCCATTGCCTTCACTATCACTGATCTTCCCATAAAGCAACTTTCACTGTAAAGTAGAATGAAATCACTTACATGGATTTCCAGAGTTACCTGATTTCCACACCCTCTTTAGTTTTATCTTAGCAAATAAAGCAAGAAAACGGTGCCCTTCTGACACAGCATTTATCTGTTACAGATTGTTTTAAGACAAAAGAGGCTGTCAGGGAGACAAAATCATCTCTGAAGTGTTTGTGAATGCTCACAAAGGAAACCAGAGGCATTTCTGCCTCTCAGCTCCACCATTTGCTAAGCAATCACCTGTTCATATTGTTTAAACACATCTCCCCTCTCAGGGGCTCTCCAGAAAAGTATTTCCTGATGCAAGTTTTGTGCTGTACTCTAAGGTGAGAGGTCTGAGGTTTATGACAGAGCATGACTTAGAATCAGGGCTGAAAACACCACACGCTTTACAGGCACCTCAATGCACAAAAAGTCTCTGGTATCTTACAGTAAATCTGGAAAGCAAATCAGTATGGTTGGTTTAAAAGGATGCACAACACTGACCGCGATTTTTGCCTTGTTTTGGTTGTTGTTATGGTTTTTTTGTCTCTCTTTTCCAAGACCTAAAAGGGAATCTGTCACTCTAACAACCAACGTGAATTCCCGATGAAATGCAACCACGTTTGCAGGGCAGCGCCTGCATCCTGTGAGAGCTTCCCTAGGCAGTGTGAGGTGGGAGATCCAGCTGGGTGGTGCCTGGCACAAAGGAGCCCAGAGCAAAGCAGGGAAAGGATTTTCCCTCCTCTGGCAGCTCAGCTGCTGATTCTGTAGGAGGCTGCACGCCAGTGAGTTGCTGGAGCTAAGCCCCTCTTGCTCTGCTCAGCGAAGCTCCAGCTCTCTGCGATGATATCAATGTCTCTCTAAAAGGACAGCAACAGCTCATTAATTTTACAAGGAACTGAGTATATTTCTTGTTGTCGGAGCGTCCCTTCTGGAATTTTACGGCAAGGCAGCAAAGCTTGTTACAGGCCCCCTCCTGAGCGAGCTCTTCTGGTTTAGCTTTGAACCTTTTCCCAACTGCACACAGCCCAAGGAAGCAGGGCCTGCGGAACACGAGGATTGGGAGTTCCCTTGCAGCTGGAAGATAAGTCTGCACTGTGGGGGATTCTGTATCTGTGGGTGTTCACAGTTTTCTTTCACACCAGTCCTTCTGCATTTGTCTAATTGCCCTTCCATGCAGTCAGGAAAAGATCAACAGGGAAGCTTCCAGATCAACAAGGAAACCTCAAATGGGAAAAGTGAGGGCAGGGGTTTATGAGCAGGACAAGACTTTTAGCAGTGGTTGGGTTTTTTAAGACTGGTGATTGCAAAGTTGCCTGAAGCTGAAGTCGACTTGGAGAAGATGGAGAGGGAAATCACAGAGTGTTTTTGAACTGGGAAAACAAAACCCACAGAAGCTGTGAGACTCAACAGGGGATGGCTCAAGTCTCAAACACATTCCTGTACATACACTTGGGCTATAAAATCAAATTAATCAATTGAGCACTCTCAGGGAAGAATTGGCACAAATTCTGAGTGCCCAAAACAGAGCTCAGAGACTCATTGATTTTTTTTGAAAGCTGAGGACATTTTGTCTTTCTTCTGCTTAAATGTGAAATGCTTATTTGATTAACTGCTGAAAACAAGACCTTTTTTTTCCCTATTAACAAGGCAAATGTTCCAGTCCTCATTCAGGTAATATGCACAGTAACACCATTAATTCCCAGGCAATGGTTTGGAGTGACACTTGGTTTTCTCCAGCCTCTGTGACAGATTTTCCCCTCCAGGTCCATAAAGTATGGCAGGTGACTATAATGCACAGCAGGCCCTATAAGTCATAACACAATTCTGCCTGGACGGTTGGGAATTAAAGATAGATGGGAAGATAATTGTAAAAATATATTGCTTTGGGAGGTGAAGGAAAAAGCTTTGTTAGATTCTGATGCAAATCGTATCTTATGAGAGTGTCAGGGGTTTTAATGTTCTCTTTTATGGGACAGCTGCTCTTTAACTGGTAATTAATAACTTGCAAGGGCAAATTTAGCGTTTCAATCAGTGCTGAATGAGGAGAATGAGTGAAACTTAACAACCTGGATGTGGAGCTCTTTATCTCTAGGAGAACTGGCAACAAACATCCTCTGCTTAAACACCAGACATAAATTTAGCTCAAAGAGCAGCACACTTCAGACTGCGGATCCAGGGCCAAAGCGCGACTTTTTTGTCAAGGCAAAAACCCCTCAGTTATGTTTCCCTGCAAGGGTTCTCACAGCTTCAGCTGGACAAAGAAACATCGATGCATCCAAGCACGTGGGCACTGAGGGTTCCCATGCCACAAGGAATGCCCGCCACCCTGCCTGAGGGAACCCACTGCCTCCAGTTCCTGCCCAGCACTGTGACATCTCCCTGATCACCTGCGATTTGGGGAGCAGGATGATTGGTCCATGACACCAAACAAAGGGAAAATTAAAGCTGCAGAATTAACCCTCCTCGGAAAGAATCCTGGTTGATGATAAATGGTGCTAAGGTTTTCCCAGCAAAATTCACAGCTGGAAGCCCACTTTTCCACAGGACTTCTTTCATACGGAGCGTAATGCAAATTAATGGGGAAATAAGGGGGAAGAAATAAAGTGCATAGAGCTCTGATGTGCCAGGACATTAATAAATACCATTGTATCCCCTGAAATTGTACAGGCCAGAGACACCTCTTCACACTGAAATGCTGAATTATTTCCAGATTGTAATTATTTGACTGTATGAAACATCTTCATTCCCCAACCTGAATTCCTAAGGAGCTGTACAGTACTTTTAGGATGTTTTCCTACTCCTCACACACTTTCTTTCCCTGCTCTTTTTGTCTCTGCAGACAAAACAACCACTGCTGTTTAAAAGGAAGATGAAAAAATGGTTCATAGAATTAATCTGTGGAGAGCAAAGAAACAAGTCTTCCATAAAAAAACCACCCAAGACACAGATGCAAGCAAAGAGAAGTCCCTGTGAAAGGGAATCATATTAAACTGAGAACAATAGCCTCTCAATGGATATATTTATTACTTCTAATGCATTTTTCCCTTTTCTTAGGATTCCTTATCTCATTTGGAACTCTTCAGCCTGGATTAAGCCTCACACACTGTAGCTTTTTTTGATAAAGAAAAAAAAAAGGCTTGATAAAGCTCAGAAAATGTTGGAGCAGTTCCCAGGATATGTTTATACGTGTCTGTGTGACGGATTAGAAGCGATTTTTCTTTTTAAACAGATAAATGCAATCAGTGGTTTCAGATGATGGGCTTAAGTGCAGGCACTGAGCACCCACACAGCATAGCCCCTATCCAGAAATCCTATTACCTCCCAAAAATGCACACAGCAATGCTTGCCGTGCCAATTTTTCTTCAGGGCGCCATAAACTTCTTCCTTGGATCATAAATTTTAACTTAACTCCTTTTCCCGACGGTCTGAGCAGGACCTAAGCAGCTTTCCTGGCAGTATGAAGGAGCAGGTTAATGGCACAGACACATCATCCCCCAGCAGCTCCCCTTACTCACCCACACAATACCCCACCAGGTTGAGGTACTGCTCCTCCTTGCAGCCCGTCCTGCACTTCCCACGATCCAGAGTGGCATGGGGGTGGCAGGTTGAGCATTCCCCATCAGAGGGGCCGTGGCACGTCTTGCAGGATGGGTGACAGGCTGAGGAAGAAAATCAACACTCCTGGTTATGCTCCTGCACCCTCTCCCCTCCCTCCCCGAAACACCAGCTCCCACCATCATTTACTCCTACAAAACATGGGCATAAAACGGTCTCATGGCACCAGGGACTGCAGGGTTGTGGTTCAGAAGGCTCTTACATCCTCCTTTTGAATAAACAAGATGAGGAATGGGTTGTCAGTTTAAAAAATGTGATTTGTTCCGTGCATTAATCAAGGTATAGCTCTACACACAATATAAAACGGAGAGAGAGAGACCGGCCCTGTTATTCCTCCCCCCAGCATATGCTTGTGCATATAAAAAACAGAGAGTGGGATGCACAGGGGAGATAAATTAAACTTCTCTTGGGACTGTAGGAACATCATTGTGGAATGAGTTTGATATGCCTGAGAGGAAAACTGAGGAATGATTTCTCCACCAAGCCCTCCCAAACTGAAACCTCTAAAGCAGGAATGCCCTGCCAGCTCATTAGCCATTCTGTCTGCTAAAAGCTCAACAAAGAGATGGCAGAGAAAGTAGCTTAAGAGTGCTCAAAAATATTTCATGGACTGTTTTTCTACCCTTCCAGCTTTAAAGACAGATTCCAGATTTCCATGCTACAGATCTGAGAGAGATAAAAATACTACGGCTAACAGTCAGTAAAAAATTCTTAAAAACTACTTTCAAAGCTCTTTATGAATAAAAGGACACAGCTTGCAAGATGCCACTTTCCTGACACTGAAATTTTGTTTCTAAGACATTTATATAAGCCTGAAACCACATAAAGCAGCACTCAGCAGTTACCTCAGCTCTAAGGTAGCAGTGCACACCTCATAATTGATGAATCTTTACAATGGCCTGCCAAATAAATCTATTTATAGAGTTGTTCCTTGGCTGAATAAATTGAATAAACTTATTTATTCAATTTATTCAAAGAGCAATGGACTTTAGAAACGTTTTTTTTCTCTAAATTTGAGGCTTTGCCTAATAAAAGCATTTTATTTCTTGGGTGTTTTCCATTAAAGAGTTTTTTCCACAGCACACAAGCTAGGAGCACCATCCTGAAATCAAGCACGAAATACCTTCAGAGAAACAGTCCTGAGGAGCACAACTGAGTGTAATTTATGATTCCAAGTGTACATCTCTCTCCCATTAGGAGGAGATTCCATTCCCTGAAATTGGACTATCCTATTCTCCCCTGAAAATACTTAAACAGCTTCATAAAAATCTGACAGCATCTCTAATTACACTGAGCAATGCACGCCGGGACGTGCCCGGAACGAGAGGCAGCGGGGCAGGCTGCAGAGGCACTCACGGGAGCAGCGATGGCCGCGGCTGAACAGCCCCGCGGGACACGCGGGGAGGCACCTGCCCTCCAGCAGCACGCGGGGAGCCGCGCAAGCCGTACAGTCCCGCGAAGAATTCCCCGCGCAGCCTGCGCAGGAGGAGTGGCACTCTGCAGGGAAGGGAGAAACAACAACACACAGAAAGCCAAGTTAATTCTGCCTTATTTCGCTTGTTATTGCCTCCACATATGGCCAGACTGCTTTCTTCCCAAGGATGACAGGAAGGTGTTTTTTCCTTTACAGGATCCTCTGCTTGTGAGAGGTAGAAAGGAGTACAAAGCAGGGAGCAGTTCCTGAAGATAAGGAGCAAGCAGAGACAGCTGCATATTTAATATTTCTTTGCACCCACACAGTTCATTACTGAACTGCAAAGCTGAGCTGCCCAACGCCGTGTGATGCTGTTGTCCTCCCTGGAAGAGCTCTGGGGTTCTGCAAACTTACCAGCTGCTGAAATCACCTTCTGTTATCACCCTGCAGTTACTCCAGGCAGGGTTTTCTGTCGCTGCACACTTATCATCAGCCATTCTGGAGCAAATATCCACTGAGGTGGACTGGACACCTGAAGCGAACGCTCAGGATGGACGATCCAGCACAAATGAAGGGTGCAGTTAAAAGTGGCACTTCTTTCCTGGTACTGACCCTAAACCAAACCATCTCCAACTAAGCCATTTGATTAAATAAGTAACAATATATAAACTCACTAGCTGAAAACCTCATATTTATTAGAGCAGTGGCTGAGCGCCACAGGTTCCACCGTGTGAGTTGAACACAGACTTCTGGACTCTGGGGAGACAAGACACAGGGCTGGACAGAGGAAATGAAATGAAATATAGTCATTTATACAGCTACACATAATTTACACAACTACGCTTAGCTGGCTGCCAGAGAGATCTTTAAGGTGCCTCCCAAGCCATTCTATGATTCTACAAAACCTTGCCCTAGATACGAACACACTTCTGTTCTGCACAACGTGGTGGGTCTGCTTTTTCCAGAAGGTTGAACCTGCAAACCTTGCACAAGCATTTTATAGTGAGAGCTCAGAGTTGGACATCTCGAACGCTCGCCCCTTTCTACAATAAATCAAACTCCTACTCCAGTGCCACCAGTGACACAGCAGAGCCAATACCTCAAGGGGCTGTGCTGGGATTCTTGCCCCACGACATAATTCAGCGCTGTCACTGAGCTCTGCTCAGGCCTGTTCACACACCTGAGGCAGGGAAATATGGATTCCTTCCCACAGTTTCTACACCACAACCTGGACTCAGCCAAGAAAACCCATTACCTGCCAAGGAACAGCCACTGCATGGATTGTACACTACACTAATGCCTTCAGGAATCAGTTCAAAGCACTGGGTATCTGCCTAGGGCACTGTTTAAGACAGTATCGCTCCATCAAAAAAAAAAAGGAAAAAAAAAAGAAAAGAAGCCACTTCTTCCTTTTTAACATCCCCTAAGGCAAAAAATGAGCTTGTACTCATTCCACTGAGCTGAGGCAAAGAGATAAAATCAAAATAAATGGATTTTAAATTATGTCCACTTTTAGAAAATACGGGTTTTTTCAACAGGAGGAAATAGCCATCAGTAGTGTTGTCACTATTGTTATTACTACTACTTCATTTGAGACACTATCTCTCTGACTGGTGGGAAGCCACATGTATCCCCAATGTATATCACATTACCCACTTTTCCAAAC
This sequence comes from Dryoscopus gambensis, assembly GCA_013389985.1. Lineage (NCBI taxonomy): Eukaryota > Metazoa > Chordata > Aves > Passeriformes > Malaconotidae > Dryoscopus > Dryoscopus gambensis. The sequence goes on from WEIT01030195.1 coordinate 53,873, forward strand.
TCTAGCCTTCATGGAAATGCTTCCTAGTTGGTATTTCAGGAGCAGGGATGGCAGGTGTGCTGCCGGCCATGTAGCAGAAGAACTTCCTCAAAAGAAAAGACTGCTGTGGGATGTCTTGACCTGCTCCAAGGGCTAAGAAGGAGAAAGCTCAGTCTTTTTTGAAAAGGATTTAAGGATTGATCCAGCTTCAAAGTAAGTCAGTGCTAAAAATCACATACTCAGCTTCAGTGGAAAGAAAGCTACGCTGAGCTGAGCTGCGCAGGCTTGGACACAGGCACTTAAAAAGAAAGTACCTGAGTCTTTTAGTCACGAGTCTTATGTAGATTACATTTTCCCTCAAAAGTACTAGGATATGCCGTTTTGAAAGTTACAGAGTTTAAACACTGATGGCAGACACGAGGCAAGCACAGGGCTCCCAGCACGTACAAATCAAACACGGTTACAAGCTCCCCCAGAACACCCAAACCCCAGGGCTTTGAACAGCTGTTCTCACCTCTGCAGACTCCTGTGCTGTCCACATGGAACTGGGATTGGCAGTGGGGGAGGCACAGGCCGTGGAGAGCTCCTTCCCTGGGCAGGTGAGGCTGCAGGACGTGCTCGGGCGCCCGGCACCGCAGGCACCGCGCGGCCCCCGGGCCGGCGCAGGAGTGGCAGGATGGGTGGCAACCTGGGCACGGGGGGGGAGAGCCATCAGAGCCACAGCTCCGGGACAGCTTTCCCATGGAGAAGCACAAGGCCCAACAACCTGGGTGTGCTTTCTACAACGGAGCAGGAATTTTAGAAAAATACTTTGCCTCGCCCCCAAGGAACAGCTCTGTTCCTGAGTAAAGCTGAAGAACAAATAAAAAGCTGCAGCCCCATGCCACAGGCAGCCAATTCTCCTTTAAATTCTGGAACTGCAACAGTGAGCTCAATCTCACTAGGAGGGACAGCAAGAAATGACAGTGTGAAGGGCTCACACAAAGCAGAAATTCAGCTTCCGAATTTTCACTTTTCCCACTACTGCAAAGATGACCTCAGTCTTTGCAAATCTACCAGATGTATGTGGAATTTCATGCTGGGAATATGTGGAATTTCATACTAGGTACACGTGGAATTTCATATCAGGTGTATGTGGAATTTCATCCACCTCTTAACTGGTGTCGAGAAAAACTTGGAAGCAATTTACATTTATTTCAGCAGCATACTCAGAAAGAAAAAAAAAAATAGTCCCTGAAATCACTGAATCCTGGGGCCATGAAAGCAGAAAGTATGTGGGAAAATTCACTTTTTCTCAAAGCAGGAAACAATCAGCAGGAAAGGCAGGAATTGAGCATTGACCGGTTCAGCATAGGATAAAGGAAAAAAAAACCTGGTTTTCAGCAGCTGGGGAACTTATTGCAAGCACAGAGCTTACCCTTGCAGATGTTGTGATCCTGGTAAAACCCCTCTCCACAGTCCCCCAGGCACTGGCCCTGGCGCAGTGCCAGAGGGAAGGAACAGGAGGTGCAGTGAGTGGCCAGAGGTCCCTCGCACGCGGAGCATGAAGCATGACAAGCTGATAAAGAAACAGAGCACACAGAACTGAACCATCCCATTTTCACTCCTTGAGAGTGGTGTTGCTGACTACAGCCTTCTCCAGCTGTAGAAAACTCCCAGCTGGAATGAGACTCAGCGAGGTGAACTAATGAGAGCAGAAGTGCACATGTATTAATAAGTACTAACAGTAATAACTGTGGCTCACACAAAGTTTTGAGTATGTATCTCAGCATAAGGAAAAGAGGTCATTTGAAACAATCCATCACAAGTGAAGCAAAGGAAAAAAAACCAAATCTCAAATTCCCTGTCCCCGCTCGCATTTCTGTGCTCCTAAAATTCCCTCCCCACATCTGGGGAACAGCAGGCTACACACGGAGGGTGCCTTGAGAGCCTAGGAAAAGGCCATGCAAATTACACCTCTTACCTCTGCATCTTCCACTGCCACTGGGGAAATATCCCTGTGGGCACTGAGGAATGCACTTCCCCTCGTGTAACAGCGTCCCTGCAGCACAGGTCACACACCCGGCAGGCTCTGAGGAGCACCTCTCACATGACTGGCCACAAGCTGCCAAGAGAACGGCTCATTAATGACGTGCACTCAATTAGGGAAGAACAACAGAGCCATCAACCTCTCCCCATGTATGGAAACCACCCTATAAATCTTTACATGGCAGTGTATAGCAAGCAGCAGTTACCAGACTGTTCAGGAAGGAGGGGGAAAAAGGTGATTTAAAAAAAATCTGTAATCTCCCCCCTCCCCCTTTTCTTCAAAGTGGGAAAATGCAGCTAAAATCCAGCAATTTCTCTTACAAATCCTGTGGTCCATACTATCCCGGGCAATCAGCTCTGAAGGGAACTGACCTGTTGTCCAAGAGCACCGTGGAACTCTGGCTTCCCTAAGGCAATATGCTGCTGGATATTTAGAAGAGCCAAGTATTTTACTTAATCAATTTCTGTTTCTTTTCACCAGACAAAACAGATCTCCAGCTGGGTGTCAAAATGCATGGATTTGGTAGAAGGTGAAAGGTCTGAGTCTCAGAGGTTTCAAGGAACAGCTATGGGATTTCGAGAAACCACTGGCAATGAAAATCAAACCTAAGTTCAATTTCCTTTTCAGCTTAAATGATTTTCAGCTATAAGATTTCAAGCCTGCACACTTAAAACACGGGGGAAGAAAACTGCCTGGTATAGACATTGACCAAACTGAAAGGGAATCTGGTGATACAAAAAAAGCACAAACAATTTTGCCAACATGTTCCAGGTTTTAAGCTCTCTCTGGCAAGCTGTGGCTCAGACACACCTGTGTGAGCCACACAGCTGAAGCCAAACAAGCCCTGACTGACCATGGATAGTCCTCCCAAGCAGCTGGAGGTGACTGCCAACAGCAATCCAGGCTAGACTGGAATGCATGTGGCAAATTGGAGACTCTTAATTTGAGGGGTTTTTTTCCCCTTCAGGATTTGTTTGACTTAGGTCTTTTAATTCCCTCTAGCCACCTCTTCTCCCTTTTTCCCAGCAAACCTTCCCAGCTCCCCAGGCACATCTGCTGTGCAGGTATTAGTTACTGTGATGCTGAATTATAATTAAATTTACAGAAACCTGCTGGCAAAGGCCATTTTTCTTTCTGCAGACAAATGGATTTGTCAAGCCCTCAGCAACAACTCAGGCTTTCAAGCCGTGCGGCGAGGAAAAACCCCTTAAACCTTTCAGCATCTGATTAGTGTAAATGAATTAATAATCTCACAAACAAACAGCAGCTTCCCTCATCTGGCACGAATGCACAAGGTGCAGCTGGCTTGTCAGACATGAATGAAGTCACAGCTGCTGCATGGCGAAATGAAATATTGATTCCTGCTTGTGCAGAGCATTTCTCTCACAGGTATTTACCAGTGCAGATCCCATCCTTTGGGTAAAACCCCTGGCCACAGCTGGCCAGGCAGAGCCCCGCTCGGAGCACGTGTGAAGGGTCTTTGCAGGACAGGCAGTGGTTCTCAGCAGCTCCCCAGCACGAGGAGCAGGACTCGTGACAGGCTGCAGGGGAGAAAAGTGCAGGGTTAGCCAACAAACCCCTTCCAACCAGCTCTTTACCACAAACAGCCTGCACCACTTCACTCCTTCCCAGGTTTGCTCAGGCTTTCACTGCTACAGAAAACGAAAAATAACAAACACAACCCACTGCTGCTCTTAGGGTAGAATCTTTCACCCAAGCCATCCCGGCAGGACAACTTCCAGCTGCATTTTGCATGTGGAATGTGACACGCAGCACAGACCAGAGCAGTTGGGGTAGCTGTCATCAGCCCGGGAAGAGTGTTGGGAACACTGTTAAGTCCCTGGTGCCAGGGGCTGCACAAGCAAAAAGGAAATTGGAAGAGATTCCATCACAGGCTACTTCACACTCAGCTCCTTGGGGTGACTGCTGACAGTGACCCAGCTCTGGGCACAAACACAGAACTGCACTGCAGGGCTGCGGCCGACGTTTGGCAAAATGAAAAACAAGCCAGCCTGCTGCTAGAAACAACTCCTCCTGTCCTTCCAGGTGCAGAGGGAACTGACTTAGGAATCCTCGCATGCTCAGCCTGAGTAATTCTTGGGGAAAATATGGAAATATATAGACTCCTATTAAATCCTGTGCTCCCAGTGTTGCAGCAATGGCGCAAATTACAGTCCTTTTAGCTATTACTATTTTTTTTTCTCAATTACACCCAAATATGTTCCAAAGATGTTCTTCAATTTATTATTTCACAATAAGGCAGGTACATGCTTGTGCTCCCAGTCTGTGGTAGGTGGGAGAAAAGGGAACTTCTTGATTGCTCTGCAAACACGTCTGAGGTTGCAGCCACCCAAGAAAAACTCATCTGTGAGTAGCATCAGTGCAATGCAGAATCCAGCAGGCACAGCAGCAGCTCACCCACAGAACTAAGGGCACAATTTACATGAGTCATGCGGAACAGAGGGGCATGACACCCCCTCCCAGGGGATTTCACTGCTGCCCAAGGCAGCGAAGTGCTATTGGCTCCATCTCACACGGAGGGAAACTGAAACACCTGGGGTTAGAACAGGGCGTGTCCAGGGGGCAAGACAAGAACATTTGAGCTCATGCCCAGCACAGGGTCCTTTGGCATTCTGGATGCTCCTTGTCCACACTTCCACCTTGGTTTATTTTCCCTTTTCTTGTCTCCATTAGCTGTTTACTCTCCCTGTTCTCACTTTCCTGCATCTTCTTTCCCTCCACCTCATTCTTGATCTTTCCAGAATGCTGTGGCTCTTCTGGTTCCTGAACACTCCAATGGGACAGGTGTCCCAGAAGGACCCTGGGCATCCTGTACTGGATAGGATCTTCCCCTCACCATCCCAACACACTGAACGCCAACCATCTCATCCCAAGGTAGAGCTTGTGCACACTTTGCTGCTCCAGTCAATAATTTCCCTTGCTGATAAAAAAACCTGCATCTCATTCCAGCTTGGATGATTCTCAGGGCACGTCTACACTCAAAAGTTAACTGCAGAGTATGAGTTCATGCTCTAAATTTCTAAGCAGTGAAATGTCCTCACTTCACCTTCCAGACCTGAGTGTTTTGCTCCTCTCTGAGCTCACTCTAACTTTCAACATGTTTTTGAAAAAGTGGGTGCCAGGACTCGGATCTTTTAATTACAGACTTCCCAGTGCACAGCTGGGACCCCTGCCTGTTAACCTGCCTCAGTATGTCAGCACATTTGAACATTCCCAGTCATTTGCAAAGTTCTCAATTCCTCCCTAGAGGTGCTGCTCCTTTCCAAGAGACACTTCTCCCTGCTGGCAGCCTGACTCTGCTTTTAAAAATTACCAGTTGGCACTTGCTGGCCCTTGGCAAAGCCCTGCGAGGGAGGTGAGGCCCTGGCACAGGCTGCTCGGAGAAGCTGCGGCTGCCCCATCCCTGGAAGTGTTTAAGGCCAGGCTGGATGGAGCTCTGAGCAACCTGGGCTAGTGGAAAGTGTCCCTGTCCACAGCAGAGGGGTTGGAATGTGATCATCCTTATAGTCTCTTCCAACCCCAATCACTCTGTGATTCCCTGATTACACACCCTGCCTCCAGAAGCCCTGGCTCTTTCAGCACTGGATCACTGCCAGGCTCAACAGCTGCTCCTCACCCAAACAGCCAGGCACCAACTCCACGGAAAGAGCAGGGGAAAAATGGAAGCATTCAATGAGCCACTGTCAGCTCAAACATCTTTGCCTGCAGCAACAAAAAGGCTGTGCAAAAATAAATCAACAGAAGTGACTGCATGGCCAGGAAGCTGTTTCCACCCCCCCTGGCTATTTCCAGTTTGGATTTGCAGGGGCTGTTCTGCAGCTCACCAAACTGGCTCTCTGCAAACACATAAAACACTCCCAGGCCTGACCACAGCAGAGGGCAATGCCAGTGGTGTCCCAGTAAGAACACAGAAGGCACTGCTGGGCTTTGGGGTCCCACCAATCTGTGCCACCTGTCCCCTGCACTCCTCCCTGGGAGCTGGGCAAGCTCAGCTTAGCTGTGCTCAGCCCCGGACCCTGGGGGATCCACCACAGCCAAGGACAGCAGGGAAAAGCAACACGTAGGGAGCAGAAATCCAAGCGCTTTGCCCCAGAGTGAGCGGGGTCTGTTAGTGTCAAGTTACACACTTCAACATTCGCATTTTGGGAGATGAAAGCAGAAACACTCCAGTTCTGCCTGGGCTTTTGAATAATCTTGAAAACATAAATAATTAAGTTAGGAAAATGCAGTGAGAGCATTGAACGCTGCAAGTCCTTCGAGCCTTTCTGTTCTGCCACGCAGACATAGTTTATTTTTGCTTCCCTTTGCTTTGCTTTTGGTGGGAGAGTTCTGTTTCTGCCAAGGGAGAACCCACCACTCTGCCTGACAGGAACTCATCCATGATCTTTAAATCCACTGCTACATAACTGAACTTATTACCTTTCATTCTCAATTTTACTTTCTCTTAATGGTTTTACTTCTTCACAGAAGCAAGTGGAGGGATGGGGGCAGGAAACAACCCTGGTGTAGGATTAAAATAGGGCAGAGATCAAACAACTGTAATCAAAAATTCAAAAGAGATTCAATTAGAGCAGCTGTTATAAAACATGAACAAAAGAAAAGGCTAATTTACTGTGTTTTTCTACAACACAGACAACAGTGTTTCAACAAGAGGACAGAGCAAGAAACCTGGTGTTAAGTCTCTTTCAAGCCCAGAGCAAATTCCTCAAGAGGGAGTTTACTGGAACTATAGCAATTAACACAGTCTAGTTCATCCTTTCTGTGATTTTGGAACATGCTTATTGTAGATGTTAAAACCATTATGAGGAAAATCTTTCTGAGCAGTCTGAGGCCCATCTCGACAATCTGATCAGAGACTGGCAGAAATAAAGAGGATACAACGGCAGAACGAATGGCAATGAATTACGGACCACGTCTGAAATGTAAGACTTTCTCCACCGGTCTGACTTTATGCAGAAAATGCAGCCAGGCAGAACTAAAGCAAATTGGTTTAATTCCCTTGAGGAAAGAGGAACAAATTTTCCCAGCAACATTCAGCTACAAGCATGCGTGACTGCAAATTTGGACAGCGTGTACAATCAGTAATCTCCAAACCAGCAATAAAATGAAACATTAGCCTTTCCCTACCCCTTCAGCAGCACATGGGCACTGCCAATTAAAATACCCGGAGCAGGTGAAAAGGAAATGATAAAATAAAACCAAGTGAAGTAGAAGATTATTTGATACTTAAGCCTATAAATTCTTTTGGACTGGGTCTCTCTTGTCTATTTATACATCCACAATGGTGCCCCGAGCTGAAGCAGCTGCTGGAGGACCGAGGTTTTTCAGACTTTCAAACCCTGAAACAAGTGGTCAGCTCTGCAAGGCAAACCACTTCAGAAAAGGAAGCTGGACTTACCATCTAAAGTGATGGCCCTGAAATGTGCCAAAAGCCCAAAGCCTGTATTTAATTCTAAGCAGGAGGATTAGTTCCAAAGAAATTAAAGTGATGGCTCAGAAGTTAAGCATTTGCTTCACCCCTCTGCTGAATCAGGGCTGCAGAAATAATTAGAAGCCCTCTAAAAAGGCCAACATCAAGACGAGAAAAGTGTTAATTTCAGAGAAAACAATTAAACTGCCATGATGAAAAAGCAGCTGCTTTACAGTTTGGGAAGAGTTTAAAGTATTTCAAAGGAGCAGGGGAAGCTCATGAAAGCGCTGCCATAGCTCCATCAAATAGAAAGCTAACTTCCCGATCTTACTCTCAGTCTTTCCAACTGATAAGATAAAGGATTTAGACACATCTCAGTGTTTTATAGAATTACTAATTTACTTTGTAAAAATGCTTCCTGAGAGCAGGGAAGCCAATGCACTTCCAGGAAGAGCGCACAGTACGGATTGAATAAATAGCAAAACGAAGCAGGAAACTTCTTCAGAAAGTATCTTCTGAGTCCTATCAATCCCCCAGCCCTCCAAGCAATTTTCTACACACCTCAAAGTACCATCTCCTGAAAGGTCTGGCATGAGCAGGAGCAGGCAGTCTGCACTGAAGACAAAGAAACACACACATGCCCCTGGATCAAAGGGCCAGGCAAAGCTCAGGGTGTCCCATCATTAGCAAAATTAGGGCACACATCCTGCCCCATATCCTTCACATCACTAAACACACAGTCACATTTCCAAGTGAAACTGAAATTGAAAGAGGAAGTGAAAAATGTCGGTGGTGAAAAGCATGAGTGTTCAAAACGAGCAAATTTTACACAACAGAACTGATCCACTGAGGAGTTGTCATTAATATTTCCCCAAGCAGTAATCTATTTTACCCTGTGTGACTTGGTTCCTCTGTTCATTCACTCCTTCCTTTGCTCTAGGGTGAACATTAACACCTGTGTCAACAGCAGATGCCCCAAGAGAGGGGGTTCTCATAGCTCAGGTACTCAGCTTTTGCCTGCTCTTTTGCCATCACAGAGGACTGCAGCCTCTTTTGCTCTGAGGTACCTGTGCAGATGAGCTGATCCTGGACGTATCCCTTCCCACAGGAAGTCACACACTGCCCGTCCTTCAGTAGCAGGGGTGTGTGGCACGAGGAGCACTCAAATCCATTGGTGCAGGCTGAGCAGGTTTCATTGCAGGCTTCCAGGAGACAGAATGGAGAAGAAAAATCAATCCCAAATCCCTGATGCAGAAAGAGCCCCCCATGCTCTGACAAAACGAGACGATTTTGCCTCATTTTAGCTAAAGAGCTTAAGAATTTGCGTCTGCTTCCATATGAAACCTCACGAAGTCTCATGGTTACAACAGAGCATGTGCCTGGCAATCTCTTTAGAACGAACCCATGGGATCCCACGGCCAAAAGCACAGCATGCAGCAGACACGGGTGGGTCTAACCCCTTGCAGAAATTACCTAAGCAGGCTCCCCCCTGCTGGTAGAAGCCCCGTTCACACATCTCCACGCAGCGCCCGTCCTGCAGCCGCTTCTTAGGGTCCCGGCAGGAGTCACAGTGATCAGAGGCCTGGGAGCAGCTCCCACAGTCCGGGTGGCACTCACCTGGCACAGGGAGAACACACCGAGGGGGAAAACAGCAGCACTGTTGGCAGCCAGGAAGGAGCAAAACAATGCAACTTCGAAATCAAAGTGAAATTCATCGCTTATTTCTCCGTGTGGTGCAAGGTGTGTTAGCTTTGGAGTGGGTTTTTATATACTAGATTATATCAAAGGAGTTAAGTATTTTATTGCTCTATTTAGCATGTGAGAAGTCATTATATAGACTCAGATTTTCTAGGCAATTGGTTGAAAGGGTATTCATTGTCCTCATGGTTTCTCAGCAGTAAAAACTGTAAGTCACCAGGAATTAATGGCCTGAAACAACCTGAATTTCAGATTCCTCAAGCCAAACCCTGCAGTAAGTCAAGGCTCTGTGTCCATGCCAGGTCAGAGTGCAGGTGGCAGGCTTGCTCCCCCTCCAGAAAAACCTTGATGCCACAGCACCACAGAAGTACTTCCTGGACACAGCTACTTGGAGAGATACAGAACCCAACAGTTTTTCTCTAAAAAAGGCCCCTCTGCTCCAAGCCAACTGTTCTCAGCGAGGCTCCAAGCCAAAAGTTCTCCGTGAGAGGGAGTATTTGCTGGTTTTAACATAAATACAGCAGTGCCCAGGGCTTTTTGCTTTCCCCTGGCTGAGAAGGAGTGCGTTCTCTCTGCCAACTTCCCCCAGCACCTCTCTGAGAAGCAGCAATCAATTTTTGCTGGCTTTATGGAAGCAGATGCAGCAGGGGCTGGTGTTCTGGGCTCAGAGATTGAACTGCTGCAAGCTGCATTTTTGCATTTGTTTCTCATCCCCACCACTGCAAGACAGAAAAACACGGGGAAAACAGCAGGTTTGGGTAAAGGAAATCGCCTGTTACCTTTTAGGACACCAAAAAATGCAAGTTTGGCTCTGTATGTCCAATATCATGACTCCAAAGCCTGGGTTTTCCAAAATCCTACTATGATGGAAGCTAAATGGCCAGATTTTCAAGGATAACCAGCAGACAGAGGCACTTCTTGTTAAGGAGAAGGGAGAGTGCTGAGAACACTGTTTTATCTGTCCCCTCCTCAGCAGCCTGTGCAGATGCTGCTCCCTCTCACAAATCCAGGACAATTCCATCGGAACTGTCCAAACCCCATTTTCCTCACTTTTCTATCTGTAGTGCTTTCCATTTCCATTAGCATGCAGCAAATAACAAGCTTTAAAACAAGAAGGTGGCGAATGTGCCCGGGCACTCCAGCACAAGTAAACTGTGAGGCTATTTTCTTTTTACTGAGATAAAGCATTAACTGGAGCACCCCGATAAAACCACAGTTATATGAATGCAACAAGAAGAGCTACAAAAAAAGCTAGCAGCCCACAGCTAAAGCCTCCCAACTGTGAAACGTAAATCCAGGGGAATGACAATATCCTGGAGAAAAAGGAATTTATAGGCAAATTACCATATTACCAAGGCTATCCTAGTCTTTCCAAACAATTATTAACTGGCAGCCATTCAGCCTCAGGTGAGCTTGTGGTAAAGCAGTGTAAGCACATTCTTTCTTCTTCCCACTCCCAAGAAATAAACAGGAGCCCACAATCTCCAAAACTCATGCTAGGATTCAGAAAGGAGAGGTGGAAGAAAAAACAAAAAGACATAACTCTTCCAAAACATTAACCCCAAGGAGAAACTCTTTTGCCAAAAGAAAGCTGTCATTTAAACCAGGGCAAGTCACTGGGAGCCTTAAACTTAGATAAGAGCTAAACGGTATGGAAACGAGTTAATCAGCGACTGAAAAGCAGAGACAAGATAAGATTGCATGCGGGGATCAGACAGGTGCTGGGGGAGCGAAGGCCGCAGAGATTCCAGAACAAGGCAAGGACTGCCCTGGCTGTGTACCTGGCTGGCAGTGCGGACAGCAGTCTCCCTTGCCCTGCAGAGGCAGGCTGCCCCGCGGGCAGGGCGGGCAGGAGCGCTGGAAGCAGGTCACCTCCGCGGCCCGGCACTCGCAGTCCCGGCACGGCCCTTCTGCCCAGCTCTCGCCGTTCTGCGGGAGAAACACGGCTTCAGGAGCCAAGGAGAGCCTTGGCACTGAGCGGCTTTGCCAGGCATCCCCGGGTGAAACAGCGCGGGGATGGAGGGGTCGACAGAAAAGAGACAGCAGGCATTTTAAATGATCACAAAGCTTTTCTGCCAGTTCCTCTCTCAGAAAGGACAAAGCACCAACTGGAAAAAGCCTGACTTCTTAGTTAGTGTTTTACCTCACCTGGGGCAGAGAAAGGGGTCTGAGCAAAGAAAGGCTCAGCATCTAAAAAAACCCCAAGCAATATTAAACTTCCCATTTCGCACATCTGTTGGCAAAGAGCAGCTATCAGCTCCAGTCCTCATCTGTGAGGGCAATGAAAAGTCCACTGCTGGTATATTTAAACCAAGATAATCCATGTTTCCTTTCTCTTTCACTTCAGAGGGAAGTTCCTTGAAAATTTTAATAATGGGCTCCTGTGGCAGTAAAGATTATAATCTGTGGGATACATAGAAAGCTACACACTGCCCCAGCTTCTACTTTAAAGGATTAAAATCAACTCTTTATGAAATGTGCAGGAAACCTGTGAGTAGGGACATGAAATATTAAAGGAGAATGATTGATTGAACTGCACGAAGGAGACCAAGGAAAACTGAAATTCTGCAGCAGATGTACACAAGTGTTTCTGCAAATTGCAAAAGCAATCTGCAGACAGTCTTAATGGATTATTTTTCTGCTACCCTTGCAAATAATATCCTTCTCAGACCTGGAGCGCTCTAGAGCCAACCCCTCCAAACCTTTGTGAGCAGAACCCACTCTTCCCTGCTCCGAAGTACAAGGATACTCACAGCTTTGGTATGTTCTTTGTAAACACAGTAACTATGACTGGAGATACATTCAGGACAGCACTTCCCCTCTAAGTGAATTAATTCTTCACCCTGTGAAGAAGAGAAAGGTTGCAGCAATTCAAACGGAATCAACATCGCCAAAACCACTGTGGAATGCCGAGGCAGAACTGCTCTTGCCCTGGAATGCAATCTCCAATATCTAACTTCACCTTATCTTCTCTCTATCCCACTTCATCTGTGTAGGTATAGTTTGAAAAATGTGCTTAGTGAATATTGCAGTTGCAGAACAAACCTCAGAAAAGGCCTCGGAATTCAGCGATAAGGCCATTACTTCATCCCTAAATCCCGCAGAGAAATACTCCCCCTTTTTACTGTGGATCACTAGGATTTCACCGGACCAGCCTCAAGATTTCAATGCATAGAAGCTTACCTTCATTTTGAATGTTCTACTTTTATTTCCCCAGGAGAATTTCAAAGCACATGCCCTATTTATCCCAGATGGAAAAAGCCTGTTCTTTGTCACAACGGTACAACTCCGCAGATTCCACTTAAATAACTTCGGTTTGAAGATGAGAATTGAGCAGCAGGAGAAAGGAATAAAGTGGCCCAATTCACCACAACTCTTTGTGCCCGAGTGGAAGCTGAATATTTAGAAAAGAGAGAGACTTTGTCCTAGGGAACCAGGACACAGCTCACAAGAAACAGCGTCCGTTTCCAAGATTACCAAATAGTTTTTCTGATTTATGCCAAGCGGGTGTCTGTTCCAGGATAATTTTGGCTGTGCCACACCGGCACACTCAAGTTTTGTATGGGAATTATGAAAGACACAGACAGGGTAACAGCTGCACTGGTCACTGTTAGGTTCACCGAGGGGGAACACCTAAGCCAGGCCACACTCTGGCATCCCAGGTGCATTCCTGAGCAGGGGAACAGAGAGGGAACCATCTGGTTCTCAGTCACCAAGGACCACACACACGGCCTAAATCTCTCTCTCTGCTGCTTCTACACATTTCTGCTCTTCGGTTACTCCAAAACGCCTTTGGCAGGGTTTGGATCTCATGTCACTGCTGTGTACTGTAAACTCTCCCATCCCCACCCACACGCATAAACACAGGCTATAGGAAAACTGGGAGCAACCATCCATGGAACATGGCTTGCCTAGCCCAAAAAAATGCAGCTATGCTGCTCTGCCAAGGCTCAGAAAAGGGAGAGGCTGTGGGAGATGACTTGTGGCTTTGCTGCAGAGAGATTGATCATATTCCAGGTTGAGAACATGTATTCCCAGCTCACAGCCTGCTGAAAATGGCTTTTTGAGGATTAGGTCAGAATCACCACGGACACTTTGCTGGACGAGTTTGTTTGAAAGGGTTTGGAGCTAAACCTCTTGCAGTTCCTATCTGTGGCCTCATCACACTTGGAGTAGGATGATGTGACCAGAAAATTAATAGTGCCTTATGAAGAAAGAAATCCAAGTGCTCCTGGCTTCACGTCGGCTCTGATTTATTGAGGCAGGTGCACAAATAAACAGACCTGCAACTTCGGAAGGAAAATACAAAGGAAAAGAAAAGGCATTTGCTTTCTGAGCGAACATTTTCTTGTAATTAATTAATGCACACCTTGCACTACTGAGGCAAACTATGACCAAACATGACTTGAGGAGTTTTGAACCCTACACGTTAACATCTCCAGCTATTGTTCTGGAAACCACCCCTGGCTTTTCCGAATAATGGATTTTTTTTGTCAGTACCCAAGATGTGAGCACGAATATTAACTAATCCTCCCCACTGAGCCACGACAGCACGCCATCGTCATTAGTGTAAATGATCCAATTTACAGCCAGGAGCACGCAGGCAGCTCGCTCAAACAGCTGCAAGTGCACAAGATTTTATGGCAACCATGACTTTTCATCCAGCAAAATCTCTCTGCGCCGTTCCAGGTCGGGTGATCGGCAGCAGCACCACGGCAGGGGTGACTTTGGGTCCCACACTCAGTGCATTTTGGCTGTTTCAAAGGCACAGTCACAAGGTGAACGTGCACTTTTATACCTTGATACACCCTTTTTGGCACCATTTGGGAGTCCATGTGTGGATTTTCTTTCCTTTGAACATTCATGAAAAGAAGCTAATCCAGTGAAATCATTATGTCCAGGCTTTGGCTGGACTTCAGACACACCACAAGGGTGCTGCTGCTCAAGATTTAGCACACACAGACAAGAGTCACCACAAAAGCATCACCACTGAGACAAAAAACCCAGAAGGCCACAATTCCTTCCCTTTTCCTCACTGCCACTGTGGAGTAGTAGGCATAAAACAGGTAAGAGCCCACCCAGACCACAGCAACGCAGAATGGCTTGAGTTTGGAAGGCACCTTAAAAGTTCATCCAGTCCCACCCCCTGCCATGGGCAGGAACACCTCCAACCAGCCCAGGTTGCTCCAAGCCCCATCCAACCTGGCCTTGGACTCCTCCAGGGATGGGGCAGCCACAGATTCTCTGGGAACCTGTACCAGGGCCTCACCACCCTCACAGGGAAGGATTTCTTCCTAGTATCTGATCTAAGCCTACTTTCTGTCAGTGTGAAGCCGTCCAGGCCCTTGTGAATAGTCTCTCCATCTTTCTTGGAGCCCCTTCAGGTACTGGGAGGCCACAATTAGGTCTGCCCAAAGCCTTCTCTTCTCCAGGCTGAGCAATCCCAATCCTCTCAGCCTTGCAAACAACACTGAAGTCTTATCCCACTGCAAAAAAAACCAATTCAAAGCATATTTGTACGTGTGTGGGTGAAGCATTCAACCCTATCTAATGCATTTTGCACATCCACTGCAGAGCAAATATAACATAACCTGGCAGGGAGGGTATTAGTTTTGGAGTAAACAGCATGGGGAATAAAATACCTTGCCAGCTTCACTTCCATGCTGAGAGGGGCATGGAAAAAATGAAGAAAAGTAGAACACTGACTTCCATACCCAGCCACCTTACTGAAGGCCACTGCAGCACACAGAATGAGGATAAAAGGAACATTCCTTAAGCTTTTAACTATCTCTGACCTGTACATTTCCCCCATGTTCAGCTCCTGGTAAATCCAGTGATCACCACTGAACCCTCTGTGTGTCTGACCCTCCACTACAGCAGGCAGACACAGCATGGGAGGGAATCCAAGTTAAATTAGTCACTGATTCACACTGGTTTGCTTCACAATGGAAGCCCACTGTGCAAACTTGCACGGGCAATTCCAGGTTTGCTCTCCTCCCCTGCGAAAAGTTTTTGAGGGGACTGCACAAAACAAGGGCCGGTTCTTAGAGTGCCTCAAGTCAAAAAAAAAAAAAGAAAAAAAAACAAAAGAGGAGGAAAAAAATATCCCAAGACTTGACAGGTCCATCTTGGCAGAAGAAAGCCTTTCTCACCTTGGCACACTCCACTTTGGCACACTCAGCTCCCTGGCAGGTGACTTGCCCCTCGTGGCACACGCAGAAGTCACAGCGGCTGCTGTTCCACATCTCTCCGTGGTACCTGACGGTGCCGCCGTCCCAGCAGCTCCCTTTGGCAGACACGCACTCCTCACAGCACCTCCCGGGGCGCTGCACCTTGTTCTCCCCCTACAAACATCACCCAGCAGTGAGCAGGGCTGTCTGAAGCGCTCGGCAGGGGCACAGCACAGGGAGCAGCTGAGGTAGCAGAAGTGGGTGATTTTTCAGTACCTTCTCACAGGTGACAGAGCCACAGGTCTCCCTCAGACATGTGACTTCCCCTCTCTGACATGCACAGGCAGTGCAGGCATTTTTTTTCCACTGCTCCCCGTGCTGTTGAAAACGAACATGGATACAGTTGTTTAACACTCTTGGAAAATAACCAAATTCCTTCCAGAAACCTGAGCTGCTTATGGAATATGATGGCTCCTTCTGCATGTCTGTATCAGATAATAAACTTTCCTTAAAAAGTGCTGATCTCTACATGATCAGCAAACAGGAAGAAGAAGGATAAGGTCTAGATGCTGCCTTGGGTGTGTATTTCTCATTAATTGCAAGCTAGTGGCATTGGGGAGGCCTGAACTACTATTATTAGCCAAAAAAAAAATCATTGACAGAAAATCCCACATACATACATTCATTAAATAATGCATTAAACTAATTCCAGATGACACAATGAAAGCTATAAATACTTGGGCCACTGGTGCTTTCTGCTTTCCTCCTGCACAACAAGTGTGAAAAGAAAGTGCCTCATCTGCTTTACCCTGCAAACTTCCTTTCTGCTGGCCAGCAAATTCTTATCTAGCCTGATTTCTTTCAACTCTCCTGCCTTTCCAGGAGGGAAAAAAGCAGCATTTGTACTAAGCTATCAGTGCTGGCAGAAAGTCAGATGTTGGGGAGAAGGGAAAGAGAGATGTGCCAAAAATTGTGAGTGGTTTTGGTGTGGTTTGTCACAAGTCACCTGGAACGTTCTTCCCGACACCGAGCAGGGCTTTGGGACACATTCTGGGCAGCATTTTCCAGGAGACAGAACCATAACTTGATCCTAAACAGAAGGCAGAGACAAGGAAAAGAAAGCATGAACAGTTAACATGGGGGGCAGCATCAGTGCTTGCAATTCCAGGCATTCAGCATCCGTGGCATAACCCACTGCCGCTCAAGGCTTCGTTTTGGCCCAAAAAGCAGCACAAGAGCAGTGTAAAAAGGCTTGGAAGATGTTTTGTCCACCTCATTTTCTGGGCTTATTTAGATGGCAGCTGAGGTCTGAATACACAGAGAGATGCAGATAAATTCATACACATGGCATAAAGTGCTCACATTCAGGCATACGGATATCCACAGGAAAAAATAAATGTACAGCTATGCAGGGAAGCACAATAAAGCAGCAGATGGATGAGAGGAGTTTTTTTCTGGAATTGCCACATTTTGAGGTTTTGAAGGTGTGATTTACACTCACCACCTCTCAGGCATCTGCACTGTTTTAGTTAAATCCATCCATACTGCCTGTACAGAAGTTAAATTATGCTTAAAACTGGATTTTTCTAATTTCAATTTTTTTATGACGGATTTAAATCACGTTGGAAAAGGGTGGCACTTCACGCCAATGTAACTTTTCCTGCATGCCTCAACTCCAACCATCCAAAATGTGACCCATCCCACTGCTCCCAGTCCGTGTACATCCAATGTTTTGGAACAGCACTGTTCATCAGCACCTCCCTCCAGCCACACCAGGATGATCAGATGACAGACTGGTGGTCTGGAATTAGAGTAGAAATGCCAAGCACCATCACCTCATCTTCTTCATTAGTCAAATCCCGGGCTTTCAAAGAAGGAGTGGAAGACTTTGTACAAAAGTTACCAAGGACAGATTTCCCAGCAGAGTTAAAAGAACTTTTTTTGTGTATTTTGGTAGCATGCAACAGGAATTTTTGGCATTCTTCTCCCTCAGTAACTACGGGAGGGCAAAATTATCTGAAAGATGGAAGATGACAGTTTAATCCTGGAAGAATTTTTGTCTTAGCTTTTGATGGAGTGGAGAATGAAGGAAGGGACAGAGATAAAGACCCATGCAAGAAAATGTTAGGTTTGATTGAGATCAGAAGAGGCTCCTTGCACACCCTGCTAATGTCCCTTCCACCCGGGATAAGTCCTTGGTAGGAAATATCTGGAACACCATCAGAACAGGCTTTCTGCTGCATTAACTTGGATGCTGCCAGCCAATTACTCTCAAATACATCACAGTAACAACACAGTCACCCCTGTTTCCATAAATTAGATCCTAATGATTAGCTGATTAAACATTAGTGCAACAGCTCAGCAGGTAACACCAGTCCGCTTGGAGTGGGAAGGGAGAGATCTAAAGCAGGCATAAATTTGTTTTAATGCAGAGTACTTAGTAAATGAATACTAATGGAATATCTCAGGACAAAGCAAAACACAATTAGCACACACACACAAACAGGTGGGCTTTTTTCTGTCAAAAAAAAAAAGTGTTGATTGTCCAAACATCTGGTCCAGCAGCAGAAATCTGGGAAAGCATCAACATGGAATCAAGTTTATGAGTACTGCTTTTGGTTTTCACAGTGAAGACTTCTCAGTCAGAGACCTTCTGGATTCATCATTGGAGCATGGTAATAGATATGAAAATACTTGGAAAATGGCAGTCCCTGAAACATAAAGTCAAGGTCAGACAAAAGGATTTCCAGGGAGCCAGTTCCAGGCACGCTGTTGGAAACGAGTACACCAAGGGGCCCAAAAAAGGGGTATAATGGGCTCAATGAAAAAGATCCAAAAAGCGCATGCACACCATACAGCACTTTCATTACATTAAGAAGAATCCCAAAACCTGAGTGATTTGCCCAGAGTCTGGAGTACTGTGTACAGTTTTGCTGCCTTTACTAACCCTGTGTTAACGTTGTGTAGAATCCTGTAGGGTTTTGGCTGGGTTGATCCCTGCCTAAATGCTAAAAACTCATCACTTGTCCACAGTAAAGACCTTGGAAACAGGAATGTCCTCGTTCTCCTAACTGGACTAAAACCCTGAGCTTGCCTAGGTCCTCTTCCCTGTTCTGCTGTTTTCTAAACACAAGGACACAGAAGGAACACTGCTCTGAGACATTTCTTTCAGCTCAAGTTGCCTTGTATTTCTGAACTCCGGAAGTCAAAAGGGGAATTTCGTCCACATTTGACTACTCTCAAATGCATTTCTGGAGTTCTTGTAAAAAAAAAAAAGTAACAAGACCTGCAAATCAAACTTTCCAGCTGCAAACCAAACACTGACATTTGTGAAGATAAACTCCATCCTAAACCCTGTGTTTTCATTCCTTCGCTCAACAGAAATAAAAACATTTCCTGATCAACTCTAGATCACTTTTTCAGTAGGAAAAAAAGCAGGTTTTTTAGAATTTGTGCTTAATAAGCCAGCAAAGGGATGATAAAAATGAAATGGTGGGGAAAGAAGGTATTAAGGAAAAGACACACGGGCTTCGCCATCACTCCACATCATTTCTGCAGGTCAAATACCCCTTTCCCAAATTGCCCACATGTCACCCAGAAGCTTTGCCTGCTAATTTGGACCCCAGCATGAGAAGTGCACGTTGCCCATGGAAAAGGAAGTGTTGAGGAACATTCCTAGAAGGCTGCAGGGTCCTGACCTGGCTGCAGAGCAGAGGCTGGCAGGAAGCTGTGGAGCACTGAGCTGTGCCATCCCTGCAGACGCATCTGGAGCACCGACCCAGGCTCCAGCCCTCGCCATCCTGGAACACGCGGCCATCAAAGGAGCAAGGCTCTAAGGGACAGGAAAACAAGGGGCAAGTGTCTTTTCCAACACCCTTTAATCCCTTTCTGTCACTCTTAATTAAAAGCACACCTTTTGTGCATCTCAGAATTCAAAACTGCAGTTTGTCAAAGCAGGTAAAGAGAGTAACAATTCCACCAGTTTCTAAGGGGCTTCTGAATTAAGAGCTCTGGATGCACTTCTCCCGCTGCAATTCTACAAGAAAAGGCATGCAACAGCTGAAGCCTTTTTGGAACTCGCAGTCCAAGTGCATAGGAAATACCTGAGATATTTTTTTCCCAATTTTATTCTCCAAAATGAGGACATATTAGGCACATCTGCTCACTGCTTACAGCTCGTCCCCACCTCTTGGCCCATGGGTGAAGCCATTAAAAACATAAATATGGCGGCAAGACAGAACAGGAATTAAGAGACGTGCTCGACTCCCGAATCTTCCCAACAAAACTGAACAAGAAAAGAAAAGCTTTCCAGATTTGGGACTAAAGGGACGTTCTGAGCTCAGATCAATGGAACCAGACAGTCTCCCATGCACATGCAGTACTCACCACCACGGCCCACACATTTGGGACAGCAGGAGCCCTGGGCAGTGTGCTGCAGCTCCCCTTGTCCACAGGTGAGGGCTGGGCAGGTCCTGGGGCTGCAGGTCACCTTCCCATGGGCACAGGAGCACCGGACACATCCCGAGCTGGCCCACTGCGTGCCATGCTGCGCACAACACAACCGAAGGCACAGAAAGCACAGTGAGACCTGCAAATAAGTCTGGTCCCCTTTCAAGTCCCTCCTCTCCCAAGCATGAGACTCGGCACTGACAAAAAGTTGCTTTCTGACCAGCTGGCAGTGGAATTGGGATGTGAAATGTGATTGTAGGTACAAATGTGTCCATATCTTTGTGGGGATGCCTACCCAATGAACAGGCTCAAAAAGAGCCAAAAAACAAAAGCTGCATCAAGAGAACAGCACAGGAGAATGCAGCCATAGCATCAACAAGATGCTATGCTATACATAATATGTATGCTATGCTATACATAATATAATGGATTATGATAAAACATAGCACCACCAAATCTCAGGCGCAAAGAAATATGAGAAGAGGATGGGTGTGCTACCCCTCCTGTTCCAGTTTTTGTTTAGCTTGTACCAGCTTCATGCTGGCCATGCCTCATGCTGGAACAGAGGGTTACAACATCCATCTCAGGTGTAGAGGGTACAGCCCACATATGCAAATGTCTGGGTATTTTAGCATATTTCTTGAGATTTGCACCTGACTTGCCTCTTGTCAAACAGAAAAGTCTGTAAGAGATCACACACAGGACTTGAGTTTGCTGTTAAGTCATTTTTCTACGTGTGCCAGTTGTTCGACATGATTCATTAACTACTACCCATGAATCTTGATTTTTTCTTATCTCCAGACACTTATTCTGATTGTTTTGGCCTTTCAGCCCCCCTAGGTGAAACCACATCCCAGAACCTGCTTCTTGAATAATTCAGGATTACAGAATACAGAACCCAGGTCGCAGAGCAGCAATCAATCTCCAGCAGCATAGATGGCTGCTGGGAGAAAAGCCTTCTGTGAGGACAGCTAATATGTCAAGTTCACTGTGCTTTGCTCCCCTCCTGATGTTACTGCACTGTCTCAGCCATCCACAGAAACGGCAAAGGGAAGGAACAAGCAGGGAAATTTCTCCCATTAAGCCACGCGGGACGCACAATTGCTCAGCGACGCGTTCCCCTTCTGCAAACCCTGCTGCCCAAACTCCTGCTAAATTCCAGTATCTGACAGCGACACGATATAAATGCAATGATCTATCCTTCACCAGCTCAGCATCCTCCACTGGATGGACCAAACAGTGAGCTAAAAACAGGTAAGGAGTGTCCCAGCTAGGGAACTGGGCAGAGCACTCACGCTGTGGATCTGTCCTTCGTGCTGGCAGAATCCTTCGGCTCGGGAGGCACACTCGGGGCAGCACTTGTTGGAGGCTATTTGGAGCACTTCTCCCTAAAAAGAGACAGGATTCCAACAAGCAGTTGACATCAAGTAGGGACTTTAACGTGAAGGTGAAGCCATGAGGCCTTGCTGGACCCGGTGCTCTCAGCTCAGACAGGAAAGGTTTCAAGTGAAATATAGAATGCTGCTACACCACATCCACTTGCTGAGAGAGGTGGCACCTCACTCTGTGTATTTGACATTTTACCCTCAAAATAGCAGCAGAATTTACACCCTAACAGTACAGCTAGGAATTCCCCAGCCGAATTAGATTTCAGAGAATAGAATGCACTTGTCCAAGACAAAACTCAAGATTCTTTACTGAAAGGCCACCGAGAAACATGGGACAGATGTTGCTGAAACAAGATCAGCAACATTTGCATAAATCTTATAATGAGTAGACAAGAAATAAACCATGGAGAGAGGGATGGTGATTTCTGACCTTGCTTTTCTGTTGGTGTTTAGCCTTGAAGCATGAAAGGATTTTTTTCTTGCGAGATCCTTGGTGATCCTTTTCATTGTTTAAATGACCAGATGTTTTTGGAACATTTAAACATTTTATCTTTAAGACTGCCCACGTCAAGGAGTCACACAGATTCGTTTCACACTATAAACCTATTTCCTTTCAGGAGCTTTAAAGTTGTCTGCTTTTCATTTATCTGATTTTTATCATTTTATCTAGTGCACTCAATATTAGGTGTGCCATGACAGCACTTTATTTCCCTCCTCTTTAGCACAAAAATTCCTAATAGGTCAGTCTAGCTTTAATCAATGCACAGTGATAATAATGGGGAAAACCAGTAAGAATCAAAATTTTTTCCTCATTAGTGCTGTCATATTGGGAAACATTTTAACCCGTTCCACAAAGCCATATAATTATACTGACAGAACGTCTTTTAAACACTCATTTTCACAGCTATTTGTGCACTCTACCCCAGCAATCCAGATGTTAATGCAAGACCAATTCCATGGCCAATTAATGAAGACCCAGACAAAGACAAGCAGGAGACAACGAAAGCTCAGCAACCATCACGAGGTAGAAGAAGCTGGAAGACAGACAATCTCAGCTCTGTTGTTGCTCAGCAGAGTGGAAAGTGCCCATCTGCATCTTCGAGGGAGCCCCGGCCCCACCTTCAAACGAAGGGGGACTGGAAGCTGGGCTCATGCTGGGAGGTTCGAGCCCAGTTCAGGGGCTTCCTTTGGGATCAAGCTGCCCCAACACCCGGCCTCTGGGGACAAAGGCTTCACAGACCTCGTGTTTTCACTCCAAGGAGGAGTGGAAGGACACAGAGCCTGTGCCTGGCTCTGGCAGCCACATGCACTCGCCCCTTACCTTCTGGAAGTCACACTGAGGGGGTTTGCAAACTGTAGGCTCGCAGGTGACAACACTGCTCCGGCAACGGCAGTCTTGGCAAGAATCTGGCTTCCAGAATGTGTTATTCTGCAAATAAAGTTGGAAATGAGATCCATGCAGCACAAGGCACGTCCTGTTTTAACAACATATCTCAAACAACTCCATAGAGACAGACTGGAACAGAGCCTCCCTCTCCCTCCCACACGCTCATCAGGCCCAACATTGGCACTTTTCACTCAACAGCTTCCAACATGCAGCTGAAAGACAAGGCCATGCACGGCCAATAATCAGCTCCAACGGCAAGACAATCCAACCTCCAAGAACTCCAGGTGATTACAACATCTCTGGGAAACTTCCCTGTAATCAAGTTCAGACTGTTCACGCTGCAGGTTGATCCCGGGTTGTACTGAGGCAGCACAGATAACTTTGAGGCAAACCTGCTCCTGGACACGTGGCCAGGTATGAACAGGCTCTACCTGGGCACGTTCATTCCGAAACACCACGAAGGAGACTCTGGCCCAGCAGACAGTCTGACAGATCTGGAAACAGCTGTCGCCACCGCTCGATCAGTGCACCCAACTGGAACACCCACAGCTAATTCACAAGGGTTTTCACCACCCGTGCTTGACCCTCTTCCATTCCCTCCACGCTGAGGTCACGATCCCAAGCTGCCTCCACAAGAAAATGGGAAGAGGAGGATCAGTTTCTTGTCTGAAACACTCTTTTCTGCTAGACAATCCCTGTCCCTGTTGTATAGACAAACACTGGGCTAAACTCACACCCCACAGCGCGTTTTCCTGTGTAGGATGGACAGCCCCTATCCCAGCCATCAAGCCTCGTTTTTAATGGATTTGCAAGGACACCAGACCTTGCTGCTCATTTATACCATGTAGTGATTTACTTCAATTTACTCCCAGGGCGAAGTATGACTTAGGTAAATTAAGCTACGGAAGGATGATTAATAGTTGACTGCTACGAGCACATTTACAGCTAACTACTAAAACTGTTAAGCATAATGATAAAATACTGAAATGTGCCTTAAAGGCCCATTAGGCCGCTTAATGAGAGAAAAAAATCCTGAAAAACCTGGCCACTTGCTCAGGCACTTATGTCGGGTGCAGGATCAAGAGTGTCAATCTGCAAATAGTGGGACAGCCAAAAATATTGCAAAAAACCCCTTGTGTCTCTCCCCTGCTTTCCAAAAGCGTTTCTCCCACATCAAACTGTGCTCCTCGCTCGTGGTTAAGGTCATGCACAGGTTGCAAACACTCCACCAGCATCAGGAATTTAGGGAGGTTTTCTCTTAATGGAATGATGGTGGCAACGCGGACCTTAAAAGGTGCACAGCCCCTCGGGGTGAGCACCAACGAGGCAAAGAGGGACGGTAATTCCTGCTCAGGAACACGGCTGGCTCTCCCTTTGCTCACACGCGGCTGCAGCTGCAGAACAGAAACCCTGACATCATCTCTGCCAGCAGATTTATGGTGCAGTTAGAGAAGAAATGAAGGTTAAGTGATGTGTGTGCCAAGATTTAGCTAGCACACACATCGGAGTTAACTCATCCCGCTGGCTTCAGCAGCGCTCTGTGTGTGAAATCTGGCAGCTCCCTGCAGGGAAGCCAGCCACAGGGTAAGCAGGAGTGGGAAGGGAGGGGGCACACTTAGTGCCTCATCTCTTGGTTCTCCTAAACCTTCACTTCTGGCCTCTTATACCTCTTAAAATTAAAAAAAAAAAAAAAAAAAAGAGAAAAATTTTCCACAGAAGAATAATGACCAAAGGACCCGCANTCTCCTAAACCTTCACTTCTGGCCTCTTATACCTCTTAAAAATAAAAAAAAAAAAAAAAGAGAAATATTTTCCACAGTGGAATAATGACCAAAGGACTCGCATGGCACAAGGTCAGCACAGAGCTACTCACCTTTTGAGACTTAAATGCTCCGGTCTGTGGTAAGAAAACCCCCTCTTTGGTCTTCTTCCTCTCCTGGTTTCTATCATAGCCCAAGCAGGCTGGCTTCTAACTGTGGGCTCAAATCAGCTGCTTCTAAATCCCTTCTGCCAGGTACCAGATCAAAACCAACACTTCTCTGCAGAGTTTTAAAAATTCATTACCTAGTTAATAGTCAGGAAACTACCGCTGGATTTGCTGGGATATGAGAGTCTTCCAAGCACTTCACGGGTCTCAGCGTCCAGGTCTTTGGACAATTCAACATTCAGCTTAAGATTCCTGGCAACAGACCTAGAGTCCAGTTCGGAAAGTCTGGATCCCAGCTATCTGTCCTGTTGCGA
The DNA here is from genome assembly GCA_013389985.1 of Dryoscopus gambensis. NCBI lineage: Eukaryota > Metazoa > Chordata > Aves > Passeriformes > Malaconotidae > Dryoscopus > Dryoscopus gambensis. Next base: position 78,645 of record WEIT01030195.1, read on the forward strand.
GGCTTTGTTAGTGCTCACCCAGCACCTACAAGGACACTTCAAAGCTCCCAGGCAACACAGTTTTAAACATAAAGCGAGAGTTTTCAGTGGACACCTAAAGAACTGCTGGAAATTCACCTGATGTCTTCTCCGCGGCCCTGTACCTCAGTGGACAAATTATCTGCTGCAAACTAAGTGCTGGATTCAAATCCTGTGGAGAGTGTATTTTTATCAATGACTATTTAAGGGGCTTTTTCCTTACAAGTACTAATATAATTAACAGTATAAATAATGAAATGCCATGCAGAGAGCACTTTGAAGATGGAAAGCACTCCTTAAGTGCCAAGTAGTGCCATTATAATTTATTAATTCCCTGGATTTCCCTGCATCAAAAGAAGAAATGATACCTAATTCAACTGAATTTTAAAACACCAGGCTGCAAGAAGAGATACATCTACATTACTTAGGCCAGTCTGCAGAACAGGGGCCAAAAGAGCAAGAAATGCTCACAAACTCTTTGAACCTGCACACACCCAGACCAAGATGAAATGAAATAAAACCGGAGACACAGGAGCACAGTGTGAGCATGTGATGGGTTTGGAGAATACTGATGAGGGTTTAGAAAAAGGCAGGGGAGAAAAAGATAAAAGAAGGAGGCAAGAACACAACCAGCAGTAAAAGCAAAGAAAAAGCTAAATAGACAAAGAGTGGATGTGGAGCAGAGGGAGACCAGAGCAGCTGTGAGTGCTCCTGGTTTGCTGCTGTCACCCTGTCACATTAACCAGAGCACAGAAAGACCTAAATCTCTCAGACCACAGCTTTTTCAACTCGCTGTCATAACTTCAGACAGCTGCACCTGTCCCTCCTCTACCTCAGCAAAAAAACCCCAACACGCAACAAATCAAAAATAATCAGTCTGCTATTAATACGCGAAAAGCCTCAGTAATTTAATCAGGTGCCACTTAGAATGGGATATCATCACACCAGATAACAGCCTGTGTGCTATTCTGGTGCAGCGACTGGGGAAATAAGAAGCATACAACAGCTGGTTTGTGTCCCCTTTCCAGCTCTTACGGCTTCCTGAAAATATCCAGTCCATCCCTAAAATGCTGGGGTGTCCCCTGCAGCACACAGGACCTATAAAGCTGGTCACTGGGGTGGTGGCATTGCTGCAATTACTAAGCAGGGTGAAGTCAGCAGAGCACAGCTGCAGCCTTCGTGTCAGCCAGGGGTCGAGCTGCAGATTTGTAGTGTCACGCAAAAATGAGGGGGTTGTTGCTCATCATGTACCCCGCTAATTACCTGATGATGGTGAGGGGTCTGGACCACCGCTCTCATGAGGCGAGACTGTGGGAGCTGGGCCTGGTTAGTCTGGAGAAGACTGAGAGGGAATCTCATCAATCTGTACAAATACGTCCAAGGTGCGTCAATAGGATGGTGCCAGACTTTTTGGAGCGCCCAGTGACAGGACAAGGAGTAACAGCCATAAACTGAAACACAAGGAGTTCCACCCCAACATGAGGAAGAGCTTCTTTCCAAGAGGATGGCCAAGCACTGGAACAGCTGCCCAGGGAGGTTGTGGAGTCTCCCTCTCTGGGGACATTTCAACCACCTGCATGCATTCCCTCGTCACCTGCTCTGGGGGACCCTGCCTTGGCTGGGGGCTTGGACTGGGTGATCTCCAGCGCTCCCCTCCAAGCCCAGCTATGCTGGGATTCTGTGATTAACTCTCCAAGGGGCTGCTCTGTCCCCAGGCTGCCGGACTCTGCTTTGGGGAGCGGGGGGGCCACACCACGAGGAGATGCCCCAAGGGAGCTCCAAGTCCGAGTGGCAGGTCGGATTTACCTCCCAAGTCGTTCCTGTGCCAGAGACAACTGAGAAAAGGCAGGGATCGGGTGTCTCAGAGGAGGAATTCCAGGCTGCTTTGTTGAAATGGCAGGCAGAGCCCGGAGCAATTACACTTTTGGTAACAATTACCAGCATCGCCCACCGGGTGCCAAGTGAGGAGCCTTGGCAGCGCCGCAGCCCCGCTTTCATTTGTCATTTCCACTCCAATTACGTGACAATGCCAGGCAATTGGCAGGAGAAGCCCAAACGAAGGGGAAGTGGAGAGAGCACTGCACAGTGTGTGGGGATATCCATTAATGGAGCGATGAGGAGATGAAAGTAATTCAGAGACACATAAAGGATTCCCAGTATCCATCTGGGTTTGGATTTGATGTTTTATCTTTGGCAGTGGGGAGCTGTTGCTCTGCTGAGTGTGTTTTCAGATCTGGTATTCGCTCGCATATAATAGAAACTCCTTGACAAGGGAGTTTTAATGGGCTCATTCCAGCATGCCCACAATCAGAGAACAACATAGGAACGACTCGGCTCGGAAATCAACTGGAAATTCAGCTCCTCTCAGTGGAAACAGCTTTAGTCCTACAGTCCTGGGAGAGTACAGAGCAGTTAAGGCAAAGCGCAGGGCTTTATTAACAACACAGCAACATGAACACACTGTTTCAGCAACTGGGAACTCGTTCTCCCCTTCTCCCAGTCAGGGAATTAAAAAGTTACACAAAGTAAAACAAGGTACTGTTTCCACAGTTCAACAGTCTGCTACGTTTCCAACTGTTAAAGTCTTTCATCAGTTGTACCAGCCTCGTAAAAATCAGGAGTCTAAAAATAACATTATCCAGTAGTCCTAAAATATTTCAGGGATATGATATTCCCAAAATATTGTTCAAATACTTAGGTGCTGTTGTAATCTTTATCCTATCTTTCACATGGACACAGAAGCAGTCACCAGGAAAGGGCCCAAATGAACGAAATGCACTGAGAAAACAGGGCTGAGGGAGTAAACTACGTCTTAAAACCATTGGCTCTAACCAGGATTTGAATCAGTGCGCCGAGATCTTTGTTCAGACCAACAGGGCAATATTTTGGGAGCAGCAGTGTTCCTTTAGAAAGGTTAATGCCTTTTGGTTTGTCACTATTAGATCCACCCAAAGCAACTTGCAGCCTGTTTGCAAACTTTCTTGTCACATTAAATCCGTCTCTAAATGGACATGGTGAATGACTGATAGCAAAAACAATGCCTATTTTCTCCCATTTTCTTATGCTGCAGATTTTTTTCCATGCCCAATTGTGTGTTGAGTTTGATGAACCGCACACGCCAGCAATTCTTCTCAGCATCCAGGAATAACATTTGGGGTCCTCCTGCTGGTTTTTCTCCCCTTTGCCCAAATAGTTCCTAACCTGCCAACTGGCAAATTTCAAACACCCTCCCCCAAAATGACTTCTGAATGGCTATCAAACTGTAAATGGATGTCAGACCCGGAGTGCTTGATTGAACAGCTGTGGAAAAGAAGGGAGGTAAGGGATTAATTTAATCTAAACCTGATCACAGCTTTAATGAGAGCACTTATTACAATATAGTGGCTATTTCTGGAGCAGCAGGAGTGCTCAACTCTGCTGTGTGGTGGTCTGGGTGCAGGTGTACCTATGGCAAAGCACCAAGCAGGTGGCATTCTGCCCCCTTCCAATGATGCAGCTTGTTCAAAAATTGAACCACCAGGACATCAGGAGTCAACAGCAAGTCCGTCCCAACACAGATGTGTCAAATGATGCAGTGACATTGCCAGCAGGATGCGGGATTTCAATTAAAAATGCAGGTTATGGTGGGCCAAATGCTTCCACGCTAACTGCCTCTAAGCTGGGGCAGAGTGAACAAGACAGACTAAGCCTTTTATCCCATTCCTAACAACAACAACAAAAACCCCATCAGGCCATAAAAATCGTTGCAGCTGATTCAGCAGAGAAAGGAAATTTCCTTCAGTACCAGTCACGGGCCCTCAGAAGCTCTGCACCAGGTGAAACGTAACTCTAATTCTACTTCTTGAAGGCAACAATCCACTCTAGAGCAATTTTGCAAGCCGTGTCAGCAAATACACAGCTATCTCCAGTTCCAGGCTGGATATTTGGGAAGTGTCCTTTCAAAGCCAGGAATTACACGCCTCAAATCCTACTACTGTCACTGTGGGTCCAAGCACAGTAATCTCCCATACAGCTCCCAGAAAATACAACCTTTTATGTCCTTATCTTCCATCTCAGCTCCCCGTGCAGCAGATTAATAAACTGGTTCTCTCTTTCCCTCCAAAGGGAAAGAGGACCCCTGCACAGTCATTAATCTTGGAGAACAAAGGCTTCATTACTGAGCAAAAACGATGAAGAAAAGCCTGTAGAACAAGGAAATGTGCAGAGTGTCCTCACGTCCTCCAGTGTTGCTTCCAGAGCCTCTGGTTCACTGGGAGCCGATGATATTCAACAAGGTGACAATCTTGTGACCAACACAAACTGAAATAATGGCAGCCAAAGGTGGGCGAGAGCTCAGTGTTTGACTCAAACACACAGGCTCCTTGCTGCCTTTTGTTACAAATGAGTCAATTAATTGACTCTGGCACACAGAAAGCTACAGGCTCAAAAACAAAATCAGGCTTAAAATATCCTGAAAAGGGCAAAGATGATATATATATATTTGTGTATTCAGTGTTGGGAAAAGTGTGATCAAGTTCACTGGGATCACGAGTGACAGCGTGGGCGGAAGGAGAGAAGAAGCAGCTGAGTTGAGCAGCACAGTCCTTGGCATTCACTGGGTCACACATGCTTTAAAATTGATGATTTGTTTTACAGTGACAACAAAATCACACCAAACAACTGAGGAGAACTACAGCTAATTACCTCTTGCTCTCTGTTAGAAGGAATGCCATGGGTACAAAAGCTTCTCCTGTTCAAGAGAGGTGAGCAGGCTGAGGGAGAAGAGGCAAAACCTGTGGAATAACACCAACAGGGGAGCAGCCGCGGCCAGAAAGTGCAGTGGGGAAAGAAGTGACTCCCAGGCTGGAAAGGGCGGTCAGATGAATCACAAACCATTCCTTTTCAGAGAGGAAGGCGTAAGAAACAGTTGTGTGATGCATTTAAACTCCCTCCCAAGAGGCAGATAAAAGAAAAACAGAGAAACAGGGCACGGGTCGGCCTCAGCAGGAGAAGTACCAGTCTATTAATTAGCATGAGTGGCCATCAGTCAGAAATAAATCATATTATCCACTGCTAAGAGGCAGCATTCGACAGGAAACAAACTGCACGTGTCTTTGAGCTCATGCTGGAACAGTTCATTTTGCTTTCGTTATTCAGAAGCACTGCGTGAAAGGTCACGGCAAAAAAAATATTGATTTAAAATTAAAGCCCTGTAATCCTGTCTAAAGTATATGTACTCTTTCAATGCATAACACCATGATTCTGTGACCTGATTTCCAATACCATGCCAGGGAGATGTCAGGAGTTGCTCTGAAAATAACCATGATCCATACTTGGAGCATCTCTCCACTTTGCTCCCTTTACCACAGCTCCTCTTCTATGGAAAAAACGATTTTACAAAATTTGACTGTCCACAGGAGAAGCAAGCTCAGGGACAAAGATTACCATTACCTCTACATCTCCTGCACATGAATTTTTGTCTCTCACCCCCTTCTCAGTACTTAACATCTCTCTTGGAATAAATCTGTGGGAAAAGCTTGGAACAGTTTACATGGCAAGCCCCTAATGGGGGCTGGAGCAGCAAGGGTAAGAGGGAGCACAAGCATAAACACTTATTTAGACTCTTGAAAACAGCCTGGGGGGGTTCCTAAACCTCTCCAATGCTCATCGTTTAAAAAAGGGACAGTTTTCTATCAAAGCACTCGGCTCCTTCACTGTAGTGATGCCCTAATCTACAGAAGCTGCTCTGTGAAATATTTAGCAGAGGCAAAACATATGCACTCCTTAAGTTCAGGCTGAGGAAGAAAATGCATCTTCCCTCCATCCTCAGGCAGCAAGAATGGGCTGGATATTACAGTAAATAACACCCGAGAATGTGCTTTTGTTAACCATTTTAATTCTTCTTCTTTAATAAGCTCGAATGAGTGCTTGGTAATGTGTTTTTCAAAGCACCTCTCTGGGGTACATAAAGCCTCAGGCATCAGTGTCCGCATGGATTCGGCGAGAGGAGTAGCACAGAGCTTTCCTCACATCCCTCTCCGCACCGTGGATATTTGCCAGGCGGAAGATACCGCTCGCTGACATGGCGTGAGCCAATTCCTGTCAGGCTACTTCACGCTTGGTTAGAAATAATTGCTGCCTCGTTACAAATTTAATAATGACACTGTGGTATGGCAGAAGTCTTCCTCGCAATCTCCTTCGCTTCCTTCTGGAAGAAGACGTGAAATGGATTAACCACTCCGCAGCCCAGGTACTTTTAATTTTTTTTTTTCTCCTCAAAGAAGGAAATCCCATTTTCCAAGATTTTGTTCATGTAGTTTCTACATGGCTTAAGAAACATCTCAAATTCTTTTAACTCCAGGTTCTTGCAGGATCCTAAGGTGTTTAGTTTTTCTTCATCTGCATCTACTTCGAGAAGGTCTCAGAGTAGAAGAGTCCCGCTTGCCTGCACCCTGAATGATTCACAGCTTCCCTGAAGAATGAAGAGATTTAGGAAAAGTGACACAGGAAACACTCTTGAGGGAAGTGTCCTCTCTGCTGAATGGGTTAGCAATGAAAAGTCCAGGATGAAGAGGGAGAGGTTCCCCCATAACACAGCTGTGCAACTTGAGAGATTATTCCACACTCTCCTTTCCCCACCTTCACTCCCACTGTGCCATGAACGTAGCTGATGCAATCACCAGCCTGGCACCTTCCTAGAGCTACAGAGATCCCACACCAGGTATGAATGGAACCTACCTCATTGCAGGGGTGAACTCAGCTGTAAGGAAGAAGCCCTCCAAAGGAAAAGCAGGTTGATCTCCTTTGCTGCACAAGACCTATTTCTAAGAACATTGCAGCAAAGCTCAAAGGAACATTCCCAGAGCTACAAGTACTTAGAGCAGCTCCAATCATGAGCCTTGTTTCAGCACATCCATCTCTTCTGAAGATCTTGGTGATCAGAATTCCCAGCAGCAAGGCCTTGGTGCTTCCAAAACTTTCAGGTGTCCGTCTACCTGTTACTCCCTATGCTTTCAAAACCAGCAGCACGTAAATAAAGCACAACCTGATAATAAAAAAGGGTAGGGGATGTAGAAAAGTAACTCTCTTGCATTTTTCCTTCCTCACCTTTCTCTTTCTTTTCCCCTCAGCCAAGTAAAAAACTGAGATTCAAGACTACTGAATTCCCTTTCTTTCCTGCACGGCTCTTCCCCTCCTCTGCACTGGCACACTTCCCAGAGGTCTACACACAACAGCATGGATGGATGGCTTTTCCAAACACCTGCATCCATCATTTGATTTGACCTCCAGAGGCCACATTCTTCCCTGCATCTTTAGTTACTTTTATCTTAAAAAGAAAAAAGGAAAGTAATGTGGGTCACCAGAGTGAAGCTGGCGGCCAGGCTCCCTCATTTCCTGCCAGCAGGGAAGCAGTCATGACTCCCTGCTTCAGCGATGCTTGGATCAGCCATAGCTCCCGGACTGCACCAACCCAGAGGAGAGCACACCCCAAATCACAGCCTTCATCTTGTGCCTGATGTTTCCCACTCGGGGCCACGAGGAATGTTGCTTCAGGTTCTGCAAAGAAACTTCCATAATGTGCAGTCCTGGTGAGACAGCCCATTTATCAGGAGCTTGGGAACATGAAGTATTTCAGTGCTCTTTTCTATAGTGCAGTGAATATCGCACTTTAAATCCACCTGACAGCTGTTTAAGTCCTGCTAGGAATCCAACCTTCAGGTTCTGGGACCTGAAATACAGCTGAGCTGTGCCTGCTCCACCCCTGGAAGTGTTCAAAGCCAGGCTGGATGAGGCTTGGAGTAACCTGGGAGAGTGGGAGGTGTCCCTGCCCGTGGCAGGGGGCTGGAACTGGCTGAGCTTTAAGGCCATTTCTGACCGTCTCCTATTTCTAGGAATACACATCCGTCCTTGCACAAGGAAATGTTGAACAGAGGACGTGCAGTGACAGACGAGTGGGAAGCAGCTGCATTATCACCTTCCAGGACAAACGTGCTAAAATAGCAGCTAAACCCAGTGGGAACTGCAGCCATCCAGCATCCTCTCCTCCAAACACGCACCAGACAGCTTCAGATTGAGGGGAGACTCCTAAAAACAAAGTGGAAAGCAAGCCTGGAACTCTTTTTAACACAGCACGCTACAAATCCTCCAGCTTTCCCTTACCTTCAAGATGCCAATGAAAGATGCTTGATGAAAGCCTCGAGACAGCCAGGGCTCTCCCTGAAAAAGCAGATTGCTCCAGGGAAATCCCAAATTCCCCAGCCCACACCAGCTCCCACCAGGCTGAGATATTTCCAAGACACACTGTTCTTGGAAATGAGGATGTACAAAGGCAGAAAACATTGCTTAACCCCTTATAAATCTGCAGAACTTTCCCGCCACATGATGAGGAACAGAGACAGGCAGAATTTTGGAGCCTAGCTCGGAGCACACTTGACTTGAAAACAAGCCAACACATGGATTCTTTTCCTACCCTTCCCTGGATGATTAACCTGGGCACCACTCCCATGTCTGCAGACACAGTACACCAAGACTGAAGTGCCCATGAGCTACTTGCACAAGTCCTATCGTGTTCATCCCACCCTCCCCAGCCCACCATTTGCAGTGGAAAAATAGAGGTTTATAGCAAAACAGAGTCCTCCTCTCAGGGTAGAAGATTAGCTACCCGACTTTAACTTTTGTAGCAGGCTTACCCAGCTTACCCAGGCTTACCGCAGACGTTATCACGGCTGCGTTTCCATCTTGGGTGTGCAAGGCTGAGGAAAACATCATCCAGGATGCCAGGAGAAGGATGGGGTTTTACTCACGTTGCCATGTTCAAGTGAACATCTCTGGCTCCGAGAGCAAAAAGGAGGAGAACCTGGGGCAGAAGGACAGCAGGCAGGCCCCCAAGCTCTTTGCTGGACCTCCAAGCCATGGCCAGGGGAAAGAAAAGGGACTTGTACTTCCAGTAATCTCCTCCAGCGACATCACCTGCTCGGAATCATCAGCACGTGGCTCCCACCGCATCGCAGGGGATAAGAAAAGATCACACAGACTATCCAAACCCCAGAGCCTGCTGGGAATGTTAATCCAGCCTCCTGCCATGACCTCGAGCAGCCCTGCTACGTGCACTCAGGGCAGCAGCAAACTGAAATCCCCACGGCGAGCAAGGGGCTGGTTTGGGAAAACACAAAGTACCAGCAGAAAATCCATCATGTCAGGAGTCATTTCAAAATGCTTTCACTCTGGGGGAAGCATTCTCCGCATCTTCTTAGAATGTCCTTCTTTCCTGTCATTTCTCCCTTATTCTCCCTGATATTTTTCCATTTCTTACAGATGCCATTGATGACATTCTTAATATTCAGCCCATTTTACATCATTTATCTTTCCCTACTTGTTTCGGGGGTTGGCTCTGCTAATTGCTGTACCTTTCCAAAACTTGGCCAGCTATGGGATGTCACACATGACAAAAGGAAAATCCAAATTTTGCCATCATGGTGCCACCTCATTATTCAAATCTCTTCACAGTTTTCAGATCACAGAGCCAATTTATCTCTCCATATTTAAGTTTTTAAACTTTCCCAGAACATAAAGAGACTCTGAAAGGAGATGACATTTTATTGCTGCTTTGAAATACCTCTGAGGAAAAACAGGGTGAAGTATTCCAGTGAACCACCTTGTCTCACGAAAACATTTGTTTCCAAGACCTAGCAGTTCAAAGGAAAATCACTTTAGACAACGGACAATTTCTTCATGGACCAGAATGTAAAGTAGACCCAAGCCTGCCAGTTTTGCTGACCCAAAACCCAAGGACTGCAAGCAATTATTGCTTTCAGTGAAGAGTCACAGCAGCCAGTGTGACACTAGAAGAAAATCAAAAGCTCACACATGCTTAGGGTAAGAAATAATATCACATTTTCCCTCCAAAATGTCTCCTGTGGATGCTGTGTTCTAATTTTTAGCTGGTCACAAGTCCCATCCCAAAGGCTGAGATTCTGATTTGAGCAATGCCAATGTAATGTAAAACAACCTGAATATTTCAGATGGATGGGCCTGGCAAGTCCCTTCCTTCCAGATGTCATTTAAATTTTATAGGCAGGCATAAGAGAAGTGATTTATGCGAGATAGAAGTCCTAGGAGGAGCAGCCTGTCACACACAATACTCGTACTTTGTCCACCGCTCCAGTGTAACAGCAAATTGCACAAATTCCAAGGAAGGAGAGAGCAGGGAAGCTCTCAGGAAACTGGCAGAAAAGCAGAGCTTTCCACTTTGTGTTTCAGCAAGCTGGTAATGAATGATGGCCACTCCCGCTTGCTAACTTTCATGAAACGAGCTGGCAGTGTCAGCTTCAGCCCCACACGGTCACAGGTCTAAATCACACTGGGAAACAAGTGTCCCCTTAAATGGCAACTCCAGCGCAAGAGACAAACCCCAATGAAATCTTAAGAGGGGGGAGTGATCTTTGATCTCCACAAAGCACTTTGATCAGACAGCCAGGAGCAGCCAAAACCTGTGGAAGTTTTGGCTGTGATATGCCCTTTGTTAGCAATTTTTTAAAGACGAGTATTCAGCATCAAGAATTTGCTAGTGTAGTGTAACACAACTTGCTTGATCTCTCCAAAATCTCTGTCTGTAGGAGCCAGGAATATTTGCTGGCAACTTGAGAACCTGGCTGCTTTGTACACACGCAGGGTGCCACACTGAAACTCATCCAGGAGCTGTTCGTTCAGAGGGAATTTATAACAGGGAGCAAAACCACCTCCCTCATCAGGGGAATTATTTCCCTTCAGAAAAAAACTTCGAGCAAGACTGTAAAAGGGGAAGAAGAGGAGGTGCTCCACAATGGATTCTTTAGAAGGGACCGGCTAAAGGCAGACAGGTGCCCTTCTGAAGGCCATTTTAGTATCTGCCACTGGGCAATCCAGAAATAAAGCCATCGTTCCTCCCTGCTCAAACACTGCAGTCCAACAAAGTCAGCAGAAACCCACCCTTACTCCACTGTTAGATTTTCTTCTTCTCCCAGCAAAACAATTATTCCTGCTGGTGTTCGTCCAGGCAAGGTCTCCTCCCTCTGCATCCGGCTAATGAATCAAAACCAAACCCTGCACTTAACAAAACCCACGTCTGACCCTGCATCAAAGCTGTACCTTGCCCTGCTTTGATTCTCCTGCAGATAAACAAAATAAAACAAGTCTCTGGTCTACAGTGCTCTCATTTCATCCTCTCCCCCAGGCAAGTTGAACTCTGGTCCTGCTAAGGATAGGGGCACTAGAAATGCCCTTGTATAAACATTTGGCTTGTCTCAATTACTCGATCTTTGTGTGTTCAGCATTTTACAGACACATGAGCAAGCACAGGCTTCCTCTCCCCTCTTCCTCCCATTGCCACTTCATACCTGCTTAAATTCAAGGCAACCAATTCTTCTGTTAGGAGCGGAGTTAAAGCACAGTTGCAGGGAAAATGGTGTGTGAAGTGCCTGTTTACATCTCCAGTGACTCAGGGAACCATTATCATCCATCCAGTTGTCACAGGCCTTTGTATCATCTGCTCAGGCCATTAGGATTTAATTCTTTTACACGATATCCAACAGCCATTTACTTGTAGGAGCTTGCAATTAAGAGCCTCGCGTCAGGCACAGTTGTATGAGCCGGAACATTCATTACCAGCCTCGTCTGTCGGTGCTGAAACAGGCACCTGGAATTCCAGCTGAGAGAGTGCTCAGCGATGGATGCCACAGCCAGGCGCGGCTCAGCGTGGCCAGGCGCACAGTGCAGATGTGATCCATAAGGCTCTTGGCAACACCGTCTCCAACAGTGCCCAACGCTTAGGCCCAGCTGCCTGCCAAGTCCCCAGAGTAACCCGGCTCCTCCCCACAACTCCCGTTGTTATGGCTGAGGAGTTATCTCCAGGGAAGTGGCTTGCTCTGCAGCAAGTACTTTATCCCAAGCCAAGTAGCCATTCCCGGGACTCCGAGGCTGCTTTCTCCCGCATTCGTGTGCAGCAGCTATGGCTTGTTACCTCCCTACAGGCAGAGCTGGGAAAAAATAAGATAGAGCCAACAGTAATTTCACTGTTGCCCAAAGCAGCAAAGTTGTTCCAGGGGCTCACCAGATCCATCAAACCCTGCCAATCATTCTACCCCGTGAGGCACACATGCACTTCCCCCTTCCTGGAAGTTCGCCCTCAGCACGAGCACTGGTGTCAAAACCTCATTAGAAACCACTCTTTCTAAATTGCTTTTCCTTTCGATGTTTTCCCTAATTAGAGACATTTTGGACCTTCACGTAGAGCAAGGCAGGTGAGAGGGATGCAAATTAGGACAAGGTTTACCCAGAAGGCCAGAAAACCTACTTTAGTCTTCTTAAAGGGAGAAAAAAAGACCTGGCTCCAAAGCACACAACTGTCCTGAGATTTTTTGGAAATCCTCCCAAAGAATCCATGTTTTATAGGATTTTTTTACAGTTCCCAGCAGTGCACCACAACAGGGCTAAGAAGACCCAAAAAATAACGATTAAAAAAAAAAAAGAAAATATATTTAACAGACGCCTCAAGAAGAAACAATTAAAATAATTACGCTCAACAGATGAAAATGCTCTTCTTGGAACATACCTTTCCTGAGCAAGTACAACTCACAGTGATATAGATAAATCCAAATAACAGGAAGGAAATGGCGTTAAACAGATGATCATAAACTCAAGGTTTCTTCAGGAATGTTCCTTTTCAAGGCATCTACAGAAAAGTATTTCCCGGGCTTGACACAGACCTCACACACAAAATAAATAGGTAAATGGAAATGTACAGGCGTTACCTGTGTGTAAACTAGCTTTTAATTCCAATTTCCCCTCATTTTAGGTATAAAGCATCCAAAAAAGAAATGCAGGACACTAAATGTTTGCTCATATGAATCTATCTGTCTTTCCTCTCTCCCTGTCCATGTGGACTTCTGGACTGTCAGAACTGGACCTGTCCTTCCTGTTGTTTTACCACTCCACCTTTCATCAGCTCAATTTCTTTACACATCTGTTCCTAAAACAGAACTTAAAACTACACATGAACAGAAGGACATGCTTCTTTAAAAAAAAAAAAATTAAGACCTTTCCATCATTATTTCCATCAGGATTTTATAGGCAGGCTCATTCAAAGCCATTTGCAATTTGGCTGGGTCTGGACTTGCCTGATTTTACTGGTTGTGGTACCCGACTGGCTGCTTGCCCAACTCCCAGTTTGAAGAAAGCCACGTCCCTCCTTGCTGAAAAACGAGCTAACAGAGATCCCATTGATACTCCACTCATCAGCTCTGTAAAACTCCTCAGGATTAATCATACACAGAGCACAAAACACACGTGCACTTCCCGAGCTGTTCCGAGGAGAAGGGAGCAAGGGAGGGAAGAACAGGCAGCGTTTGGTTGTTGTGTTTCCTACTGCAAGAAGCATTTTTAGAGAAGGACTGAGGATTCCCTTCAGCAGAACAGCTTTGAAAGGAAAAGAAAAAGGAATTTTGCGACATTTTATGACAAATTATAAAAATTCCAGCACTTCCCCAAGAACATTTGCTGTACCCACTGATCACAGAGGCTGTGCCGTGTTATCTGATGAAGCCCAAAGGCCAAAATATTTCTCTTCAGCTGCATCTAAACTACGGGGAACCAAAAGCAATTCCTCTGAGCACTTACCCACAGGGCAGTGCAGGGCCAGGCTTCTAGCCCTGGATTCCTTAAAGAAGACCTAAAAACACATTTCAAAACCAAAACTGACTTAATGCCAAAATAGAAGCTGACATTTTTTCACTGCTTGAAATTTAGCTTTATTTAAATGGTACAACTCTTTCAATTGCTTCATTCATCAAAAAGAGACACTGGGCAAGACTAGTTTCTCTTTTAAGCCCTCTTAAACTGCAAGGGAAAGATGACATTTTCAAAAGACAACGTTTCCCAAAACAGGTGAGTAAAGTCAAGCTTCCAAACCTAAATTTATGCATTGAAGAGTTCAGTGATACCCTCCAAAAATCCTGTGCTCAGCTGACCACTGACAAGTCTTGTAGAGCCAAGCAGGTCTACAAGCTAAAACAGCTAAAACAGGAGAGGAAAGAATCAACCCACAGTCAGGATTCCTAAACCTACAGCTTCACTTTAGGCTCCTGATCTTGCAAGAGCTGCACAAGTCACCCTAAAGCATCTGCCCATAGACAAGGATTTGGGAGAGGATGGACAGACAGCAGGGAAAATGATTTAAAAAATATTATCTTGAGAGAAAATAATAATAAAGAAAAGCACTCCCTTGGGTATTAGATCTCCTGTAGTTTCTTTAAGGACAAGCTAATATCCACTTTATTCTTCAGCCAGGCAAAGGGTCACACTGAACATCTGTAGTCAGAAATGTCTAAAGCCCAGCTTTCCAATTCCAAATAGACAACTGAACTAAACAGCACACAAACTTTTGCACTGGCCACCGAGAAGTGCTCTAAAATAGACACTCGGCTTTTCCTCCTCAGTTAACTCTTCCTGTCTGGAAAAGCTCAGTTAATTTAATTGGCCTTTCAATTCCTCGCCACGTCAATAACTGAGTTGCTAAGGGTGAAATTACAAGTTGCAGATGAATTAATCCCACCGTGGCCCCTGCCATGAACTCTCCCCCCAGACCAGCCCTCCTTCATGCCCTGATTCCCACCCCAGCGCTGCCATTCACGGGACTCTCTGCCGAGCAGATTTAACTTGCTAAGTCAGCAGGGATTTATTCACTTTTCCCTGATTCAGGCTTCTGCCTCCTCTGAGGGAGGCAGGGGGAAATGTGAGCACCCCTTTCTGCAGCAGCACGCGGGTGCCTACGATTCAGAGCGGAATGAAATGACACCCTCACATTACCAATGACAGCTGGATGAACTTGCATTTCTTGGACTTTAGATAACGCTGCTCAGGATATTTATTATATTAACATACAGAAGCGCTTAACTTTCAGATTAAAACCCAAACCTGCAGCCAAAGTTAGAACCAAGGCCTCCTGTAAACCCTGCACCACATCAGTCAATCAACCACAGCGGCCACAATCAAGCTGATCGTCGGTGCTTCTTCCTCTGCCATTGCCACAAGTGAAAAAAGAAATGGCCAAATGCACATGGTGGCAGAATATCAGGAAGGACTGAGCATATCAGATAAACCAGGATTTGCTGACTAAGAGGAATTCAGCAAGGCATTAGCAGAAAGTTGCTACTAATTCAAGCTACCAAGGCTTTACCCAGATAATAAGTTTAAAAGCTTGTGATTTAAAATTCTACCATTAAAGCACAAGAGGTAGAAGAAATTGCTTCAGTGGATTTAGACACTGAGGATTTTTTTTTTAACTTCCTACAGAGTATTTTCCTTTCCTACCCTCGTCATGCAATCTCATTTCTCATAGATTACAGCCCTTCTACGGCGTTTGTTTAATGAAGTTTACACAACATTAGAGGTACTTGATTTAGCTGCCACAGCCACCATCTGTAATTAATCCTCCCAGGAGCCAGGACGCTGCACAGCTTGTTCCTGCAAGCTGAGTTTCTAATGTGGAACAAGCTTATGACCTCCATAACTCTGGTCTCCCATCAGTTTTATGCCATCATAACTCCTCAGCATTCACTTGGCCACTCACACCCATCGGTGGAGAACAAGACCCACGGGGAGAGGGTGTAAATCAGCTGGATGTTACCAGCTGGTGGGAAGGAGTCCTTTCCCTCCTTCCTCTCCCTTTTCCCAGAGCAAGGAATAAAGCAGCACACAACGATTTGGCCATTTCTGCATATATCGCTCTTATTGAGCAAGAGTTACGTGCCGGCAAGACACAGCCCTTAATGCTGGCACAGGGCTGGGGTTTGCCTTCCACTCACTCCCACACAGGAGTATCAGTAGAGCAAGACAAAACTCCCTCAGCCTCCCCTCTGGTGTGACATGAAAAGGCAGGAGAGACGGACACTACACCTTCCCCACAACGCTGTCCCTGTGCCACTGTATTTCCACACATTGCACCCCAAAACGGAGCCTGCCTGGTTTGGAATGCAAGGGGGCCTGTGCTGGTTGACTCTGCTAAATAAATGAATTCCTGACTCTGGTCCAAAAACTGCAATTTAACAAAAGTATAACTTTCAGCGGGGGAAAAAGCCAACCATGATTTAAAGATTTCTAGTGATACGGAATAATTCATAGCACACGTCTGGAAAGTGTTCCAATGATTTCCAATCTTCACAGTAAAAGTCTACCTAGTTCCTAAGCTGAATTTATCTAGCTTTCATTTTCTGGCTACTACATTTTCTTATGGGTAGAAGAGGTTTATTTATAATAATTTCTGTTCCCTCTGTAGCATTCTACAAATTACCCCTTAACTTTCCCTTTGAGAACTGATGCAGACAGAGCTCAAGTCCTTTGTAATGAGGAATCATGACTCCCTTCTGGATCCCCTCCATCCCTGTGCATCCCCCCCATATCTCACCACAAATGAACGGTGAAAAATCAGATTAATGTTCCTCCAGCTGTGACAGCAATGCCAAATACCCAGTTAATGTAACATTGCTTCTCCTGAATTGTAAGCCCCTAATAATCACAGAGGAATTACATCACACCTTAACACTCGAGTATTAACACACCAGGATCCCCCAAAAGGTTTTACAGAATCACAAAACGATGGAATCCTTTAGGTTGGAAAAGACCTTCAATATCATGGAGTCCAACCATTAACCCAGCACTGCCAAGGCCACCATGTCCCCAGGTGCCACATCCACAGGGCTTTTAAATCCCTCCAGGGATGGGGACTCCACCACTGCCCTGGGCAGGCTGTTTCCATGACTGGCCAGCCTTTCACTGAAGAAATTTTCCCTAAAATTCAATGCAAACATCCCCTAGTACAACTTGAGGCCGTTTACTCTTGTCCTGTCACTTGTTACCTGGGAGAAGGGACTGATGCCCACATCACTCTGACCTCCTGTCAGGGAGTTGTAGGGACAAATAAGGTCCCCCCTGAGCCATCTTTTTTCCAGGCTGAGTCCCCTCAGCTGCTCCTCATCAGACTTGTGCTCCAAACCCCTCCCCAGATCCATTCCCTTCCCTGGACATGCTCCAGCACCTCAGTGTCTGTCTCAGAGTGAGGAGCCCAAGATTGTCGCCAGGATGAGAGGTGGGGCCTCGCCAGTGCCCAGCACAGAGGGACAGTCACTGCCCTGGTCCTGCTGGCCACACTACTTCCAACAGAAGCCAGGCAGTTTGTATCCTGTATTCAGATGTGTTATAGCTTAATGTGGGGGTTTTTTTGGAAATAACCCTGAAGTGGATCTTTTTTTCTCCCCTTCAGAAGGCCTGAAGACCCCCCTCTAATTCATCCCTGCCCACAGCCAGATCTTTGGGAGTGGAAACAAAAACACAACTGGCCCTGGCCTCTGGGGCAAGATAAGAAGGAATGAATGCTTTTGTGGTAGGTTCCCAAGCTAAGCTGTTATGCATGCCCAAAGGACTCGTGTGCAAACACGTTTACTGACTCCACACCATAAATCACTGCTTTCTAAAGCAGATCCAGCTTCGTATTTGTTTTGTGCACAAATCAGGTCAAAACAGACAACAAGGAGCAAGCCCTGAGCTTCTGAACCTCTCCACAGAGGGTTCACTTAAACAAATGAGATTTCCCCTCCTTGGGGCTGGGACGTGTCCCGCTCTGAGGAAATTAAGATGGGTGTCAGTGACAGATCCACATCAGAAGGGTTTGCTTCCCTCCCAAATACTTTCTTCTACAACCCCAGCAAAGGCGACAGGTTTATCAGAGCTGGCCTAAATCCTGAATCAAAAACTTTCAAAAAACCGTATTTTGAAAACAAACCAACCCCTTGATGCACAGCGCCTCTACGGTTTGATAAATCCTGCAGGACTTTTCTGTAGGTTTCTTCTTTAAATGCTGTTCCAAAGAACTACCCAAAATATTGCCTTTACCAACAATCACTCTTCAGGTTTGGTGTGCACGAAACCAACAGCAAAACACCTGGCAGAAAACAAACCTCCAGCAAACCCGAGGGCACAGAAACACAGCCAACCACTGTTTAGATCAGCTTCCAAGTTGGTGTTTTTTAAGAGAGCACACACACCTTTCCCAAAGACTTGATACAGGAGGTGCATAGCTGCTTTTAACACTTCAAAGGGTCAGGGTAGGTGCCCTTTGCTGATATTCCCCTACAGGACTTAAACTCTGGCCTCCACTGAGTGTGTTAAGTCTGCAGGAAAGGCTTTTTCTTTCCCTAGGTCTCTAAAAAAATCGGATGAAATTAGGAACAGGCTCCTGTAAGCACAGCTATTTAAAAGTACTGCAAAAAAATGGAAAAAAAAAAAGATGCCCGCAGGAACTTTTATTTATTCATATACATGTTCACATTAAAATGCCAGGGAAAACACTAGGAGAAAGAGAATGGGAGAAGGAACTTCTCTACTTGAGTAACACTTGTCACTTTTACTTTCTGTGACAAAAGACTCCGGCACAGCAGTCCCACTGCCCTGCTTTCATTTCGAGGTCCCCATATGGACAACACGGTCCATAAAGTAGCAACTGGAACACAAGGAGGCCAAAACCTCATCAGAAATTCCTCTGGAAGTCTCTATAAAATGGTGATTAAGAGAAAGAGGAAATGAGGGGAGGTGAGAGAAAAATGCAGTTTTCTTTGGATACCTAAAATACCATTTTCCAATTCCTTCAGACACATAGGGATCATCACCTTCCTAGCGACCAAACCGACTGGGCAAAGAGAAAAATAAACCCCAGTCAAGGACCTCATTTGACTTCTCAGCAGTCACAGCAACTGCCTTGCCGGGAAGCAGAGACACGAACACAAAGCACAGCCGGGAGCTGTTCCCAGGGAAGCCAGAGGCAAAGCACGGATGGATTTCCAACACTCCAAGTGCCTGGGAAGGCAAGGATAATCATGTTTGATTGGAGCAAGAGTAACCCCGCTGAAACTGCTGCAGGAACACGCACAGAGCACAAAACACAGCCCTTCCTGTTCAATTCAGGCACGAGAACAGCACCAGGACACGAACTGCATCCATGCCGAGGACACCGGAATGGGGGAAGGGAAAGACCTTGCCAACCCCCCAACACCTTTGGTATTCCAGCCTGGACTGCAGCCTCTGGATACCAGAGCATGCTGCCCCTCACAAAAATGGTTCATAAGCACAAGAATAACACAGGGAACTGCATTCCCAACCGGGGAGGCTGAGCATTAGGGTGTCTAAAGACAGCCAAGTGAAGGGAATCTCCATCCCACCTCTAACACATTCCCCAAAGTCAGCTTCCTCTGTAAACTCACAGATCCAATGCCAAATGGTTTCTTTATGTGTGTAGGTGGAAGTTTGGCTCACAAGAGCCAAAACTTCTCGTGTAGGGCCAAGATGAGGCAAGGAAAAGAGACAGGGCAGCAGCTGGGCTTGCTGCAAATCCCTTGCAAGGGAAGTGAGACAGTAAATCCATGCTCCCTTTGGAAAACACCAACTGGCAAAGAGGTCGCCAGCCTGCAGCCCCGTTCATTAAATGAGCTCAGTGGCTGGAGGGCTGACTGCCAGCGCCAGGGTCAAGTGCTCAGCTGGGAAAATGCCCGGCTCTGCTGACATCAAAGCAGCTCCAGCACTTACAGTAGCTCAGGAGTGCAGGAATGTGGGCTCCCCAAATAGAAACGTGCTGCTCATGTTTCCATAAGCCTCACCTCCAGTTTCTCTGCAAGGCTGCAAGCTGGCAAAGCTACAAACCCCACCTAAATCACTCCGGCACCACTTCCCAGGGACTGAAAGATTAAGCACGGGAACAGCTCTCCCTGCCAGCACGGGCGGATATTTCTCATTTTTCTGGCCTGCCCAACACCCCTCACACAACCCTGCTCTGTCACTCCACACAGATGCTGCTGTCAACACCATCTCCGGGAGGTTTCCAAATATGAATCCCAACAAATCACAGCTTTCTTGCTCCCACGTCGTCACGGCCGAGGGTCCGGGTGCGAGCTGAAACACGGCTCTGCTGTTCCCGGTGCCATCGCTGACCGATGTGGTTTCCACCACAGAAAAGCACAGCAGTGACACTTATGGCACTCCAATGATATTAAATATCTAAAGCCTTTAAAATATCAGTGCAACCATCTAAAGGGGGAAAGGCTCAGTTACCAAGGTTATTTTTTCAGAGGTTGTTGTACAAGATGTGATGGATTTAACCAGATGCTCTCATCATTTCTACTGCAGTGCTTGATAAAGTAGCGTCTATAAATACACTGAAAACCCAATGAATTACAGAAGCATGAAATGACTTCAGTAAGGTTAGAAACACTATGGCACCATGCAGAATGCACTAAAAATATTAAGTATAGAGACCTCACTGCACCTCTTACATAGCACTACTGCTGATTTTAACAGGGAGGTCACTTAGCGAGGCTGCCAGATGAGGAATTATCATCTCCTCAAGTCTGAACATGTGGATTTAGCAGCTATTTGTAGAGGCTAATGAAGGCATCCGTATAAACAGGATGCTGAGAAAGAGATTTGACCTTGAAGATCGGATGAGGTACCAGCAGAACAAAATACCTATTTCCATGCTAGACTAAAGCGAGGGAAATGATCTTATATGAACAAACTGCTGGTTCCCTGTGCTAGATTTCAATCCTGCATTTTCTTAACAGAGCCACAGGCTCAAAAGCATCAAGCACTGCTTACTGACACCTTGCTGATAAGCAGTGAAAGCCCAGCAAAAATATTTTGCTTAGAGAGCATCATTCCCCGCTTATTTTTGATACTAATACTTCTTCTTTTAATGAGGGAAATCAGCATCACCATAGTGATTCAAAAACTGGTGATGAGAGGGGTTCATGTCACAAATCAGTGCTTCTGGCAGCCTGGATGCACCAGGTGCCCGCAGCCAGCTCATACCAGACAGAAATGCCATCCAAGGGATAACTGGACAACACACAGCACGCTGATCACAGCAGCAAAAGCAGCTGAACTGCACAGCTCCGTCCTAAGCTGCAAAATATCATGGATGATGCCTTTTCCTAGGGACTTCAAGAGGCTTGCCTCTGATCTCACAGATATTTCTCTGCCCGAAGCTACAAGGAGAACTGACAGTCTCACATATTGTGAGCTTAGATCTTCCCCCAAAAAATGAGGTCAGAGGAGACGGAAGGATCTGTGGTAACTCCAGCATACTCCTCTCCAAAGAGTGAACCTCAGCACGCTCCTAAAGCCAGCAAATCCTTCTGAAACCCCCTGGAAAGGATCCTGTGGCTAGAGAAACTTTATGGTGCACAGCAGGTTGTTGAAGCCACATCATCTTCCAAAAGAAACAGCAAGGCCAGTGTTGAATTAAGTCTGCTCAGAAGAATCAAACTATTTAAGGACCAGACAGAAAAGAAACCCCCAACATTACAGAGGTAAACGACTTTAAAAACAGTTCTACTTTTACCATGCTGATGGGCCTCAGCTATCCTGTGTCATTACAGACACGCCTGTTAATCACACACCACGTACACAGGATCCCTCCCTGGATTGCATTCAAGCATCCAAAAACCTCTTAGGAAGTAAAATTACGACATGAAAAAAAATTAAAAATACTGCAGAACACTGCCCTGCAGTCATGCCCAGACTTCTGGAGTTGCAGAATGTACTGCTCTTAGGTAACAGGGCTTAAAGCCTCAATTCTGGGACAAATTCTCCTCAATTTTTAATCGACTGTATCTCAATTGGTTCCATTTATCTAATACGAAGTCTTCCAATGTCTTTGGAAGCAACATATTTGACTTTGCTTTGTCCTTAGGATTTCATTAAAATTTAAACAGGTTTCATTAAGTTTATTGTTTCATTGTGGGAATCTTTGTTTTAAATAAAACATGGAAAAGAGGCCTAAGAATTACTCTTTATGTCACTCAGTGGAAGCACGTAATTCATTTTTGGTTGGGAAGATCTCAATTTAACAGCAGATTGAGGCACTTTTAGGGTTCCCTTTCCATAACCGCAGTTTCACTGAGAAATTGACATAGCAGGGAGTAGATGCAATTTTTAAGAGCCTCCAATTTAAAAGCAAACCCAGGTTTTTAAAATGGGACACTTTTAGAATTCTGATTCTTAAAATAACAACAAAAAATTAAGCCACTGGAATAAAAGCGTAGCAAGTTACTCCTACTCTGCAATACTGAGAATTCCTTAGGCACTGCAGAAAATCAGGCTTTTTACACGTACAGAAGAATCTATAAAACTGCAAAAAAACGTGGGAAAGAAATTGCTAACAAGTTTGCTCATGTTTTCCCCTGAAACCACTTTTCCAGGCTCGATGCATAAAAGGATTTACTGCATCCACTAACTCAGAACTGGCTCTTGGCATGTCAGTAATGACAACTGTGCCTCCATCAGCATAAGTTTCTCACAATTAAACAACCAACCCCGTGTTTCCTCTGAAAATCTAAATAGCCATGTCCCCCAACACCTGATGTATGGCCTATTAGTCTCGAGCTGGCTACGCATCCGAAAAGAATTAATCCCACATGACCGTGACCAAATCTATTCATGCAGGACAACAGGTGAATTCCCAGGAAAGGAAAAGGTTAAGATGTTCAGGGAGCCTACATTCCCATTAGAAACAAGATCTCTGGTTTGATAACCAAAGCGTTCAAAGTTTCTTATCTTTGCTATCTCGCTGCAAGACACCAACTTTGAGCTCCTGCTCACGTGCCCCAGAATTTATTGTACTTAAATTAAAATTTCCCAGTTTTCAGCCTGCAAGAAGTTTCATTTTGATCTCCATAAAACACATGCAAAGCAGGTGAGGAAACTAATTTTTTTTTTTTTTTTTGAGTAACAAAACATCTGGCTTAAAAATACTCAAATTAATCTGGGAAGAAGTCATGTTCAGGATTTATCTTTTCGGGGAGGATGGAGAGGATTTTTTCCCCCTGGCTGATCCTCAGAAACACAAAGCCTGGGACTCTGCTTCAGCTGCAGCATGGCAGCTGGTAATATAAAGATCCTTTGGACGCTGAGCTCCCGGGGTTACTTAGAGGATTCATTACGGAATGATTCTGGAGTAGACATAATGATTACAAAATCGAGTATTTTATCCTAACGGGTCTCCTTAATCTACGGCTCAACAATAAACCACAGCACAAGCAGAATTACAGCAGCCTTCCCAGGGAAGTGTGTTGCCTGCATTCCCACTAGAAGCTATTTAATATGCACGGCAGAAATACTGGCATCCCAGCATCATAAACTTCAGAGCATCACACGGCTCCTGACAGCCCCTCCCAAGGCTGACGGATCTGAGCAGTGACATAAAATCAATGCACCCATCTGGGAAGAGCTGCAGATTTGGGAGTTTTTGTCTTCCTGAAAGCGCCAAGGAATACCTTGGGTGAATTTGGTGGTTAAAATAGCAACAACTGGAGAGCTGAAGGTTGCTGAAAAGGCCCAGGGAATGATTGATCCTGGACAACACTGAATAAATTAATTTAACTATAATGGCATTTTTGATGGGAATTATTCAAGAGGGAAAAAAAATGGGAAAAAGAAACACAGTGAAATCACCCTGGACATCAGAAATTCCACATGAGAATTCCACTGTCCAGACACAGTAGTCCAATTTTGCCTAGGTTTATGATGGATTAAAACACTAACAATCTATTTCAAAAGCCTGAGAAGACCATTCAGTTCCTTTTAACTTCTTCACCTTAGATGCTTTGAGGGTGAAGAACAAGGTCTCAAACGCACCCTGGGCTGGCAAATGTGGCAGCAGCAGTACAGAGGAAAGTGTTCAAATTGCCAGCAAAGCGGGGACCCGCTTTCCTCAATTATCTTACAGAATCCTTAAGTTCTCTGCAGGTCACTGAAAATGTACAGCGAAGTTCTAACATTTCTCTTATCAATGAATTAGACATTACAACCCCTCATCTAACGAGAAAATGCAAATGGGAATCCTGGCCATGGCTTTGAAAAGGTTGAGGAGAGGGAAGGAACGAGGAAGTGACCTAGCAAAGGAAAAAGGCATTTTGCACGGTGGGGGTTTAAAAAGAAAAAGCGAATAATGAACTGTAAGGTATGACTTCCTAAACAGAGCTCTTCAAATGCATCCTGCAGGATGGAAGGCACACTGACTTGGAAAATTTCTAAATGCTGGGTAATTGTTAAACTCCTGTCCCGGTGAATGAATCCATGAGAAAGCTGGTGTCTCCTGCCAAGGCTCCGGCGTATAGCTCCTATAACTGTGTTATTAAATGTTAATCATCTACTTAAGTCAGCGCTCATGGACCAACAGCTCCCATTTGGGAAGCTCACTGGGATGGAAAATGTGGAACAGGGAAGCTCTTGTAAAGACCCTGATCTCCAAATAAAGCTGATGCCAGATGACCTCCCACAACACAGTAAGGATTAAAGCATGAGCCTCTCACCAGCCAGGATGGAGAAGAAAGACCTCTGGAGCAGAACACTACAGCCAGCAGACACTAACAGCTCCAAGGAGAAGTCCTTATGGACAGCCCAGAGTCTCAGATCAAAGCTCAAAGGCCCCACAACTCTCAGAACTGTCTCTTGTAGTTTATGAATTTCCCAGGTTTATGAATTTCTCCTATCCAAAGCAAAGAAGAGTTGTTTCAAAATCCCTTTGTGCCAGAAAACCCCACGTGTGCCTGACCGTTAGGAAAAGCGCCCCATGGATTCCAACACAGGGCCAAAGGCTGCTCTTAAACATGCACGGACAACTGCAGAGGGGCACGACTTCATTGCTGGGCTCTGGACTGCTGGAGTATGAGATCCAAAAAGAACCAAAAGGGGGAAGAAGAACAACTTCTGAGCAGCAAGTGTACTGTGAAAAAACACAGACACATCCATATGCACAGAAGGGTTGAAGAGGAGGGGAGGGGATGATAAATTCCATGGATTTGCAGCCCACTGTGGAGCGAGCTGGGAAATACCCGGTGACATAAATCACCTCAGGGGAAGCAGAGACGCTGGCTTCATGCCTCACTGGCAGCAGGGCAGATGTGCTTGGTGCAGCAAAGTCTGCCTCATCCCTACCTACAGACACAGCATGGGAAGGGACACGGCTATCCAGGAGTGACTGTGCCACTTGCTGCTCCCCAACACCGGGGCTGTGCATCTGAACTGCCCAGCTCCAGGCTCAGGGGGAACTGAGAGATACTGCTTCTGCATGAGGGTTCATTTTCTTGGACCAGAAGGTGACATTTAGAACCACTAAGATAAAAAAGAAAAATTAATTCGTTTTAAAATGTGTGCCTCTGTCCCCTCAATTTGCTCATGAAGGCACAAGAATTCACTTCATCCCCAGGGGAAAAATCTTACATCTAAGGTTCTTTACCTGGTACATGAAATAAAGAGCCAGTCCCCATTCCTCTGTATTTCCCTGCTGTTTTCAAGGAAAACAATGAAGGAACACACATGCAGCACACGCTTGATTCAAAAATCACCTTTATTTTTGATCCTAGCTTTCTGAAACCCACAAGCAGATGATATTTGCTCCATGAGAGGCATCGCATTACTATATTAACAAATCTTAACTGCAGAACATTCATGTACATCAAGAGGATGTAGCCCCAGGCTAAGTAATGGCATTTAAATCACATTATTTAAAAGCAAAAACATCTTGACCGTTGTAAGAGTTAACAAGCAAATCCTTCAACTGAAGTATTCAATTCTGATCTCATTTTTCAGTAGTAACTTCTTATCCTTCTAATGAAATTAAAATGAAGCTCATTTTCCACTGCTCATTTGAAATATTCCCTAACCAGAAGTGCTCTGCACTTGCTAACATTTATTTTAAAAGTCACTCAATTTATTCAGAGTAGAAGCTATCTGGAATGGGAGATTTAAAATTTGGGGAAAAATAAAACAAACCAGCATTTTTTATTTATTACCTTTCCACTCTCATTCCTATCCAGCACAAACTACTGACGGAATCAGAAATCTGATTTTAAAAGCATAAAATCAGGATTTCTTTAAACTTCTGACAACAAAATGCACACAGATGTTTCAAAAGGAAACAGGGAAGCAAAATTTTTGGTAGAAGCACACGTATAGTATCATTTACTGTGAATTAAGTCAGGGCTTTTTATTCTGTTCACAATTTTCAACCCAAAGATTAAAAACATTTTCTTTCAAAAAAATGCTCCTTTTGTGCTTTATGGTGTTTAAAAAAGGCACCCCATTTGTGTCTCAGGAAACTTCCAAAGCAATCTGTCAGCCCAGAAATCCATCCTTAGGTGCACTACCACCAGCTGATGACAAGACAACGTCTGTGCTTTAAAGAAGATAAAATGAAAACGTCCTGGATGTTGCTCAGCTGGACTTGTCCTTCTGTGCTGCAGCATCTACCAGACATGAAGTCATTTTTCAAGTCACACTCACCATTCAAACCACCTCAAGGCACAGCCCTGTCCTTCCCCTCCCCTTTTCACAGGGCTGGAGACTCATCTTGGCATGAGCCAGCTGGCAGAAAGATGCTGGTGTGGATTTGCTCAACACCTCCCACACACCCTGGCTTACAGAGTGGCACGGATGTCTCCTGCCCTACAGCTAAAAAAAATAATGTCTATCTTCCTCTTTCTAAGTAAAGGGAGCGGCTGCGCTGGTTGTGTGGATCTGAAAACTCCCTGACAGGAGGAGCCAGAGGGAGGAACACCAAGCGCCTCGGCACAGCTGGAAACCACACACAGAGAGGTGCTTTCCCTCAGAGGAAAGCCACGAACACGAGCTGACCCTGGGTATACAAGGAGCTCAGTCAGTCAAGCAAGAGGCAGAACTTTTGCAGCGTTAACAATTCCAGCAGCCCTGCAGTGCCTGCCTCGCTACACTTAAATGTTTGATTTGCGCACCAAGGGTTTTCCAAGTGACTTCAGAGATGTCTGCAGCAAACGGCATTCCTACAAGGACCCGGGAGCAGCTCACCTCCAGCCACTGCCACATGCCATCTCGGAATGGCTTGGAAGGCACCTTGAAGCTCATCCAATTCCAGCCCCAGCCACGGGCAGGGACACCTTCCACTAGCCCAGGCTGCTCCAAGGCCCGTCCAACCTGGCCTTGGACAGGGATCCAGGGGCAGCCACAGCTCCTCTGGGCACCCTGTGCCACAGCCTACCCACCCTCACAGCCAAGAATTTCTTTCTAATATCTAATCTAAACCTACCCTCCAGTTGTTTGAATCCATTCCCTCTCATCCTGTCACTCCAGGCCCTTGTGAACAGTCTCTCTCCATCTTTCTTTACTGTTCCCTTCAGGTACTGGAAGGCCACAATTAGGTCACCCCAAGGTTTCTCTGCTCCAGTGTGGACAATCCCAATTCTCTCAGCCTTTCCTCACAGGAGATGTGCTCCATCCCTCTAATCATCTTGGCCTCCTCGGACCAAACACGGAGAAAAATCCCGACTAACAGGAGACACTGAAAGGAAACAGTGTTTCCAACCATCCTTGAAAACACAATAAAAAGTCGCTCCGGGTTTCTCTTGGAGGCTGTCAAAACCCTACACAGTGCATCTTGAAGAGGAACAAATACATTTAACTGGCCTCAACGCCCTCCCAAGCCACCCACCAGCAATTTCCATACATGCCCTTCTTGGAGCAGAAAAACTTCCTGGACCTTGACCTTGGAAAGCCAAAGGAGCCCCCTGCCACCAGTTGTTTCCCCACTGGCCGTGTGTCACACATGCAGTGCACATATCCAGCTCTGCTCCAGGAGAAACAAAACCCCTGACAGCTGCTGCCTCCCAGCCTTGGCTAACAAATCCCTGAGCCAGCCTGCTGGGGGACTGGAAGCAGGTCCAGAAGCATTCCAGAGACACAAAGTAGCTCAGCCACCTCCTTTCAGCCCAGAGTACCGGAGCGAGGCAGACTAGCGTTACCGAGCAAAACACTGTTCATGAATTCTTAAAAGCTGTGATTCTTGTACCAAGTCACTCATGGATTACATTTCTAGAGACACTAGGAAAGAAAATGTGCTGGGTTTATAAAGATGAGTCAGGGCACACAGGACTCTCCGTGTTCAGCTGAGGGGAAAAGGTGTTAAGCTGTTCTCATCGATACCTCGTTCATTCAGGGAAAGAAACACGGAACAGATCCTGGCACTGCACTGACATTCTACAAAGCATCACCTCCATCACCTGGGACTGCCCATCTGTGGCTCCCAAGACCCTGGAAGTCCCTCACATCTTTTCACATGCTGACCAAAGAAGCCCCAGTTAGACTGGCTGGGTCCAAAGGCCCAGGGAGAATTCCTAACCTCTCCAAGGAGAGAGGGGTTTTCCAGCAGACCGGAGGCTGACAGACCTGTAACCTGCACCCCAGTCACAGCAGTGACAAAAAGCAGCAACTGGAGTCAAGTTCCACAGCACCTTCTCAAACCCCTCCCCAGCATAACACATTCAAGCTCACCTACCTCAAATAAGAGGCCGTGGTAGACACAGGCACCTGAGGGACCAAAACAAAAATAAATCAGGTTAGAAGCGAGTAACAGCAGCAGCACATCCTCCAGTGAACCTGCTCTGTCACAACACCAGCAGCACTGGGCAGCCACCAAAAAAGGCAGTTTGGGGGCAGCTGGGCAACCTCCGGGTGAGCAACAGGACCTCTGGCCTAGTCAGGCTCAAAAGAGGCACAAACAAGGCAGAGACAAATGGAGAGACCTGCCAAAACAACCGTGAGAAGAGCCAGTGTGAATTCCCACTCCTAAATCGCTCCTGCATGGACAGCAGGACAGGCTCACAGGGCTCCTGCTTCAGCTTTCCTGGTCTTCACCACTGGCACTGCTGGCTGAGAGCAAGGTTCTCCGAGCCAGGGACACAAGCAGTCACACATCCAAGCACACTTTACATGTTCTACCCCAACAATCAAATAAAAGATTAGGAAATAAAACCACAAATAAGCTGAATGACAGCTCTTCCATCGATTTTCTGGGAAATGGTCGTTCCTGAGCAACTACACATTGTCTGTCTCCCCAAAGCGTGATGAGAATGTGCAATCAAAAACAACCCAAGGAACTCCAAGATGAAAAGGAAAGAGACCGCAGGAAAGGCTGCCTCGAGGGACCACCCGGAAAAGTCAGAATTTCCTTGTCAAAGAGTGGAGTTTCTCGAGAAATGCAGATGAGACAAATCTGTACAGAAAACCTGGGAGCTACACTGCTCGGAATCAAAAGCTCCTCCTTTGAGCTCGTCTTCAGCTCAGCTGCAAGAGGCTCTGGAGGCACCACTGGGAATTATTTTCCCTTGCCAAGAAAATGAGCCACAGGAGCCCGTCACACTTCTCTCAAATTCAGCAAATAGCTGTTCTTTTGGCAAGATAACATAATTTCAAGGTCCATCATCCAGCTCCACCTCAAAATTCAGTGCAAAACGCAAGGTCACACCTTGTTGGAAGGCATGGTGGGGGGGACCCCAAAAACTTAATAGCAGTTAATTAAGACCAGCACAACCCGTCTGTTTTACCCCTCCAGGGCTGGCTGCCTTTTCTTTTTAGCTCACTGACAGATATAGTTCCTTAAAACACCAGTGTGCTCACCCCCCGTGGGGCCACAGCAGGGAATAGGGACCATGTAGCACTAGAAAGCAAACTCACAAAGCCTGATCCTTCTTCCCCAAAGAGGGCAAAGACGTATCTCCCTCCTTTACAAGTTACCAAGGGGCATACTAAGATAGAACCCAACTTTGCAGGACTTGGAAAACCCTTTTACATTTTACTTTTATTCCCAATTACGAGCGAGCCAAAGACACAACACACACATTAACTAAGGTTGCGGTGCAATAGTGCCCTGATTTTGCAACTCCAAGTCCCAGGTGTGATCAACACCTGTTGCAAAGCACACCTGAAAAGCATTCTGCAAATTATTGATTTTGCCTTTCACTGACTTCTTGGAGCACCTCGGGAAGAAACCCCCAAACTTTTTTGCTTTTTGTGGGGGGCATCTCGGATGTGGGTGGTTGGTAGAGTAGTCTTCCTGTTTGAGACAGGGTTTTTTTGTAAAAATGAAATCTCTCAGAGTGTTACCCAACGAATTAATATCCCAAATCCACATCTAGCAGCTCCTCAGCTCGCACACACATCGCTGTTTTTAACTGCTGTTGTTCACTCAGACAGCCATGCCAAACGAGAATCACGGTGGGAGCAGGATTTGGGGAGCGTGCCGCTTTGGAAACGAACAACCTACAGCCAAAGGACAAGCTGGAAAACCTAAGAGCACGAACGCAGCCGATCCGCACTCGCACACTCCGAATACCAGCAGCGTGGCTGCCTGGCAGCGTCGCACAACCTTGCGCTGGCCACAAGTCTGTCCAGCACGCCAAGGCAAAATCCAGCGCCTGGTGTCTCCCCCAGCACTCTCACAGCGACATCCACGCACGGCAAGTTGAATCCAGCCGCCTTCTCCCAACACAGCGAGGGAAGGATGGCTGCTGCCTGCTCCCTCCCTCACGCTGCCCAGGCACTGACCAGCTCCCACCGCCGCATTCCCGAGCCCTCCCCGTGTTCACCACCACCCGCGGGATGTGTGAGGGCTGCGGGCTGGCTCTGCCCGCCCGGCCCGGCCCCTCAGCGCGGGCACGGGGTGTTTGCTGAGGGGTCGCACAACTAAAACCCCACAGGCCGTCTTGGGGCAACAGCCCCGCACCTGGGCAGGACGAAGCGGCGGGCTGCCTTCCCGCCCCGCGTGAGGGGCAGCCCCGCGATGCCCGGAGCGGGACACGCGTTCCTCCATCCCCGGCACTCCGCGGCCGCTCCCGGGCAGCCACCGGCGGGAAGAGCCGGGCACG
>WEIT01030195.1:121653-171253 GCA_013389985.1 Dryoscopus gambensis
TCGGAGCCGCGGGTGGCGGCCGTGGGGCGAGCCGTGCTCGTGGGGCCAGGTCCGGGCACGGGGGGAAGATCGGCCGTGGGACGAATCCCGGCCGTGGCGCGAACCGTGGCCGCGGTGCAAATGCCTGTCGTGGGGTGAACCCGGGCCCTGGGGTGAACCCCGGCCGTGAGGTGAACCTCAGCCGTGGGACAAATCCCAGCCGTAAGACGAACCCCAGTCCAGGGGCAAATCCCTATCGTGGGGCAGATCCTGGCCACAGAGTGAACCCCGGCCGTGGGCTGAATGCTTGTTGTGGGGTAGATCCCGGTCATGGGGCAAATCCCAGCCGGGGGGTGAACCTCAGCCGCGGGACTAATCGCAGCCATGAGGTGAACCATGGCTGTAGGCTGATACTTGGCCGTGGCGCGAATCCTGGCCACGGGGCGAGCGCTCGTCCCAGTCCCCTTCACGCCCCATGATGGGACCTTGGCCTGGCGCTGTGGGTGACCCCATGGTGAGGGTGTGTTTGGGGTGAGGGTACTTTTGGGGTTAGGAGGTTTTGGGGAGACACTGGTCTCCACCTTTTCCCAGCGGTCCGCAGCAGTTCTGTAGGAGGGAGATGACAGGAGTGTCACCTGCAATAAAACCTGGGCTGCCAGCCCGGGCAGAGGTGCTTGCAAATGAAAGCGCACACCTAAACACTGAGGTTTTGTTACAGTCTGGGGCTTGCTTTTTCAAGTGCTCCTGGTAAAGGTGGGGGGGGCTCTGTTGCTCCCAGCCACACCACATTTTATCTGACCTTCTGAAAATCTTTAGACCAGTGGCTTTTATCGGGCCATTTTGGAAACTTTGAATAGGCTGAGTATTTGTTTTGGGGAGGTACAACTTCTCCTGAGGTGCTGTTCTGATAAGGATTTTAGATGGCCTTGGTTAAGCAGAGAATTTTTTACAATTAAATCCATAGCAGTGCCCTCCCATCTCTTTGATGCTCCCCCACAACCCAAAACTAACCTGGAGGGGCCAACACCCACCCAGAAGTCATTCATGGTGTGTAGACATGGCTGAGAATGAAGTGATGGTAATGTGTTTATTTTTAAAAAGAAAAAAATAGCACAATATTCCTACCAGCAACATGACACAACCCAGGGAATTCCTAGAAGCTGTATCCCAGTTTGGAGGGCCGGAGAGCTCTTGTGAAGGCGGAGCACAGCCTTTACAAAGACAGCACTGCCAGTGATTTTATTTCTGTGTTCTCCCTGTGAAAAACAGGGAAATTGGTGCTGCCAAACGTCCCTGTCCTGGAAGGCAGCAGCCGTGGGCACGGCCACGTGCTGGTGGTGCCTCCCAGCAGATCCAGGCTGGCGGGACACCGAGGTTTGCTCTGCACCGCCTGCGAGCGCCGCAGCCTGACCTGACCTGACGTCCTGGACAGAGCCCTGCTCCCTCCGCGCGTCCCTCCCCGCTGACTGTGGTGTTCCCAGCCTGCTTTTAGAATTTTGCTCCGGAGCAGATGGATGGCGTGCACTGCTGACACCTCCCTGCTCTGTGCTCTGCAATAATGATCCACATCACCAACCTGCAGGATCGTGTGGGTTCACCCGAGCAGAACTTGTGTGGGAGCTCCAGCCCGGGCATTAAACCTCCTCCAGGGGTGCCTGAGGATGCCGAAAGCCCCGCTGCAGTGTGCCTTTCGGGTTGCACAGAACAGTGGAAATTCTGCAGTGCTCTGCTGTCTGCTAAACAAATCCCGTTAAACACTTTCAGTTTTGTTCCCTTCTTACTATTAAAAGCGGGGGCTGCTCCGAGTGCTGAAGTACAGCACAATTTAATTTATTCCCTTTTATCTTTTCTTCCTACAGGGGCTCTTTCTCATTTAGTTTGTGTATTTAATTGAAGGATAAAAGTCGGTGTAAATGGCCCATAGGTGTTCCTGTGCCAAGTTTAGTTTTCTCCTATCCTTGGAAGGCCAGATCCTAATGTGTCGGGGTGAGACTCCCCATCATCAGACTGCTGGAGAAACTCACCTCGGTTGCAGCACGAAAAAGGCAAAACTTTGCAGATCCGCGCCGGTGGCTGCGGAGTTTCCCCCCAGGTCTGCACGGCGAACTTGTGCTGGCACAGCTCTGTGTGCGTGCACGGCGACGGAGCGTGACCCGTGACTGACAGAGCTGTGCCAGCAGAAGTCCCAGCTGCAGGAGCAGTTATCTGCAGAAGTGCACTTTTACTGATAGAGCTTGTTTTCGTTTTCTAAAGGGTGTTTTTCCCTGTCCCTGGTAGGGATGTAGCGTGCTCAGGCATTCATTTGCCTGGCTGGGAAGGGACGGCTGCTCCGGGTGTATTTGCTGTGTGGGGCTCTCCTCTTCCCATCCAGAATCCGTAGGAGCTCCATCACATTTGCAGTGGGAATTCTCTTGTGGAAGTAAGTGACATTATGGCTGTTTTCTTTCCACCCGAAGGTGTTGATAAAGCTTCCATTGCATGGGATAAACTGGGATTATACTGTTGTTTTCCATTAACAACCTTGGTTTTGCAAAAAGCCAGGCAGGCTTTCGACCAAGTTTAGCTTTCACACCAGTCCTAGGAGAAATAAGCCAGAAAGTGATCCCAAGGTGTGTGTGTGGACTCTGTTAGGAGAATGAAAAGGCACCAGTGGAGAAAAATTAATTAATTTCCACACTGGTTAAGTCTCTACTTAATTTAAATCAAAATCACCAAGAATTAAAACTTAGGTAAATCACAGCAGCCACTGGCTTTTTTGTTCGAGGCAATGTGCACAAATGGGGGAGTGTGTTTCTTTTTTCTTATTAAAACTTTCCCTGGGGTTTTAAGTGATAAAATTATGCATCAGTAACGTGCATAATTTCCATGCAAACTTTCTTGAACCACCCCCAAAAAGTTCTGCTTCTATCAGCTGTAATCTGCAGGACGCTTTTGGGTTTAAAAGGGGAGATAAATCCAAATAAGTGCTTACTTGCTTACACTTTACTGCAAAGAGCTTTTGGGGTGCCAAAAGGGCACTCGAGGCACGGGATGTAACCTGATTTGCAGACTACTGAGAAAGCAAAAGTAACAGTGGAGCTTAGTTTTTTGGGAGCATAAGATGGCATTTGTGAAAACTTTAGAAAAGTAAGTTAAAATATATCATAGGCATATTTAGATTCAGGAGGATTTGCTGTGGATTTAGTGCTTTAGAGCATTAAATGCTAAGCCTCTTGTAATATTTTTTTTGGTCCAGATTGCGTGGTTCTCTTGATGGCAGCCTGTAATCAAGGCTCGGGTGCTTGTTACAGTGACATGACAGTGTGGTGTAACTTCACCTGCTGATTAATTCTTTGGGTTCCAGTGATTTGTCTGTGCAGCTTCTCCATCTCACCTGGAATGATTAAAAATCAGGAAAGGTTTCTTTATCGACGTCCTTAGGTGGTGACAATATTTCTGGAATTCTGCTGCTCTCCTTCCCTGTCCTGTGTGCACCTCGGGGCTGTCATCAAACTTCCCACCATGAGACCACCCCAAAAAGGTCAACTTGAAGTAAACTGTAGTGTCTGGCAGGAAATGGCAAAAAGAACTTAATATGCACAGGGTTTGCTGGATCCATTTGTGCCTTCAGATGTTGGGGCTGGATGCAGGGAGCATCATGGAAGGCCTTTAGCTGAACGTGCTGACTGGCTCTGTTGGCAGCTTAGTAAATTCACAAAAGGGCTACGTGACACTTACCTCCAGTGGCAAGGTACTGAGCCTCACTTGAGTGCTGTTATGTGGGAGAAAATTCCTCTCCGAACTGAAAATGAGAAAAAAAAATCCACACTCCTCAAAGCAAAAAACAAACACCAAACTGAAGTTGCTCTAAATAAAAGAGAGCACTAGAAGAAAATCTTTCTGGAATCCTGTTTAGAAGAACAACTTTTGTAGTCTCTTGGGCATCTCCCTACAGAAATTTAACTTTAGGAGTGTTCAGACACCACCGGAAAGCAATTTGCCAGGTGCTCATGGAAAACAGAATTAAAGAGAGGCAGAAATGCACTGTGTGGTGTTCTACAAGGAACACGTTTTATCCCTTTCAGGGGGAGATGTTGAAACAGCACTTAGGAAAATGCTCCAGGATGAACAAAAAGCAGCTGCGAGCAATTGTAGCTGCAAGTCAGGTGCAGTCAGCGAGCACAGGGAGCTGGGGAGCTGCACCAGACCA
This sequence comes from Dryoscopus gambensis, assembly GCA_013389985.1. Lineage (NCBI taxonomy): Eukaryota > Metazoa > Chordata > Aves > Passeriformes > Malaconotidae > Dryoscopus > Dryoscopus gambensis. The sequence continues at coordinate 125,822 of WEIT01030195.1, forward strand.
GGGAACAGAGGACAAACCCGCTGAGCTGTTGGGTGTCTTGCACACGAGTAATTTAAGTACAGCTTGTAACCTGCGTGTGCAGACAGAGCAGATACGGGCGTGTGCGCTCACCCCTACTCTGGCGTTTCCTGATGGGAATCATTACTGGTGTTTATGACTGCACAGCAGCGTTTATGCTCAGCATTTACCTACGTGTGGTGTATTGTCTTCCCCGTTCTGCTTGCCTGGGGAGGAGCTTGGTGTTTTCTCTGAGAAAGACGGAAAAATTGTGAATAAAAGGGCTGTGGGACTCTAAATGCAGATTTCCAGGATATGAAGGCTGGGGTGTAAGTGCATATTCTAAATTACAGTTAACCCTTCAGCAGAGTTTAGTTTTGGGTTCCCCCCACTTGCAGCTTGAGGGTTGGGAAATTTTAGACATGAGGAGACAAATCCTTCAGAGCACCCTGCCATCATCCCTGCTGATGTGAATCTGGATTATTCCTTACCCTAAACAAAGCGTGAAGGGAAACCTCCTGTGACCTCAGCTAGGAGCAGCAGGAATTTTTATGACTGGGAAACTACCCGAGGCAGCTCTTCTCCTGTGGGCCTTTTCCCTTCCCAAGTTATGCACCCACCTGTAGCCTCCGGAGGCTGTGTTGGGAACGGGAATGCGAAGCAGAGCTCCTGAGTAAGTGTCCTTTTTCCTGGCCACCGATCCTTCCGCAATTATTACCGCAAGTCAACAGCTCCCCAGACTGCTACTTCCAACGGCCTGTAAGGAAAGACCCAATTAAACATCTTACATGATTTTCTTAAAGGGAAAAAACATTCCGGGGCTGAGGCAGCTCCGCAGGCTGCAGGAGACGGAGGAATGTTTAGCCTTGTGTTGCTGCAGAAGGACCCTCCTTGCTTTGGTGTCAAACACATTTTTTTAGTTCATCACATTCCAGGAGTACAAAGAAAAGTACAAAACCCATAAGCTTTTGGTCAAGCTGTTAATAATAATAATAAAAATCAGGGTTTGTGGATGGTGCTCAAGTTTGCTGTTTACCCTTTAAGGCAGCTGAATGATTGCTCGGGGAGTTTTCCCCTCGCTTTTCAGGAATGCTTCCATCTGAGTGAACATCTTTGTGCCTTCTAATCACAAATTAGTTTTGCCTTTTTTTTTTTCTCCCCTAAGAAATCAATCTAAAGGCCCTCTGAAAAGGCTCTGGATTTAAGCACCGTCTAAAGAGAGTGCTGAAGACCTCGTTTTGCAGATTTGAAGCTCTTTTTTTTCCCCACAGGACACTCCCAGGAAAACTGGGAAAGGAGGAAAGCAGAAAACATACTTTGTATGCTTTGCTGGATATCACCATCCTGTGTGAGATCACAAGGGGGGTGTGTGTCCCACAAAAAAATGTCCTTTATCCTCAGTCAGCCTCAACACATGGAGAATATCCTTTGCTCTTCCCTCTTCCCCTATTGCTTAAAATTCAATTTCTTCTTATTGTGTTAAATTAATTTACAACTGGCCCTGGCAGTGGGAAAGAGCTAGCACAGGATGAATGACTGCCCAGCCAAAATTTCCACTTGTGAACGCCTTTCCTCTAATCCCTTTTTGTTCTGGAAGGTTAAGAAAGCAAAAGGAAAGCAGGGCCAGATGACTTCTCACATACCAGAACAGTTCCAGGTGCCAAGAAGAGCTGGGTTCACGTTTTTCCCTGCATCCAAGTCACATCTTGCCAGTGGGAGCAGGTCAATCTCCAGGAACGTGTTCGGACCTGTGCAGCGAGCCTCTTCCTTCTCCTCTGTAGTCTGGAGCAAGAGGCTGTGAAGGAGTGGAGTGCATCAGAGAAATTAGGAATGTTTTGACTAGATGAGAGAAGCACATCTGTTAAGTATTTTGAGACCTGTGGAGAGACCAGGAGGTTTGAGACGAGGCCTGTGCTGAGCCACGAGGTGTTTTTCTGCCTGCTCTAGGAACCCCCGGGTGCTTCCCCTGCAGCTACAGGGGGAATAATTCAGTTTTAAGTCATTGGCCATTTATCTCATGGCAGCTGCAGGTCTGAACAAAATAACCCTGGATGCGGGGAGATGAGTATAACTCACAAGTATTTTCTGCTTGGAAAATTACGCGGTTGAAAACCTCAGGCTGTCAGCAAGGCTTCAGCATTCCTGAATCCATACCAGCCTCTTGCACCTACCCACTGTGTTGGGGTTCTTCCTGTGCTCTCCATTTCGGTACAGCAGGGGAGGTAGCACCAGGGCTTTGGACTGCATTTGTCTTCTTCAGCTTCCTTTCAGAGAACTCTGTCGTTAACCTCTCACGTGCCAGTATGTTAAGAAATACCAGAAAACCAACCTGCTTGAAAAACTACAGCAAAACTTGCCAAAGCTATTCCCTGGCTTTAGGTGAAGTCCCTTCGGGTGGCTGAACAGGGGAAACCACACAAGTTCAGCCTCTCTTCTGGAGCAGGGTGCCCAGCAAAGCTGGGGCTGCCCCTGGATCCCTGGAAGTGCCAAGGCCAGGTTGGACGGGGCTTGGAGCAGCCTGGGACAGTGGGAGGTGTCCCTGCCCATGGCAGGGGGTGGAACTGGACAGGCTTTAAGGTGCCTTCCAACCCAAACCAGTCTGGGATTCTGTTTGGAAGGTTTAGTACGGTGTAAATGCTCCTGGGAAAGACTGGGATAATCAGATACAGAAGCAGCTGAACTATCTTTCAATATTCAAATAATATGCTTTGCTCAGGCTATTAGGCAAACCTTGCTTCTTCTGAGATTAAAATGCAAAGTACATTTAAACACACCCCCTGGAGAACAGGGTTTATTCCCATAAACTGGGGGGGGTTTAACAAATCCCTTCTCTCTTCTGCTGAGCACACAAGCCCAGCTACTTTGAGCAGTAGTGCAGCATCCTGTGGCCTGGTCAAACTGAAAAGGCTCATTTATTGTGCCAGTGATTGCAAAACAGTTTCCACTATCGGTGTGTATTTTTTCCTTTGGCTTTTTTTTTCTTTTTTTTCCTCCTTTCTTTTAAAATCTTGAGCTTTGACTCATCCCAAGTTACCTGTAGCTGAACAAGGCAAGCCTTGTAACTCTAAAGCTGCTTGAATTAAGTTTTACAGTGGCAGATTTCTTTGGATTGTAGAGGGAGAGTAACTGAAGTGTTGCTGGGCTTTGCTTATTTTATGGAAGTGCTGGCAGTCTCCCACTGAAAAGGGAAGATGATACCGTGGCCGTGGAAATAATCTCATTTCTTTTCTCCTAGCACAAACTTTGCTTTGAAGGATGAAAGGGTATTGATGATTCCAACTGTATCTTAAGGTTCATTGAGAAGACCTCTCCCGAGTTCCTGCACTGTGCATGGATTCATAATTCCAGTGTAGTTGTGCTCAAAAAACTGGTCAATAGCTGACTTCTCTCCAGGTATTGATCCTGAGGAGTTGAATGAGGCACGGTGTTGGCTCGCAGCAGCAGCCTGAGCAGGGTCTTTCTCCTTTCTCAGGCGTGACTGAATGGATGTCGGATCGGCCTTGTCACTCCAAGAGCTCTTCCCTCATGGCTCGGAGGGACACTCACACACCACAGCACTGCCGGCTCCCTCTGTTCATGCTCTTCTGCCTCCCCAGTCCCATGGCTGCCAAGCCAGTCCTAGGAAAACCTCCTGCTTTAAGTTGCAGCCGTTCATGGCTGCTTCTCTTCCATGCCCACAGCCCACGACAGTGTTTGGTCTCGATCCAGCGCTGGTTTCTTCCTTCCCCAGACTCCCAGTGACTTCAGTTCCTAATCCTTTAAGCCACTCTGTCCTGGATCTCATTAGAAGCCCAGCACTCTCCAGGGGATGCAGCAGCATTGCAAATGGGTCATTTCTCTGAAACTGCAAGATACTTGTGTAAATAAATAAGTACGCTGTTTGAACCAGCCCTTTGGGGGCTTCTGATGAGATTTATTGACAGGCTGGCTGCTGGAAACACTTTTTGCCCCACAGTAGCCCCTTGCATGCGTTTCTGGTAAGCAGAGCCTCACTTTCGGGGAGCAGCCTGCCCTGTGTTTGCATGTAAAGCAGCCCCAAGAGCTGCTCTGGAAGCACAAAGTGTAAAAGGCACCTGCAGACAAAGGCAGGTGTCACTCAGTGACCTGATGGGGATATTCAGGAGTTGTCACGCACACACACACTGAGAGGTAACAGGCTGCTTCCAGCAGAGCAGGAACTGTTCTTCTGCAGTGAGGACTGCCTCTTAACCAAGCACAGCAATAAGAAGCAGCTATGTGATGCTGTGCAGGATTTCCATGCAGTCCAGAGTTCAGCTGGTCTTCTAAGTGGGGGTGTGACATGGAGGAAAAGGAAGGGTGGAAACCTGGATATTCTTGTGTTACCTGTGATTTAAGAAAAGACTGCTTCATTTAGAGGAGATGAGGGAATGGGGGGAATAACTAGTGGGTGTATGTCAGTGGGACAATTAGCATTTCCATCAAGTGAGTGCCAGTTGGCTCTGGAATTAATCAAATACAGCTCGTTCCCTCCCTTCCCACTCCTCCCCTTGGCTTTCGCTGTTTGCTTCTCTGACTTGTCTGTGCTTCTCTGGGCTTTTATGATCTTTGTTGAAGAGATAACGTGGAGCCCCCTGGGATCCCAGCACCACTGAATTTGCTGCAGGTAAATGGTTGCCTCTTAGCTTTCCCTATTCCCAACTTGAATTTCCTTCTGCTCTGTGTCAGACTTTCCTCAGGGATTGTTTCAAATCTCCTCAAACATTGTTTTTTAATTGTTTGGGGGGTTTTTTAGTAGGAAAAAACACGATGAGGTATTTATATTTGATTCTCTGCTAGTCTCTATCCCCAGTCAGGGTACTTGGAGTAAGAATCTGGAAAGAGACAGGACCTGGGTTGGCAGAGTCGGGGTGCCCATTGAATTCTTGGGAGAGGCAGTGTACACAGAGGTGGTTGGACATATTCCTGCAGGAAAGCACCATGAAAAAAGCTCAGATCCACACAAAGGACCATCAGAATTCCCCATTCTCCAATAATTTCTTGCTAGGATATACACACTAGATACTGTGTGTAGGGATATAGCAAATAATTTACCTTAAGCTAACACATCTGTGCATACCCCAGTATTGGCAGGTTTCTTTAAATCCCCTTAACATACCCTGGAACAATCACCTGATTTTCCTCCCCCTCAGAGCACTCCAAGCCCGTTTTTGTATTTGTGGCTATTGGCTGTGCTGCTCTTCTCCTTGGGGAGGCTGAAATGGGGAGACTTTGGTCACGCTCTGCTAAAAGCAGAGCAGTGCAGACGAGCAGCCTTCCTCTCCCCCCTTGGCAGCCGCTCAGGCCTGATTACAAAACACATAAATAGACATTTAGATACAGAGATAAAAACGGTGCTGTTTCCCAGCTTTCAGCCCAACTTCCCGGCGTTGGACAACGTGTGTGCACACACGCGCACGCCCCATCAGCCAGCAGGACGGGCAATCCCTGGGAGGGATCACCATATGGAAGGGGATGGGCAGTCAGCTGTGCTCACAGGAAGGAGGAGCGAGCGACTCAGGGCTGGCTGCTGGATTGTTTCCAAAATGCTTTGGCAGTTTGACTCATCCATATACAGAGGCTGAGGGGGGGAAAAAAAAAAAGAATCACAAAGAATGTCACTGGGCTGGAGGCGAGGGTTTGGAGCTGTGCCAAACATCCATGAACACAGGGCTGCAGCAGGATGCAGGCACAGCTCTTCTCCATTTGCCCCCTCATTAGACAACTTATTTACGCATTGAGGTATGAAAGAACCTGAACAAAACATGTTATGGTCACTGTAATTTAAGAAATGCATCTTCTGCACTCCTTGGGGAAGGGACTGTGTGTCTAAAACCCAGAAGTTCCTGTTGTTTCTTGCCCAAAAAACATTTCTTCATATTAAAAGCCTCTGCTGCAACCCAGTAGCTCAACCTTTCCTCTTTGACACTCCTCATACCTTCAGTAGCGTTCCATTATTCCTTTTTTCCCACAGGCTTTAAAAGATAGTCAGCACGCCCCATACACAAAAAACCCCAGCAAATATGACAGCATAAAAACCCAAAAGGAAAACCTTTTTCCAAGGAAAAGGCAGACACAGACCTACTGCTGGAAACACAGTACCTGACCCTGGCCCTTTTTATATCCACCTCAGGGAGCTGCCTAGGCTCACCCAGGACCACACCTAGGGTTCCAACTGAGTAATCCTGCTCTGCCAGTCAGCTCTGGGTTTTTGGGGATGGACTTTAGGAACCCCCAGAGCTTAAATATTTTTCTTGCTAATGCACTGATGTGCTCATCTCCAGGCTTTCTTTAATTTACACAAAATAGGGAAAAGATTTTGTGTTTAACTTACACATAATCAGGGTCACACTATTTAAGTTTACAGAGCTGGATCTGTAGCAGAGAGCGAGTTTTAGTAGCTTCAGAAGTTTTCCAAGGGGAGCCTTTAGGAGAAAAGCCTGCAAAAATTTGCACTGATCCATATCCGATGTTGGGGTTAACGGATTCAGGGAACTCAGTGTAGCTCCCTAAAATCTGAGCAAAAACAGGTGGGGATTTCTGGATGTTGTTTTAGTTCCAGGACAAGCAGAGTGGGAGATGGGAACGGGAGGTGTTGGGAACCCAGGCAGAATTCATCTTCTGCCTAAGAAAAAAATTACACACGGTGACTTTCAAGTCTTGCTCAATATTGCTGTGATGCAGAAGGAGAAAAAAAGAGTGCGTTTGATTTAGGTTTGTTTTCCCCTTTCTGTAACTGTGGCAATGACACTGCTGCCTGTTTGACTCACCGCTATTTCAAAGCAATATTAAAGTGACTAACAGCTGAAAAATGTGCGTGTCCTTCGCCTCCCAGCTCAGGGCTCACTGCTCTGGAAGGCTCCTGACGGCCGCACATCGCTCTACGTTGGCAGAGCACTTCTCTGAACAAGCCAGATTTCAGCATCCTTTCATTGCCGAGGAGCAATCCTGGAGCTTTCAGATGGTGTCAGGGGGTCAGTGCTCATCTGTGGGCTGGTGTGGATGGGGAGGGGATGGCTCAGGTGGTCTCAGCGCCATGGTTTTAAGGACTTCATCGCAGAGCACTCAGCCAAATCCTGGGTTTTGGACAGCAAAATTTGCTGTGTCTTGGGTCCCAATGTCATAGAGGTATGGATCAGTTTAAGATGAAACAGATTGAACAGCAAGGGCAGGTGGAGTAGGGCTCCTGTGGCCTGGCAGGAGCTGTGAGGAGTCTGTTCAAGTGCTCCCCACTTCCACGCAGGCACCTGGAGAGCGACGATAAATCCAGCAAAACCCAAGCCCCAGAGATTTGGCACTCCCAAAGCACAGCCTTGCTTGTGTGTGGGGAAAAGGCCGTTGCTGATTTTGGGGTTCTGGAACGAGGATGGAAGGATTTCAGGTCTAATCCCTTGTCCTTAAGTAACTGGTTTCTTGCATGGCCCCGTGCCAGGCAGTGTGAGCGCACAATCCTCTTATGCCGTAGCTCTGCTCGCCGTGTGACTTCACCTGGAAATAACAGGGGGCTATAATTAGACGTGGGGCTCGCATTTGCCCCTGGAATTTCCTTGGGCGTTCGTCAGGGAAGGAAGCAGCAGCCCTGTAACTGAGACCTTTGGCAGAGGACAGCCCTGAGTGCCCCTTGCTCCTGTGCTGTGCCGGAACGCTGGTGTGGCTGTTGGCATCAGCTGGAAAACACTGCAGGACTTGACCTGTGTAAAGGGCGAGTGGGCTCTTCGGCTAGTTGGACTTGCTGCACAAAACCCTCAGCTTGTTAGCTCGAATTCGAGTCAGAGTTGTTTGAAGAGCTTCACAGCTGCTGCAGCCGGCTGTAGGAGAGACGTCTGTGAGGGAAGAGCTGCATCCTGTGGAGCAGCTGCTCTGGATTTGTATAAAACCGAGGCTCGTGGATTTTGTGTGTCTGGGGAGGAAAAGACCAGCAAACAGCAAACTCAGCTAACCTCGTGTTTTTAAATCACACACAGTCCTGCTCAGCACGACAGCCGAGGGAGGCACGGAATAAAATTGCTCCCTGTGTCCCCTGGAAAGTGGATGGGTTTTGAATGGGACATCAGAGCTGCTGTCTGACAGTCAGGACAATTGGATGAATTTGGTGTGCATAGGCTCATCCTGAGGCGTCTGATATTTGCATTTTGCACTGGGCTGGAGCCCTTTGTGCCCTAGAACAGCTAAATGGGAACTTTCCCTGAGCTCCTTTTATGGCTCCTGGGCCATTAGGAATACAAAGGTCTTGACTGATCCCGAGCATGAAGAAGCGCAAAACACAAAGGCTGGACAGTTAGTGGGAAAATGGAGCTAATTCCCCCTCAGACTGCAATTTCCAGCCTTGTATGAGTGGAGTGGAGAATTGGGACTTTGGATGTTGAGAATAAGAGCCTTCCCTTCAATCCGTGGTTCCTTGTGCAAGCTACAAGAGGGAGCAATCCGTGCACTTTTGCCGGGAGCAGTGGCACGCTCTGATCTTGTCTGCAGGTTCTGCAGCAGCAAGCAACTCTGTAGGTTATGAGGGATAAACTGGGAAACCAGCAGGTGACTGCAGAAACCCCAGCTTCCTAAAGAAACACTCTTTTCCATCCCGGAATTCTGCCCAGGTGTGAGCGCCTGCTTGGCTCAGTGGGCTGATGGCAGTCCGATATTTATTGTGCATAAACTCTGGGACGCGTTGTTGCGGGGTGTCCCTGGGGAAGGTCAGCTCTTGGCGGGATAGCAACGAAGGAATGCTGTCGAGTAACAGTTGTGATGGTCTTTCAGACTAACAGGGATGCCAAAGGAAAAATATGATCCTCCAGATCCTCGCAGAATTTACACCATCATGTCAGCGGAAGAGGTGGCCAATGGGAAGAAGTCGCACTGGGCTGAATTAGAGATCTCGGGTGAGTTGGTTGGGGCTTAAATTCCCAGAGCTGGTGCCCCAGACCATTCCAGATCGGGTTTGTGTGCAGTGGTTCCAGAGTGAAGAGGTGATTCCTTGCTTCCCTCTTTCAGGGAGAGTGCGGAGCCTAAGTACGTCGCTGTGGTCGCTGACACACCTGACTGCTCTGCACCTCAATGACAACAACCTTACTCGCATTCCACCTGATATTGCCAAGCTTCACAATCTGGTTTACCTGGATCTGTCATCCAACAAACTCAGAAGTTTACCAGCAGAACTAGGAAACATGGTGTCTCTCAGGTGAGGGGAATTATTCTGGTTCACTTCCCAAAAAAAATCTGTATCGTGGCATCAGGACCGAGAGTTTCAGTTTGTTTTCTGTGCTTGTATTTCAAATAATCCTGAAAAATTCCAGGTTGGTGCAGAGCTTTGGTTGTAGTAATTACTTTGGGGTTCACTGGGCTTTTTTTCTGATCATTGATATACCGCTGTTTTCATCCCTAGTTTCATCTTGGGGTTTGTGGCCTTTTTTCCCCTAAGAAATGTATTTTAGTCGTGCTTTGACATGGGAAGATTGACGTGTCTTTCCATAATAAAATTCAGGGTGAAAAGTGTTCTCTTTGAGGACGAGCAGTGTACAGCACCTTAGGAGTTTCCTTCTGCAGTAAAACTCACCCAGAGTGTTTTTGCATTTGCTGCAGGGAATTGCTTTTAAATAACAATCTGTTACGGGTTTTGCCTTATGAACTTGGACGGCTCTTCCAGCTGCAAACCCTGGGTTTGAAAGGTGAGCTCTTTCCAGTTCTATATTCCTGTGAGTTCTCTTCAATCCTGGGGGCGACTGGGCCCAAAACCTCCCTCTTATTACCTCAAGGTTTTCTTACAGGTTATTTTAAGCATTAAGTTTGTAGCAAAAATGACCAGGCAGTTGGGAAAACAATGCTTGTCTTTCTTAATGCTGCTAAACTTCCTTAGGAGCCCGTTTCAAATCTGCAGACAGGGAAATAAACCCTTTAACCTGCTGAGTTAATGTGTCTGTTCTCATTCTGGGAGATTTTCTTTGGGTGGAAAGCCTCAAGGAAGGCAGGCAGCTGATCCCCCCACTGTTGTTTTGTGCTGTTGGCAGGCAATCCTTTATCCCAAGATATTCTCAGCCTCTACCAGGATCCAGACGGAACCCGAAAGCTACTGAACTACATGCTTGACAATCTAGCAGGTACAGCCCTACAGATCTGGTGGGCAAAAAGGGATTAAAAGTAGGTTTTGCTGCTAAAACAAGAGTCTGAACCACTGGAGGGAGAGTATTTCCTCACTGCTTTAGTGTTTTTGTCAGGTGGCTCCACTCATATCCCAAAAAACACCCTCGCACCCAGTGGAAGAGGCTGATGTGTACTGTCTAAGCTTTTCCCGTGTTACAGCCAGACGTTCTCTCTGTTCTGTCTGAAACCCTTCCATTACCAGCCAAGGGCAAAGTCTGCCTTGCTGAAGCCATTTTGGTTCTCCCCACCAGAAATACTCATTTGAATGCAAGCAGGATGTCAAATTTAGCTTGAGAAACACCAAAACTATTAAGAACAGCTAGTACCTGACTTCAGTCCTGCTTTGTGGTTCTGTAACTGAGCCTTCTGCTCTGCCACTCGATGTCTCTGAAGTTCAGGCACTACAGGAATGATGGATACGGGGCGAGGTTCTTGGAGAAAGGATGGCTGAACCATGCCAGGATGTACCCCTCCTTCTTCAGCAGTTTATTCAACGTGCAGGAGTATTTTGGCGGTGCTTCTAAAGCTGAAAACGAGAGACAAAAATAGTCATGAATCTTACAAACCACAATTTTTCCCTTACTAGAGCCACTCGTTTAAATGATTTTTGCCTCCCCTGAAGACTCAGGGAGCTGGGGATGCAAAATACATTATTGTTCAGTCATCACTTTGACTTAGAAATTGTAACTTCCAAAGAGAAACCCTGAATTAATCACTGGTTTAATTTTTTTGTAGTTCATCCAGAGCAGCTGCCTCCAAGGCCATGGATTACTTTAAAAGAACGAGACCAAATTCTGCCCTCAGGTAAATCTGTGGTTCTTTTCCCTGTGTTCATGAGATGACACACTGGGAAAACTTGTCTTGGGCTTCATTTTCCTGGACCAGAGTGAAAATAGCAATGTGTGTTCATTTGTAATAGAAAAACTAACTTATGGTTGTGCTGTAAATACCATTTTTTGTCATTTGAATGGGATGCTGGGCATTTCTTTTCCATGTTGGGCTTTGTCACTGCTCTTCCAGCCACTCTTGTCCAAGCCAAGGAGTTGAATCTGCAGAGGCCGATAACCTTTCCCTTTGTCTCTCTCCTTGCAGCTTCATTTACAGTTATGTGTTACAATGTGTTGTGTGATAAGTACGCCACCCGGCAGCTCTACGGCTACTGCCCATCTTGGGCACTCAATTGGGAGTACAGGAAAAAGGGAATCATGGAAGAAATCGTCAACTGTGATGCAGATATCATTAGTCTTCAGGTAATTAAAAATAACTGCATTTTCCATCAGGAACAGAAAGCATGAACCTCCACCTTCAGGATTAATTGTTCCCTTGGGAACACCATAGTCACCTGCCTGATACCAAATTCCAGGACAAGCTGCGTGTCTGTATTCCAGTGTTAAAAATGTCAGGTGTGGTTTACTGCTATTCAAAATACACCTGTCACTTTCCCCTTTGGGAGGGATTACAGGAAACCCAGGAATGCACATCAGTTCCCAGCAGGCCATCAGTCTAGGAAGTGCCAAAGACAGCAGCTTTTTTGCCTGCAAGCCAGGGCAGGCACAAGGAAGGGTTTCCTTCGCTTCTTTAGCCTGAGGTGTTTGTGTTCAATTCCAGGAAGTGGAAACAGAGCAATACTTCACCCTTTTCCTGCCAGCCTTGAAAGAACGGGGATACGACGGATTCTTTTCTCCAAAGTCACGTGCCAAAATCATGTCCGAGCAGGAGAAAAAGCATGTGGATGGCTGCGCGATATTCTTCAAAATGGAAAAGTAAGGGGCAGCAGCAGCTTTTAAAAATTACACTAAAACCTCAGGACAGCTTCCAGTAGTTAGGGAGGGAGTTTCCCAAAGCCTGAGCTGCCTCTCAGAGGTTTCCCTGCTTCCAGAAATGAAAACGCAGCTCTCAGGTTGTGCCTAGAAGCGGCTCCAGTGGTTTGGAAGAGAGGGCGCCTGTGGGAGCAGACAGGGATGGTTTTCAGATGGGGACGCTGCCACGGGGGCTGTGGGTCACAGCTGCTCAGGGGGGTTCTCTCCCTGTCGCTGCAGGTTCACGCTGGTGCAGAAGCACACGGTGGAGTTCAACCAGGTGGCCATGGCCAACTCGGAGGGCTCGGAAGCCATGTTGAACAGAGTGATGACCAAGGACAACATCGGAGTCGCCGTGGTGTTGGAGGTGCACAAGGAATTATTTGGAGCAAGTGAGTACAACCGTGGTGTCCTTACTGATACTCCGCTCCTGATACAGACAGGCATGAGTTATTCCTAGGTAATCCATGCTGTTCTGTTGGTGGTGCAGCCAAATCCAGCCCATAGGTGACTAAGACAGGCACAGATGACATGATTTCCTGGTCTGGCTGTGCTCACAGCAAGATGCCTGGCATTTGCTTTTCTCCTTTCAAGCTTTTATCCCTGCTTGCTTACTCTGTTACATTCTGCTTGAGCAGCTCAGCTTTCCCAAGTCGCTGTGTTTACATGCATTTGCTCTTACCAGTAGTTGTCCATGATGTTCCACTTCTATTTTCAATTCTTTTCCTCCCCTTGATTGACTCCTCCCACTCTCCCTCAGTGATTAGATGTCAGTGCTAATGTACTGATGTGGAAGAAGATTATCAGGTATCTTTTCCTGCCTCTCGATTGACTGTCACATTTTCATTAAGTTTGATCAGATGCAGCAGACAATTCCAGCACAGGTAAAACTGCCACCCTGCTCTGTCTGCATGGCTGGGGTTCTGATGGCTTCAGAGGAGGAGAAATTCCAGGGCTGGAAGGAGCTTCCTGGGCCATTCTGCAGGCATTTCAATAGGTTTAAGCAATGAAAACACACCCATCTGCTGGTGTGTCTGACCTGAGCCCTGAGGAGCTGCACCCTGAGTATGAACAAGCGGGAACCCGCTGCATTCACAGAACCTTTCACTGCTGGAATTGTTTATCCAGGTATGAAATCGCTTCGCGTGGACAAACAGCTGCTCATCGTGGCCAATGCCCACATGCACTGGGACCCCGAATACTCAGATGTAAAACTCATCCAGACCATGATGTTCGTCTCGGAGCTGAAAAACATCCTGGAGAAGGCCTCAAGCAGGCCCAGTAGCCCGACAGCAGATCCCAACTCTATCCCTCTGGTGCTGTGTGCGGATCTCAACTCACTGCCTGACTCAGGTAAGACTGGTTTCGGCTTAATTTTTAACTTACCTTCTAAGACCCTTCGAGTCCGCTTTTCCCTCTGAGGGAGATGGGGTTGTTTTGCACTCCCCAGGGAAGGTATGGATGAAAGCTTTCCTAGGAACAGCTGCCTTCGGAAATCTGGCCGAAGAGACTGCGAGTCCTCCGGTTGAGTCACCTGCTTTTTGTGCTCAGGTGGACACTCCAGGAGAGCTGGTTGCACCTACAAAAGCGTAGAAAAGCAGAGTTAGATCTTAAATAAATCATTAAATAAATACCCATGCATGAAGCAGCAGTAAGAAGTAGGAAAGATGTGAGTTCCCGATGAAGACTTCCTAAGGAGAGGGGTTTGCTTTGCTAACTCTGATCTCATGGCATGTCTTTGTGGCGTTCTGGTTTTTAACATTCCCAGGCCAAAGATGCCTTTCAAAGCAACTCCCTAACCCCTTCCCCTTGCCAACAGGTGTAGTGGAATACCTGAGCAATGGCATAGTAGCTGACAACCACAAGGACTTCAAGGAGCTGCGCTACAACGAGTGTCTCATGAACTTCAGCGGCAACGGGAAGAACGGAGCCTCGGAGGGCAGGATCACGCACGGCTTCCAGCTCAAGAGCGCCTACGAGAACAACCTGATGCCTTACACCAATTACACTTTTGACTTCAAAGTAAGCACCGATCTCTGGGAGGCAGCGGGCTCTGCCGTGTTGATTCCCTGGCCTGGCTGCCCCTGGTTTAAGGAGGACGGAAGCAGGGTGTCCCCTAGCCCGACCCCAGCGCGGCGGGGCCTCGCCCTCACTGCGCTGTCTCTCCCTCTCTCCGCAGGGTGTGATTGACTACATTTTCTACTCCAACACTCACATGAACGTGCTCGGAGTCCTGGGGCCTTTGGACCCTCAGTGGCTGGTGGACAACAACATCACGGGGTGCCCGCACCCGCACATCCCCTCCGACCACTTCTCCCTGCTGACGCAGCTGGAGCTGCACCCGCCGCTGCTGCCCCTGGTGAACGGGGTGCACCTGCCCTCCCGCAGGTAGTGCAGCCCCGCCGGGCGGGCTCGCACCTGTCCCACGGACCTGTACACTTGTAAATCCCACTGTATAGGAGTGAAGTATGGCCAACCTTAAGCTGCTTCTTCGAGCTCCTTTCCTTATGTGTTTGATATGAGGTTTTGCACATTTTGGTGCATATTGGTATCATTTGGCACTAGGGCTGGAACCAAAGTATTATTCCCCTTTACAGGTTTTTAATTTAATTTTTGTTTGTGGGGTTTTTTTTTTATTTTAAACTGGCTTTTTCTTTTCAGTAGGAAGCTGCACTTCTGAATGGACAAAAGAGATTTAAAAACTTGTGTTTAACATATTTCAAGGTAATGCTTTTTTCCAGAACGTGGCAAATTGAGCCAGCCTTTTAGGAGAAAGAAAAACAAAACTAGAGATGCTTGTTTTGTAGGAAGAATATTAGAAATACTGGTTGTTTGAATCCAAAATGGAGATTGAACTCTGCATCCAACAACAATTTTGCACATTAGCAAAGCACTTAATACCTGACTATAAATGATTGGCAGCATGGCCCTGCCCCTCATCTCGATACTGTCAGAAAACCAAAGATAGCCAAATATCTGTGATCAAATTCGAGCTCTAAATCCTCCTGATTCCAATTTGTTTCGGAGCTGTTGTCGGTCAGGGCTGGTAAAAGTAACAAGCTGCTGGTTCCTTCCCAAATGTTAATGCTCTTTGGATGTGTTGGAAATCCTTGTTTTCTTTCCTTTTAATGCTCTGGGTGGCCAGTTCAAAACCTTGTGCCTCAAGAGGCATTAAACATGATGCAATTTTCTGAAAAAAAAAAACCCGTTTGGCTGCTTAATGTTTAAAAAAAAAGGCACAGTGATAGGAAAAGGTCGTGTCTGTGTTTTTAAGTTTTTCTTTATTCTGCTTTTTTGCTGCTGTAAGATTTTCTTGAATTTCTATTTGAAACTTTTCATGCACTTTACTGTTTCTAGTCTCCAAATGTGATATTTTTAATAAATGAAAAACATTTTCCATGATGTGAATGAAATTTTTAAGCAGATTGATAAGCCTATATTTATGTCTCATTCGTACACTTCAAAAAAAGTCCAATTTGAATAGTGAAATTAGTTTTAAATACTAAAGAGCCATCTTACGTCTTGCAAAACTGCCAAGTCAGGCTGTTCCTCTTGAATTCAACATTTCCTTTGTCATTTTATACATAGGAAATTTTCCATTGGGGGGGGGAAAAAAATCAATTGGACTTAGAGGAGAAACTATTCCCTGACTCTGGTTGGGGGCCAGGGAGGGGGTGGAGTGGGCCAGAACACAAAAATGGGCTCAGCAAAGTGACAACTCCCTTGGAAAAGAAGTGCCTAAAAAACGGGGGCGTCTCTATGGTCTGGGATCAATTGGAAGCGATGGGAGCTGGGGGAAATTCCGGTGCAGCACTTGCATTGTGCAAAACCAAACCAAAACGAAAAAAACAGGGAAAAAACCAAACCCTTCCAGAGATGGATTTTCCTCTGGGTGCAGGTATCTCTGCTGGAATATACCTCAGCATTCCCCACCTGGCCATGGCACACAGATTGGAGAGCACTGGAAAGTAGAATAGCATGAAAAACTTAATTTTGTGGACATTACCTTTCTGTATTCAGCTGCTGTATGTTTTTGGGGGAGGGGGGATGCTCCGCTGCAGAGGCATGCTCTGACCTGCTCCTCCTGTTCCTCCACACACGGTGATCCCAACGTGAGCAGCGTTTCCTAACCATACTTCACTCCCAATATTTTCTGAGCTGTTTGTATAAAATGGAATTTCCAATTCACCCGTGATTGTCAATGAGCTGCAGAGGAGCCCATTTAGTAATAAAAATCAAACCCTAGCACCAATGTTTTGTAATACAGGGGCGGGAGAGGATGGGGACGGAAAAACCCAAACCCTGGCGAGCGTTGTAAGCGGCTGCAGTTGCATCTTCCTTTGGTTTCTAGCGATGGAAGCGTTCCGTTGCGGGAAGGCGTTCCATTGGATCTTCTCTGCTGCGCTTCCCAGCGCTCGTCACGCCGTGCGGTTTTTAACACAAAAATGTTATTTTAACAGACATTGCACAAAAAACCAGAGTCTTGTTTATGTCTCAGTCGATGCACATGTTTACCTGCCTCTCCTGTGCGGCTCCCTCCTGTTCTCCTCCTGGTTTTCCCTTCCCAGCAGGAGCAGTGAGGGGACAGTGCTTTTTTTCCCAGCCTCAGGTCCCAGCACGTTGCAGGCAACACCTGGAAAAAAGGCTCCAAGCCCTTCCCTGCTCCTCACTGCCTCCGTTTGCTTTCCGAAACACGGTGCCTGGCGTCCACTCCCAAGCGACAGCACTGCCTAAAGCCAGCAGAGAAAACAAAATCCAACACCCTTCTACAAGCAACTTTTTAAAACTTAATCCGGAGAATCTGTCCGATTCGGGGTTTTGTGTGTGTATATATATATACATATATATATATATAAAAAAAAGAGAATTTTGTACAATGTAGCTGAATATTTTTGCTTCCTTCTTTCACTGTAAGGAGCCTGAACCTTACACAAGTTTGGTCACGCTCCCTCCCTTTCACCCTTCAGTGTTCCAAGGCGACACAGATCCCAAAAGAACCTTGTGGGAACCACTCACATCTTAATCCTCTCTACCAAGCATCAGCCAAGAACTCACTTTAATTAGAAACAATTTTAGGTGGAGATCCTAAGCCTCTAGATCCAGGTACGGCACAACCCCTCCCTGTGGTAACGGTGAGAGTGATCCCGCTGCTAGGGCTGATCCATCCTCCTTGGAGGCTCCCATGCCATCTCACAGTGGTTACTTTGAGAGCTCAGGGGGTTTTTAAGTCAGATTTCTGTCTTGTGTGATGCCTTTGCAGCTGGAGTCCCATCCCTGAAAAGATGGAAGTGCACGTGGAGCAGGGGCAGCTGCAGTGTCACTCCCGGGCATGCTTACACTACACTTTTAGGGGGATTTACGCCCGGGTTCATGGGAATAGCTGCTTTGCTTTAGCTTTGAGAGTGTGCCGGGCTCTGGCATGAGGAAATGCTGCTTGCCCTGGACCTTCATGCAGCTGGGGAAAGGGAGGTCACCAACCCCTGAACTGCTACGTTTTTCTTCCCTTTAAAAATTACTTTTTTTAAAATTTAATCACTGTGGAGATGGGATATTGCTCGTCCATGATGGATAGGTCTAAGCATCCACCAGTTTCTTCCCACCTGTGTACTTCCACGTCCTTCTGGAGTCAACAAACAGCCTTTTTGCAACCATTCTTGCCCCTGCTGTGGTTCCTGAGGAGCACAGGCCAGGAAGGAGGGAGATACAGAGACTGGGTAGGTGCTTCCCAGCTTGTCCCTGCCCAGGGACACATTTTTGGTATCCAGCAGGGGTGGGTGGGTGACACAAATTTCATTCCTATGGACCTTAAACACCTCCTCCCAGAGTGGCCAAGCCAGACTGTAAACAGGGATAATCCTGCACAGGGTCACAAGTCACACCTGTGTCACCTCAGTCCGTGTGGCCAAGGTACATTCCTGTGCCAGGCCAGGGTCCCCATCCCAGGAAAATGGGGCTCCACAGAAAGCCTCAGCCAGCCACCAGGAAATTTCCCACTTCTGTGTTTCCACAGCCAGGAGCCAGCACCAGACCCTATCCAACTCCTGCAATTAATTACAGGCTCCTGCCAGGAGCTGTCAGAAAAAGGCACCAAATCCTGGAGCAGAGGAAAGGCAGTGCATTCCAAAGTGTCCTTGGCAAAGCTGCCAAAGGTTCCATGGTGCCACAGTCTGGCCTAACTCCCCACCCCCAAATTCCCAATTTCTACAGAAATCCGGGCAGAAAGAGCTGCCACAGCTGAGGGGGAAAGCACATTCATCCTTTTATTGGTGGCAGCCAGGATGGGCTGCGGTTGTGTGTGGGAACAGCAGAGGCACCCAAAACGGAGGGAGACAGCGGGTGCCTGCGGGGAAAGCCTTTGTTGGGGGAAGCAGGGAAAGGCTCCTGGCCCTGCCAAAACCTGGGGAGCAGAGGAGGCACCGGCACTGTGCCACTAAACCCAGCAAATCTCAGGGCAGAGGGGTCGTGTCACTGCTGTCCCACGAGGAATTCGTAACTGTGGACTCCTTGGATCTGGATGGTGGGAGGGATGGGGTGCGGGGTCTCCAAGGGGTCCGGCAGCACGGTGCTTCCCGCCGTGGCCGCAGCAATGCTTTCTTGGTGCCATTCCTGGAGAATTTGTGGGAGGAAAGAAAGGAAAACGGGGTCGGGAGATCAGCGGGGAGGGATGGTCCTGCCGAGGCGTTGGAGATGCCGGGTGTTTTCCAATTGCTGGGCATCACGTACCTCTGCATCAGCTTGTGGATGAGCACCTGGATCCAGGGCGCCTCGGGGGTCACGCACACCCGCCTGTTCTTCTTCAGGGTGAGGCTGCAAGGCCACCAGACCCCTCAGCCCCACGCATGCCCCTTCCCCAAAGCTTTTCTAACCCACAGAGAAAAGCCCTCTGCTCCCTCGGCACAGATATGAACCCTGGGCAGCAGAGACGTGGAATTTTGGGGCCTTTACCTTAGCACAATGAGCCAAGCTGGGAGGAACCCCCTTTAAATCGGGAAGCAAGGGTCACCCCAACATTTGGGGGCTTCCCCCCTTATGTACTTTTGCACCAGTGCACAAATGAGCAATCTGCAGGAATTGGTTTCCAGGCTTTCCACTTACATGATCTCCTTCCTCCTGCAGTGAATGCCCGGCGGGGTAACGTCGATGGTGAGGATCAGCCCCAGGTTGATGACGTGGGCAGTGGATTTGACGCACTTGCACCTCATGTTGGTCAGCAGGCTCTCCAGCGACAGACCTGTGCCCCAGGGCAGCCCACACCAGGTCTCGGCCCCCCGTGGGGGAGGCAGATGGAGACATCCCCCCCAAAATACCCCAGCCCCTCCCTGACACCCACGGACTGCTGCTAATGGGGTTTGTGGCGAGGCTAATCTCTCCCAGCACAGCCTCAAAGCTCCTTTTCCTGTCTATGCAGGGGGTTTAGCTGCAGGGTTGGAAAACTTAACCAACGTTTTCAGAATTAAACCCATTGCCCACCCACCAAGCACTTGAGTTTTACAGAGGTCTGGAAGAGAAGCATCTCAAACCCACGAGGCAACCCCCCTCCTCTCTCTCCCCCTCCAGCATAGCCACAGGGTTTAAAAGACAAACTCAAGCTCAAAGAGAGGCAAGAAACAAATCTGAAAGCTTAGCAGAGCCCATGCTCAGCCCCATCTGGGATACCCAGTGCCACCGTGCGGGCGTTTGGAAGGGGACATGGATGGGCACCCGGAGCCACTCACCGCCCCCCGGCACCGAGCTGCTCAGGAGCAGGAGTAGGAGCAGGGCCAGCGCTGCCGGCAGCAGCCGCATCCTCGCCGCCCACCCCCAGCTATGCCAGGGCTGTTTTATAGCCAGGCCCCTACCCCAGGGGGATTTCGAAGGCTGGGAAGCGCCGGAGGGGGAGGAGAAAGGGGCTGCCCCACACCTCAGCTTCCCTGCCCTCGCTTCCCTTCGCTGCACGTGGCCCGTGCTGCCTCGCCCCCCAAAAAAGGCGGAAACTGCCGTGGCCGCGTGTTCAAACTTCCTGCGGTTTTGGCCAAAGGCTGGTGCCCCCCAAGCCTCCCACCCCAAGCATCCCAAGCCCCCAGCATGGCGCAGGAAGGGACGCAAGGGACAGTGACGGAGGGCTGCCGCCTTTATTGGGCCTGCTGGGTCACGCCCTAGAGGGACACCCAGCACATGGCTACGGGATGGGAGAGAATGGAAGCAGGGACGGGCATTTTGAAGGGTTTAAAGGCATAAAAAGGGGCTCGGGCAGCAGCATGCTCCCCTCTGGACTGGGGTAAGGTGACAGCGGGATGGGGAAGGGAGGCAGTTTTGGGCCCAGCACATGTGGCCGTGCCTCTGGTGGCAGCTTCCTCAGCGGGGAGCCTTTTTCTTCCTCCTGCCAAAAGCAGAAGGGGGAGGAACATGTGAAGACAGGTTCCCACGGGATGCCTCTGGGCCCGCTGGGAGCCCCTGGTGTTCAGGGGGAAGGGGGAGCTTACAGGTTAGAGAGGTCCTGCAAGAGTTTCTTCACCCAAAGGGTGTCAGGATCCACGCAGACCCTCTTCAGGCTCTTTAGCTTAATCCTAGAAAACACACGGCCTTTCAGCAACCTCACTTCCCCTCCTGCAGACAGCTGAGCCTCCCACCCTTCTCACAAAGAAAATGAGCACGAAACTGAAGTAATTCAGGGGAGACGGGGGGAGCAGAGGGCGCGTACCCGCGGGAGCCACTTACACCACCTCGAGGCGCCGGCAGCTGCTCCCCACGGGCCACACCTCGATGCTGCTGTATTTCTCCGGGGAGATGAAGGCTCGGGTGCTCTTAAGGCAGCGGCAGCTCAGGTTGCCATTGGCTTCCAGGATTGCTGGAGGTGCACACGGCCACGGCTCACGCATCACGCCAAAACCCGCTGGCAACCCCAAAACCCTCTCTGGGCAAT
This sequence comes from Dryoscopus gambensis, assembly GCA_013389985.1. Taxonomy (NCBI): domain Eukaryota; kingdom Metazoa; phylum Chordata; class Aves; order Passeriformes; family Malaconotidae; genus Dryoscopus; species Dryoscopus gambensis. The sequence continues at coordinate 146,648 of WEIT01030195.1, forward strand.
GCATCTCCCGCCACATCCCACCAGGATCACCCACTTGAAACCCCGAAAGCCTCACCAGCATCCCCCAAACCCACGCCCGGGGGTCTCACCTGTGTCCCCAAGGTGGTGGGTCGCCAGCAGCACCCCCAGCAGCAGGGCCGCCCTCGCAGCCATGCCGGCCCCAGCCCCGGCCCCAGCCCCGGCCGCATCCCCCTATTTGAGCCGGGAAATAGGAGAAGTGAGGTGGCACGGGCGGCCCCGGGGTCGCGGTGGTTTCGCCCGACCCCGCTCCCTGCTGACGGCACTCGCTGAGTTTGCAACGCTGCCGATAAAATGTGAGCTGGGGCTTGGCAGGGGGCCCGGCTTCCCGAAACGGGCTCTGCTTTCCCCTTCCTTTTTTCTCTCCTTTCCTCCAACTTGGTTCTTAGCACACACAGCCCCAAGAGCCCGGAGGTTTTCTGTGGTTTTCTGTCCTGCAGTATCAGGTATTACTCATTTCTCCTACAACCACGTTGTCCCCCTGCAAGGCACAGCCCAGCACTGCTCTGGTGACATTTGCTTTTGATTTTTTAACCCCAAAACTCTGCCAAGTGACCTCACACCCATTCCCAATATATTTCCTTATTGGCCTGGACTGGCTTTTAAAGCCTTCCAGCCACCTGTAAATCCCAGCTCCATCATTTGGATGCGGGGCACTTCGGCTGGATTGTCTCATCTCCCTACCTGCAATATTGTGCCCTCAAATCACCACCAAGGGAGATAACAGGTTATGATGGGAAGGACCCGTGACAAGGGGGAATGGCTTCACACTGCCAGAGGGCAGGGTTAGATGGGATGCTGGGAGGAAATTCTTCCCTGTGAGGGAGGTGAGGCCCTGGCCCAGGTTGCCCAGGGAAGCTGTGGCTGCCCCATCCCTGGAAATGTCCAAGGTCAGGTTGGATGGAGCTTGAAACAACCTGGTCTAGTGGAAGGTGTTCCAGCCCATGGTAGGGGATGGGACTGGATGGGCTTTGAGGTCACCTCTAATCCAAGCTGTCCTGTGATTCTATGTCATACATTGCTTCAAAGCTAGGAGATCCAGGGAAAATACAACAGAAGGAAAAGTCCTGAATTTATTGGGATTGAGCTGTTGGGACAAGACATGCCACGCTGTGCCACACAATCCCCAGACACACACTCTGTCACTGAGCACTTCACATGGAAAGAGTCACAAAGTCATTCCTAAAGAAGCAGGATCAGCCCTTGACAGGGAACATCTTCGCAGTCCACAGGCAACTAAATAAATGGAGGATTCATATTCACGCTGATCCAGGGACCAAGAGCAGGGGAAAACACCCCCACGAACCCGCCATGGGGCTGGGGCCAGCAGTGAGCCACCCTCCCCGCAGCCACCGCCAGCAGAGCCGGACGTGGGGCCTTCGGGAAGGGGAGGAAGCGAGGGCAAAGTGAGGAGCAGCCAGGTCTGCACACCTGGGCATCATCCGCCAGCCCGCCTCGGGGCTCTGGGCAGCAACTTCCTTAGCAGGAAACTTATCTTTTCTTCCTGTGAAAAGCAGAAGGAGGAGAAACACGTGAACACGGAGAAAAGCGGGTCCGGGAGAGGAAGCTCCTGCCCCAGCCGAGGGAAGTCGCTGCCGTTTCCTCGGGGCAGGCATCGCTCGCCGGGATGGCCACAAACCCAGCACACGCACAACAAAGGAGGGCAGCTTTCCCAGCCCAGCATCAACACACTACTGCACCTGCCACGGGCAAACCATGCTCCTGCCACTGCTTCCCTCATGTTTTTCCCCCCAAAATGGGTTGGAAGCACAGCACTGTGCATAAGGCAGGGAGAGCACGACCCACACAAAGGTCGTGTTGGTCTGAACACTGCTTTGCACAGCAAAGAGTTTCCCCTCATTGCTTTGGGAGTGAGTCCTTTGGACAGCAGCAGCCCCTCCGAGAGCCCCTGGGCCCACGAGTGCTTCCCAGGACCACGGATGTGCTGGGATGCTGTCCGGGGCCACCGGAGCCAAATGGGTTTCCATCAAACAACTTACATGCTGGCAATGCGCTTCAGCAGCTTCTTTACCCAAGGGGCTTCGGGATTCACACACACCTTCCCTGAGGTCCTTAATTTAATTCTGAAACGCAAGGAGAGCTCCTGAGCATTCCTGTCCCCTCCAAAGGCAGGAATTCAAGCAGCCAAAGCTGACAGGGAAGACTCAGGTTTCACTCACAGCACCAGCAATTGCAGAAAGCTGCCAGAGACAGAGGAAGCCACAACATGGCCAGGAACAAGCAAGATGCAAGACATTCCCACGCGGAGCAGAACCTTGAAGCCCAGAACATTGTTCAAAGACAACTTTTTCTGGAGCTTTACAAATGTATCAACGCCGAGCAGCTACAAAAATCTGGGAAGATTTGTTATGGCTCATGCTGCCTCAGTGTCTGAGGAAGTGCTTCCTCCAAGCTGCAAACACCCCCTGCTCCAGCATAAGGAAAGCACATTTTTCCCTGCAGGAAAGATTCTTTTAGGCCCTGAGGACCTGTGTTTCTGCACCTGATGTTTCTCAGCAAGTGAGCTGGTGGCATTTTTGGAAAGGTTTCATTTCCAGCAAGGCGGCGGAGAAGCGAGACGGTGGCAGCAGCACGGCACTTACATGATCTCCATGCGCCTGCAGCTGCTGCCCACAGGCCTTATCTCAATGCTCTCGTATTTCTTGGGACTGATGTATTCCGAGGTTGTCTTGGCACACCTACAGCTCAGGTTCCCGTTCACCTCCAGGATGGCTGAGAGAGAGAAAGTGGCAACTTACAGGCACAGGCAGCGCCGTTAGGGATGCAGCAACTCCGGGAGCCAAAGGAGGTTCCCCTTCCCGTGTTTTCACTGACAGCACTGCAGGGACCAGGGTGAAAAGCTGCCACCTGCACCTCTACCTTGGTTCCCTGCTCCCACACAGCTCCCAAAAGCTGAACCAGATCCCTGCGAAGGATCGTTGTGCTTTTTCCCTGGCTACAAGGCAGGCCCTTGGCTACACAGGCAGGAGGATCCCAAGCTCCCCCAGTCCCTCTGGGCGCAGGATGCGGATGATGCCGGCAAAGCCACCCGGAGCTCACCTGTGTGGGCAGAGTGGGACATCACCAGCAGCAGCAGCAGCAGCCATGGGAGCAGTGGGGCTCCCGTCCCCTCCCCAGCCGGCGCCCCCATCCTCAGGGAAGGCTCAGCCCTGGAGATGCTCTGCGGAAGCAGGCACGCACACCGGGCGCACCCCTATTTATTGCGGAGGGTCACGCTCCGACACAGGCACGAAATTCACACCTCGGCAGTCACACCCGGCCGGCAGAGCACAGAGCGAGGTGATGTCATTTCTCAGATGCTCCCCACAGCCAGCCCAGAAGCTCAGTTGCCAATATTATTAATTAAAACCAGCCATTGGGACGGAGTGCAACGTTTGGATTCCCCACACGATCTCCCCCACACCTTGTTTCTAACTACATCATCCTTCATTCCCTTGAGCATTTACCCCTCAGCCACAAAAAAAAGCCCAGAATAAAAGCAGAGCACAAGCCCCTGACTAAGCAGGGGGGTTTTTAGTGTACTCAAGATATTTACATATTTCTTTCTTGGGGCTATATTTTCCCCGCGCTATTTTTGCTGCCTCTCTCATCAGCGAAAACGCCTCACGCCGTGCCGTGGAAAAATAATCGCTATCTCTCTGCTCTATGTTTCCACTCAGATCTTTCAAATTTCACGCTTGGCCGAGCGAGTAACACACCCAGGATGGCCACAGGAGCACCCCGTGCCCTCGGGTGTTGGTGGGACGGGGGCTTTGCCCTGAATGAAGTTGGCAAAGTCACCAGCCGGGAAGCAAAAGGGGAAGGGGACATGTGGTGAGGCGAGGAGGAAGGAAGAGGGCAGAAGAAGAGAGATGTGGTTGTGTGATAATGTTGTAATTTGGAGCTCTCAAATCACATCAGCATTTTATATAGCAACAAAATTGTAAATTAAAAAAAAAAGATCTTCCACTCAAACTCAAGCTACGCATCTCTCTTTGAAAAATCTTGGTTTTTCCTCTGACATAGGTGCAAAAGGCTTGTAAAGTGCTTGTCCAAGGGACAATTAAGGAGTTTAACTCTCTGTTTACCAGGGTCACAGAGAGGCCAGGGACCACTTCCATGAGCTATTCTCAAATACAGAAAGTCCTACGGAAAGAATGAGTGCCTTGCTGTCACAGCAGTGAAAGAGGAGATGGCCTGAAACTGGTTTTTATTCAATCCTTTCAGAGTTTTCAATTTCCTGGCAGAGAGTTATTAGGAGGAACATAACCAAGGACTGGTTTTGCTGGGTTGTGGCAGGAGCTCCTTGGAAAAAACAGTGGGAAAGGCAGCAATTTATCAGGAGAGATGACTGGTCTCCTATGCAAACTGCTATGGAGGCATAAAAGACATCTGAAAATCTTTCTGAAGTTCCTGACTTCAAAATGATCCTGCTTTTTAGAGCTGGGAAAAAACTGGAGAAGTGAAAGCAACTTTCCCCAGAGTTGCACAGTGGAAAAGATAGAGTTGGAGCATTCAGCTGGTGCTCTTCCAGGACTGGGGAATCCAACAGCATTGCTTAATGCTGCTTAATCCAGCAGCAGTGCTTAATGAAGTTCAGAATAAAGAAAGAAGAAAATTATCCCTGGACACATGCAATGGACAGACCAAGATGAGCCAGATCATGGCCCTGATTTGTGGCTGCAGGGAAGGTGTCCACCTCCTGCCTCCCCTGGAAAGAAGTGGGAGCTACAGAAGCGTCAGCTGGATGGATTTCGAGAGGGTCTGTGAATGGGCTTGGCAGCAGCCACGGTGTATTGATGGATGAGTGACGTGTAATTGATGAACACTGGGGTGTTTTCTCAGAAGGAAAAGCCACAGTCGTGGCGGTGGCCAGCATTTCTGCACGACGAGTGGTAATTTTGCAAAGGGAGAAGCAGGGTGAGGATGTGACCCGTGACTATATTTAAGCTGACTGCTTCCTGGATGCCAGGAATTCGGAACAGTGGCCCTCACATAGGGATGTGTGGCCTCATCCAGGCCAGCATCAACTGAAACACATACAAAGCACCCTCACAGCTTCTCTGTTTTCTGCAGCAGCTGCCCCTGTACAGGCAAGATTTTGATTGTAGTCATTTTTTAGCTAATTTTTATTGGATTTTTGTAATATTTTTTACACCTGCTGAATCCTGCCCATGGTACCTAAATCAGAAATCTCAAAAAAAAGTGGTGCAAATAGCACGTAAAGGCCACATGGAAAGTGTTTTCCATGTTTACCAGGATGGGCAGAAACCCAACCCTGACGTCAGTGCCATGGAGATGCCGGCTCTTCAGGGAGGATTCACAAGAGGCTGCATCAGAGACATCTGCAGCAAACAAACCTCTCAGCCTTGCTGAAACCATTGTTTTGAGAGAAAGTGATTTTTCAGCTTAGCCCTCCTTTCCCCACAACTCACTCAGGGCTCCTTGCAGGAGAGGGAAAAAAAAAAACACCAAAAAAACCCTGGGTTTTTTTTTTTTTAAATTATCCCCCAAAAACCCCAACTGCAGTGAATCTTAACCTGTGGTTTGTGGTCCATCACCTGCTTCAAAGATAAAGATGCCTCCTGCTGAAACCCACACATATTTCAGTGTCAACACGAAAGCACCAGAATTAGCCAAAGCCTAACGAAATCAGTCCAAAATTAGGTTGGGTGAACAACACATCGAGCTCACTGTTACTTGCTGTCTTCAAGCGAAGATGCACAACTTGCTGGTGATGCAAGGGGACAAAATTGTGGTTTGGGCTCCTTTTTGGAGACAGCAGAGTGGTGTGATGACACCTCTGCAAGCAGGTGAGAAACCTGCTCTGGCATCTTTAAAAGTATTTGGTGTGCTGAGGGCTAAAGAAGGGAATATGGTAACAGGGAGCTTCGAAAGAGATTGGATAGAGATGGAGAAAGGCTGGGAGCAAGAACAAGAGAAACTAAAGAAAACTTTTAAGGAATGTAAATGCAACATTGCTGCCTCCCCAGTCCATCCTGAGCCGCAGGACCTCTGAGGAGCAGCTTTCTGCTGAAGGGACAGCAATAGCAGACACTGTCGCTGCCTGGCCCCAGAGCAGGGACAGTTTCTGGGACATCCCAGCCACCCCAGAGATGCAAATGGCACCGAGCAAGGGCAGAAGAAAACCCCCGGACCGCTGTGCCAGCTTGTCCTTGCCACCAGAAAAGCACCGTGGAGAACACCCCGGCACCCCCTCGCTGCTCCTGAGCTCTCAACCCGTTTCTGGTCCGAGTCACTCCGAAACGAACCCAGCGCCGAGCAGAGAAGCGGCATCATTCCTCAACGGCCCTTCTGCCTGGCACAGAGGACGCGAAGCAGGAATGGGACCCAAGGGCTTTCCCAGAAAGTGTCACTGGGGCCGTGGGCCCCGGCTCCCTCCCCACACATTTGCATGTGGGCGCAGGAACCGGTCTAGACGCCGCAGGTGCCGCCGAGCCCGCGGGCGCCGTTGGCCATTTGCATCGGGGCACTGCGCGACAGCGACAGCTCAACCCCCGGCTGTGGAGCAACGGGATGAGGAGGGAAACCATCATCCTGCGGCAGGAGGCAGCCAGTGGACAGTGGCTGGGGGCATTACAAGTGAGCTGTGCCTTGCTGTGCCCCCGTTTCAACCTGATGTTCTGCACATCCTCGCTGGTTGGGAGAAAGGTCTCTGGCTTTGAGCTCTTCCTTCTGGGCCTAGTGAAGAAGCACTCCAGGTCCATTCAGAGAACCAACACATGCTGCTGGAAACTCCTCCAGCTACATCCAGCCCCTGCTTCACAAGCTGGGAAGTTTCTGCTGAACTCAAAGGCTGCGACTGCTGGAGCTGAGTTATTCCTACTTGGGCAGCACGTTCAGGCAAACACTTGGCAACTGTCCCAGCACCAACCTCTCCAGGAGTGTCATGGCAAAGTCTCCTCCCCTTCCCCTTGGAGTCTGACATCCTGATAAACGCAGCTACAAGTTTGGTTAGAGTCTGGTTAATCATTTTCTATTTTTCCAGTTCTTTGTGGTTTCCATTTTAGTTGAGCCCACAATTAAGCTGTCGCCGCATTACTTGCGGAATAACCCATAACTACTGTTTCTGCTAGAGCTTAACATGGCCTTGACCCATGTCCTAGTGGTTAAGTCAGAAGACAGTAGGTCATCCAGGGAAAAACAGTGCCTCTCCTCAGCCACAGCAAGTGTACACACACACCTGAGTGTAACACACCAGGAGTGGACCCAAACTCGACTGTCACGCTTGTGCTTACACCCAGAGTTGTTATTTTCATTAATGTCCACTTAATGCTTTGAGGCCCCTCCTCTTCTTGCAAAGTGTCTCCCCACTTTTTCCCCTTGGGGAAGATGCTCTCCTCACATTTCACTCACAAGCCACCATAGGAGTAGAGTTTTTTATATTAAAAAAACAAACTCAAGCCAAGAGCAACTGTTCTCCAGCGGCAAGTAGAAGTGCATATGGTAAGGAGGGGAAATCCAGGTCGTCACTGAGAAGGAAGCTGCAATACCAATGAAATGAGCAGCCCTCCCCTTGGAAAGCCCCTGGTCAACTTTTCTCTTGGAACCAGCACCCCTGAATCAGCACTCTGGACATCAGCGCCTCACACCCGGAGATGCTCCCAGAAGAGAGAGAAACTCCAGCCCAACTTCTGCAAAGGACGCAAATCTCAGCAACTGAAAGAATCGATACTGAAAGGAGTTGTCCTGAGCTACAATAATCCAGCATTTCTCAGATTTTGGGGTGTGAAAGAAAGGTGGGTTGAGCACCAGGCTGGGAGTCGTGCCGCAGGCTGGGAGGTCACCAAGCTCCATCCTGCCAGGTGGAAACGGGGAGGGAGAAGAAAGGGCAGAGCACAGGGAGAGAAGAAAGGCTCCGGGAGACACACGAAAGTGAAACCGAGAAGCACAAAGCCATAAAAACCATGAAACCCGCTTTGATCTTTCCTCAGCTTTTATCTCGCCTGTCACTTACGACACAAACCCTGAAAACTAATAAGGCCTAAAGACTCAAATCTGTCGCAGGGCACAGCCTTGGGTTGGATCCAGAACATTCCTGAAGCTGTTTGGGTATCTCCCCTCCCTTCCATACCTCACATTCCCATCTTGTTTGGGGCAGCCAGGAGTGAGCATTCTACCTGGCAGTTTTGGCCCTGCGGAGTACAAGGAAGGCACTTGGAAAGATATTTCCCACCATAACCTAGGCACAACAAAGTGAGGGACTTTCCTCTCGCCTCCAAGCTGGGGCTGGGGGCGCGTGGGCAGCTTAAATGCTGGCATTGTGGAGGTACAAGGTTTAGACTTGCCGGGGCCCGAGGAAGCTGTGTAAAAATAAATTTAAAACATATATACCTATATAAATATGTATCAAAAAGCACCACCTAGGTTCTCATTTTGCAGTGCATGCAGGCTCAGAGCTGGTACCACTAGAGAGCAGCAGACACCACTGTCACGGAGAGCAGACTAGAAAAGAAAAACTGCATCTGCCCAAGCACCCAGATCCCAGGCAGAGGATCACAATCCAAGCTGATTGACTGTACAGAAAAAGGGAGTTAATATCTTTGTAGGTGCTACACGTGCCCGCTCTCATCACAGAGGGGCTTTTTCCCCCTGAAAGGCAGCTTTCAGAAGCATTTCTGAACCACCGGAACTCAGACATGGGGAAGGACAGAGGAGGCAAGAGCTGAAATCAAAGAAGGGCTTCCTCCTCTCCCAAAACACAGAGGTTGGTGCTCTTTGCTCAATTCCCAGGCAAGAGCAGTAGCAGAACTTGCTTGTCCTGATGTTCTGCAGCAAAGCAGAGTTTAGGGGAGGTTTTTGCGTGGGGAGAGGCACGAAGGCATCCTGGAAATCCGGAAATGCAGGTTAGACCCCGCAGACCCTGCAGCAGTGTAAAGGGACCTTGAGGAAGATTGCTGCACGGATCACCCTCAAAGTTCAGGAGGACAGAGACCTGCCCTCTTTCTCCGGCATGGCTGGGGGACTGGATGAAATCTACAGCACTCCCATTTTCCCAACGCCAGAGACGGGTTGTTAGCATACCTAGAGTTTTGCCAGAGGCATGAAGATGCAAGCTGGTGTGCCATGCCTTTCCAGCATGTGTGCCCTGGCTCTGTACCCAGCTGGAAAGCTGGGAGGTTAAGCAGTCCTAAGCTGAGACAGGAGCATCTGCACACCTGGGAACAGCTGGAAGCTGTGAAGTGTCACACAAGTCCAGAAACACAACAGCTGAGGCTTCCCACTGGGAGCAGCTGGGCAAGCAGAGCACAGGCTGCCCGGCTCTTGCGTGTGTGTGATCCCACCCTGCTCATGGTTAAATCCTGAGAGAGCACACAGTTGGGATCTCTTCGTTAAATCCCAAAGAAAAGCGACGATGGCGTCCAAGTTTAGGAGAGCTCAGGGCAAACCTCCTTCCTAATTTCTCCTGGGTTATGCATCCCACAGACACGCTTCCCCCAAGACACTGTTGAATGCTAATTTGCTAAAAGGTAACACGGGTGCCAGGCTGCAGTGTCAGACTTTTGCAGAGAGGAAAGCTAAAGGACAGAGAGCCTGTGGAAAGGGGCAGCACTTTCCCCAGGGTTCGTGCAAGCTGCCTCCCAGGAAGCATCCAGCCCTGGAGACTGGCAGATAGAACCAGCCTGTCTGACAGTTATGTCCGAGCCACCCTGAGCCTGGTTTTTCCTGGCTGGTATGACTGGTTATCATTCCAGCTGGAGGGGAGTGATACTGGGAAAGCCACCCCACGGGACTGGAGGGCATTCAGCTACTCCCCAGAGTACCCAGAGCTTTGCAGGGAGTGTGGATAAAATGCACTTCCATGCCAAACGTCTTCAAAAGCTGGGAATTTTTATACTTGGGAAATTACAGCCAATGCAAACCAATGTTTTGAGTCTGTCACTGCTTCAACACTCGTGCAGCCTTTGGAGGCAACTGCAACGGGCCCTCCCCAGCTGAACTCATCATTCTAAAGGAAACGATGTTTATCTGTCCCAAACTCACATGCCTGGGACTGAGAGACCCATAGCAACACAGTGTGATTCACAGCACATTTCCATCGAGCCCTGCCTCACCCAAAGTGTTTTCTGTGCAGTTGGGTCAGCCCGTGGAAGCGTTTAAAGGTCACGGTGCTAAATGCCATTGAGGTATTTTTGCTACTCCAGCTGTATCAGCCCCAGGATTGCGCCTGCACTGCTCCAGGCAAGGAGAGGAAGGGTACTGCATCCTGCCTTGATGCCATCAGCCACGTGACGATGTGCAGGAGCTCACACAGCTCCAAGGTGGCACGCCTGTGTTCTGAGGGGAGGCAGACGTGTCACCCATCACTGGCCCCGCATCACCCCTGTGCCAGGCTCCTCCTGACACGTCCTCCCAGCCCTGCCCACCTCCCCTCCCTCCTCCTCTCCTTCAGACTAGGGCAATCCAGGTGAAGGTGCAAACCCAATCACACCTGTGTGTCAGCTCCCGAGCCACCACAGTCCCACCTCCTCACAGGTAACGCCACAGATATTTGCCCTGCCCAGCTGATATTTCCTGCTGGTATTTCCTCAGTTCCTACACTATTTTCTGAAGTGCTCGAGCTATCAGGGTGTTTGCATAAATAGCAGCACACTCACACCTTCCTCCCCAGCCTCTCCTAAGGTTAGTCACCCTCCTGCCCAACCTCAAGCCCACGTTTCTACCACACCTACAAAAAACCCCTCCTAGTTTTGAGGCATACATAACCAGAATAAGTTCTTGCATTTCAGGGTCACAACAGAGGCCCACTACAGCCACTTGCACATAGAATCACAGACTGGTTTGTGTTGGAAGGGACTTAAATATCACCCAGTTCCACCTTCCACTATCCCATGTTGCTCCAAGCCCCATCCAACCTGGCCTTAGACACTTCCCGGGATGGGGCAGCCACAGCTTCAAGTTACAAGTATTTAAAATGGAAGTAAAAACGCTGCCCTAACCCCAAACCTCTGTTCTGTAGACAGCATTTCCCTGAGAAAGACAGGCTGGTTCAAAAACACAATGGGAAAGTTTGTGTGGAAAAAGCAGAATCCTGGCTCTGCTCCTTCCTCCACTCATTCTCTCATTATCCTTCTACTTCCAGCATGACAAGACTGGTCAGGCACACAAAATCTTACACGTCTCCCCAGAAAGAACAAACCAGAAGAAACAAGACACAAGAAGCCCAAAAGGCTGTTGCTACAGGTTCACAACAGGCTAGCAAGCTGCTCTCCACATTCCAACTTCATTAGAGAAAAGCATTTCCCTCGAGACCATCTTTTCAACCATTTAGAAAACTGCTGTTGGCACAGAACTCTAACAAAGAGTAAATTTCAACTCAGCTGCTTCCCTGACAAGCTGCACTGACACCAACCAGCCTGCGCTCTTCAAAGGACTGCGTGACAACACGCGGCCAACAGAAACACTGTGCAAACAGAGATTTCTACTTGCCCCTGAAACAAGGTGAGGCCAAGGCATATTTCAGCGAATAAACAAGTTCCTGTTGCAATTCAGTAGGAGCCACCAGAATAAACTACAGCGAAGCAATTAGAAAATCTGTGTGTACTTGCCTAGGGAAGTGCGACTGCTATCAGTAACTGTGAGAGGAGCAGCGAAGCAAGAGCCCTGTCACCTCGGGAGCCAGACTGTGCTTCCCAGGCCTCTCTGCTGAGAAAGGTGGTGCCTGGATCTCCTACGAGCAGCAGGAAGCTCGCTGCAAGGGCAGCCTCTGCTCCTGGGCTCAGCTGGGCCCGGCCATGCTGCCCAATTCCTTGCAAAGCATTCGCACCTGAGCAGGGGAGCCAGAGGGGAAGCTCTCCCTGCCTTCCTCAGCTACGCGGTGATGGGCAGCAGGTGGAAATGAGTTGAGCTAATGAGAAGAAGACGAGTTGCTGACATTTTACCCTCTGAGTCCTTTCCTAGAGGCTTCTGCCATCCCTTCTCAAATGTTTCAGTAAAATCACTAAATCACTGCTGCTTCCACAGGCATAGGAGTACCCTTTCATTTATGCCCTGCTGCTCTCTCCCCTCTTTGTAGCAAAGCTTTTTTAGCACGTGCCAATCCCTGAAGTCATAAAGTAGTTTAACATGAAATGCGTGCCCAAGAAGCCAAAAACCCCAGGATTAACAGGCTCTCCTCTTTGCTTTCATTCTGCTTGCACACTTGCAGTGACCCATTTTACGCAGCCCTGAGGGCTGAAGGGGCTCTGCAGCCAGACTCCTCCGAGTTGTTCATATTTCCACACAGATGCAGCTCTGAGCTTGTTCTTCCCTAACCATGATAAAGAGGATGCACACTGCAAAAGAGGTGGTTTCTCAGTATTCCAGCTGCTCTGTGGCAGGCTACCCGGGACAGAGGCAGCCAGAAACAGAGTTCAGAAAAGTCATTAAAACCGTCAGTAGGCACTGAAAAATATTCAACTGCCTTTATTCACGCCTAAAGAAAGCAGTAGCAGGTTGTTGCTAGGAAAAGCCCTCCCACAGGATTAGTCCCATTCACAGCCCCCCTCGCCATCAAGGGGCTGCCAGGCCTGGCCCACGTCTCCTTCATCCACAGTGCAATAAATACCCCAGATAAACACAATGCCTTGGTTTAAAAGAAATCCCCTGACAGGCTGCACGTAGAAGCTTGTCAAGCCTCCAGTGCCCTGCAGGCTGCACTTGAAAACCTCTGTCCCAGATGATTTATCTGTCAGGGAGGTTCCTTTTCCCCAGAAGGGCATGGAAATGGTATCACGAGGTTCAAATAAGCCACCACACTCAGGTACCTTTGCAAATGTGTTTGGAATAGTTTATTTTCAGGCCTTTAGTGATAAAATCTTATACCCAGAGAATCTGACTTTCTTTCTCTGGCTTTGGTAAGGCATAGGAAATGGCTTCGCCTAAACCCCCATTCCCTGGAAATCATGCTCCAGCCTAGATCCCTCCTCCCTGCATGTACAACCAGCACTGCCAGTCAGCTCTAAAAATGCTTGTGACTAGAGATAAAATAGTCAAACAGAGATTCTCCATCTCACACTTGGTGATCTTCCCTTCGATCTGTCTGCTCAAAACTTTCTGTTAAGACACAAGGTCTGGCCAATTACTCCTGGCTCAATCTACGGCAGGGTATTTCCACTTCTGAAATGGAAATCAGGAGACTGGCCCAGGCTCCAAGTGCAGATTTGAATTTCAGACTTCCTGAAGTTCAGGAGCATTCTGACTTCGTTTTCATTTAGCCCACAGGAAGGCACGACAACTTTGCTTGCTTGTTTCCAAAAACCTGTTACTAAAGAGAAGAACTTGCTGAAGCTAACATTGGCAAAACCCAGGTGTTGATTAGGTATTTTATATCCAAATTCCTCCCTTTGGCATAACCCTTAGACGTACAAGCCCTTAGTTTTGGAGCTCATAAATCTCTTCAGAAAGTAGAGGCAGATGGAGGTGTGCAGCGACTGGAAAAATCACCCTCTCTGCACACTGGAGGAAAAATGCTGCTCCTGTCTGGCAATCCAAATAACCTCCCTAAACCCCTTCTGCTGGGAACTTGATCAGTCCTACTGGAGCAGTACTTTTCAAGGAATTCCATACCTGTGTGCATCTTGTTGAAGGGGCAATCCCTGCTCCAAGAGCAAACCATACAGTTGGACCCCAGTCCAGGTTACTGGTGGAGGTGACAGGTGACCTGCCAGCCTGGATGAGGTGCTTCCTCATCTGCTGGACTGGAAGCTGGAGCACAGACTGGGTGTGGTCCAGACTAAAGATTTATTGTGAATGTGTTGAAAGATCTGTGGCAAAAGCCAGCCTGTGTAGCTCCCTCCTTCAACTTGTCCAGAAGAAGTGAGTCCTGGTATCCCTGAGTGACACAAGAACACCAGGACTAATCCAGCCCTTTCACTGTTCCCTAGCCAAGGTGCCAGCACAAGACTGAGCCTGACAAATGACCGGGCCCAAGCTGGCACGCAGATGTGAGGGGTTTTCCAAGCTGGTGGGAAAGCAGCTTTACTGAGCCAGGTAAATTTCCCATAGCACAGACACACTTCCCCAAACACAGCCTCCTTAGGCTGGGTTTGAGGCAGAGGCAAGAGAAAGCACACACAAGTGTGTGCTGATGTCAGCCACTTGAAAAAGGACTTTGATCTCTGGGGCTGACAACCCAGCACCTCTGAGGAGCAAGACATTTCACAAAGCATTTTATTTGCCTTGTATGTAACAAGGCACACAGGGCATCAGTTGAGGGGTGACAGAGCACTGTCATCTACTATTGCTTATTAAAATAAGTTATTCCCTGCTCCCAGCTCGAGAAATGATGCCGAAAGATACAAACTGATCCCAGAGCAGCAATATCGAGCGATGGCCAGTGCAGATTGAAATGCCCCACACGCTGCAGTGCCTGAAAGATGGGCCTGGAAGAACCTGAAGGAAGAGTAACATGAAAGCTTTGACCCCGGTGAAGCAGAAAATGATTTATGGCCAGAGCCAGCAGGGCTTTAACCCTCTGAGGACATAAAGCTATATAGGAAGAGTGCAGCCCTGTGACTCCAGGTGGACCTTTTGTTCAGGGATGAATCCCAAGGGCATGCCAAAGGCAAGGCTTCCATGGCAACTGCGGGCAAAGCCCGTTAAATAGAGTAGGACAGTTAGTGAATTCCCCACGGCACAAAGTCTCTCTCCAACAAGTGTGGCAGTACTGAAAACTTCCAGATAAACACCATTAATATGTACATCGATAGAGCATAAACATGACTTTATGTGACAGTCAAGCAAGCCTTCAGCTGCTTCCCACAGAAATCCAAAGCCATCCCCATCTTTTATGTTGAGAATTGCACACTAGTTACAGCTGCAACAGCTGTCCAGCACTCAGCTAACTACGGAAAAGCACTCGACATGTATGACTGACTGTGCCTTCCTCATTGCCTGGCATGATAAAGTGCACAGGTTTTTCCCACTGGAGCAGAAATCCATGTTTTCACAGGCACTAGGAGCCACACAGTGTGCCTGCACATGGATCAGGGGAGAACACATCATCACCTCCTGGTGTTAAAAGAAAACACCCTGAGAACTAACAGGGAATCAGACAGCGCAAGAGTGAATGCCCAGCCTGGGCTTGTAGGAATACTCCAACAGCTATTCCAACGGCAGTGGGAGGCTGTGGAGGCAACCAGTCCAAGTGCACATCCTGAGAACAGAATAAACCCAAACTCCTACAAAGGAGCCCCATTTTATTTCTCAACTGACACACAGCTCACGCTGCATGTACAGCACTGACTGTGTGCCTTTTCCCCGTTGCCCACGCAGGATAAAGGTGGCAGGATTACATTTCATGGAACAACAAAAGCTTAGGAGAGCACAAGGCACCACACAGATAAGCTGTGGGTGCACTGTGCCAGTATCTTGGGCAAAGAGCTGGCACAGACACCACACCCAGTCTGAGATCATCTGTGGCACAAACCCTCAGACCACTGGCCTTGGCTTCTGTCATCCTGCCAGGACAAAGCCAGGGATCACCTCCAGTCCTTTTGCTCCCTACCAGAGTTAATAATTGAGCTCTGGATGCCAAAGGCTTCCTAAATCCCTGACTCAGCCACTGTACATGACAAGACCGCTATTTCGACCGCAGACACGTTTTCCAAAGTTTCCTTGGAGGCTCGGGATTACAAACTGCACTCTGACCTTTGAAACATTTGACCCACAGTCACACAAAATCCTTGCAGAAAAAGCCTACGAGCCCTTGCAAAGCCAACAGTCTGCAAACCCTGCTTCCCCACAGGCCCTCACCCATCCCATCTTTCCACAACAGCTCTGCCATTCCCTGGTTTGAGCTGATTTATCCTTGATAACCAAGCACTGCAGCAAGGAGCTATTCCTGGCTTTGTTCTACCGAGAGGGAACAAAGGAAGCAAGAGGCTCAGGAATATACTTCCTCCTTGACCTTCTGTGTGTGACAGAGGAAGTAGTTGCCTTTGCCTTTGTAGGCCCAGAACAAAATTTCCCAAGACCACAGGCTACTCTTCTCCTTAACTTCACTGGGTGGAAACAAAGCCAGTGCTGAGCGCTCTGGAAATCCCATCACAAACGTTTCCTCTATGGAGATGTTTAACAGTGTTCACGTCTCCGATGAAGAACCTACTTGCCACAGCCAAAAAAAACCCCACCAGCACTCTTTGAAAGAGAAATTAAATGCTTCATTTATTCAAAAATGGTTGAGATTGCAAATCAGAACCAGAACGTACAGGTCTAGAGGCAAGATCACTAATAATTCATGAGCAAAATGCTATGTTTATGCAACACTAAGGATGAGATTTTAATTGCTTATTACTCTAATTGATTTCATTCAGTTGTTATGGCAACTTTCTGCTTTCAGGAGATGTACTACACCAGCCACAGGCTTACACCACGAAGCACAGCCATGTGACACCCCACAGCTGCAACATGTATTTTAAGATAAATAATACTATGTATGTGCCAAGTATTTACTGATTCCCATTATGCTGAGCTTCAAAGCCCTGACAGCCAAGTGGGATCACAAGAATAACTCATTCACTTGTTAGTCCAAGCAAAGAAATGGCCCGAGACCGTTCAGTTCTACTCTCTCCTTTACTGTGCGGTGCTCTAAGTGCAGAGTGCTCTAAACTCTAAACTCTGACAGGAACATCCTTCTTATTCCATCAGAAAAAAGGAGGAGCTGCTAAAGACCAGGGTCTGAAAACACTGACTGATTTGCTCTGAACGATTTATTGCTGTGTGTCACTTGTCATATGTCACCAAGTGGTGGGGAAGTCAAGTTTCCTGTTTAAAAGGCCATTATTATAATTATTTAATTATGGAATGACAAGTCACCAGAAACAAAGTGCTTCCACTACAGATCCCTTGTGGCCCACTCCCGCCACGGGAGAGCAGTGGGATGACATCTCAAGATCCTCTCAGAAACCTGGGTGAACTTCCAGCACTATGCTTCCAATAGGTTCAGCAGCACAGGGACTAACGTGCCAGAAACTGGACACGGCGAGGAGCTGTTTCAGAGGACAACTACCCCACAAAAATACTCCCTTTCAGCCCCCTCAGCCCCCACCCAAACCAGTCTTACTGACAGAGCAGTTATGAAAATGAGCATGCATTTAAATTCCCAAGACCGCAAGCCTTCCAAGTTCTACCACGTGGTACAGGCAAGCCCCAAACAGCATTTAAAAGCCATGCACACCTCTGCTATTACAAACAAGCCAACCACCAAAATCCCCATTCTTTGGGGGAAGCCAGGCAAACCTCCTCAGGGGGATCTGCAGCTATCTGACTTGGCAAAATCAAAGCTGGGCCTACATCATTCCAACCACAGAAATGAACCCCACAACCTTCTCCCAAGCCGGTTTATTTCCGTGGGACGAACTTGAAAGGGGCTGAATGGCACCCCTCAAGCCTCATTAAGTCTCCCAAGCTGTGCAAGCTTGGGACACGGCCCACGGCTGCCTGGCTTCCCACCTTCCCCCGCGCCCCCCTACGCAGCGCGCGTGCTCCAGCCGCCTCCCGAGCCGGGCGGGGGCTGCGCCTAGGCGACCCAAGCGGGCACCTTTGAAGTGGAAGCCCAAGGTGTGTTTTGTGTTCAAAGCACTGGCAGCAGACAGCAGGCCCGCTGTCTCTGCTCTGCCAGCTCTGAGCCAGGCCCTGGGAGGAGGAGCAGCCCAGTCCATCAGGGGCTCTCAGTGGTACGTGAGTTACCAGCCGGAAGGGATTTGCACACAGGACATGAGCTCAAGTGGGCTTTTGATGAGTTCCTGCAGGTGCAGACACATCCCGAGACCAGGTTTCACTAGGAAGAACAGCAGCAGGGACCATTCCTGCAGAACCCAGAGGAATCCAGCTGGAATGACCCTTCACCCCTAACAAGAGCTCTGGATGCGCAAATGTGCCAACCACAGCGCCCACGATAAGCACAGGATACCTCACCCCAGCTTCTAAAACTGGCAGGAGCAAAGCTGAGGTGAGATTCCCACCCAGCACTGTGCAGCCTCTCCTTTTTCTTGCCACAGCTCCCGGGAAAGCTGGAACCCAGCTGTGGGATCATACACCCTGCATGGCCTAAAAAAAAAAGGAAGCCAGGAGCTTCAAGGAACCAACCGCAAGTCACAGCAGGTAACAAATACAGCACTTGGTTTATTTTTGTTCTCATCTGAAACAAGACTCAGTAGGTTCCTTACCCAAGGACTCCTGAAGTGAGCAGAGACTTGCAGCAAGAAGTCTTCAGAGGTACAGTATTTGTATCATACAGAGTACACAATAAATTACTATCTACATGCCACAGACCTACAAAAAGTTACATACAATGTAAAAAAATACAGTATTTTCTGCTCTTTTTTTTGTTTTAAATTTTTTTCTGTACATTTCTTTAATTTACATTTTCATATACACTTTTTGTAAACGTTTGTGTGTTTTTAAAAAAACTGAAATCACATAACAGTTATGGACTTACAGCATCACCCTTACCTTTCTAAAGCAACGCTTGCACCTACGAAACAGCTTTTAGCTTGTTTGCTCCTTCATTTCTACTTTGGCACCACCACACCTCACACCCTTACTCTGAGCTAGTTTAGTCTGCTTTAGCCACGTCCTCACCAGGGAGAAACACAATTAGACTGGAATTTGTGCTTTGATAAAGAAGTTCAGAAGAAAAGCCATTACATTAACTACTTCACCATCACATTTACCTGGTATTTTACTGCATAATTTCAACTTCTCCTGCACTAACTGCTTTACATCAGCATGCAAACAAGTCTGATTATGACTCAATCAATAACATGAATATACTGAAAAACAGCTACAAGGTTTAAATACTCAAAGGAATGTAGACTTAGCAAGGTTTACCATGTTAAGAAGTCTAAGCTAATAGCATGGATTGACATGTTAGGATTTGAAACACACTTAAGTATACAATGTGAATTTCAGTGTAAAAACATCTGTACTAAAGAAAACATGGAATTACTCCTTGCCACACAATTTATACTATCTCAAAGTGAAAACTATATTGACTAGAAACCTCCTGCTTACCACACATACTCCTGGTGTGAAATAGGGATCCCTGAAGTTTATAAAAGCCAAGCTTCAAAAATTGCTACTTGGAGTACACAACTCAAGACCCTGCTGAAAAGGAAAAGCAGTTTCAGTGTTCGGTCCGTTGCAGAGTAGATCATTCCAGCCCGGCACTACGTATATGCACCATTCCACATAACCTACTCAGCCACTTGGATCTAATCCCAAAATACAAAGGAGTGGAGGTGCCCTCGAGAGGGACTGCAGTCCAATCCCCTGCTCAAAGTAGGGTCAACACTGAAATTAAGCCAAGCCTGGGATTCTGTCATGTTGAATCCTCAGAACATCCCAGGACAACAACTGCGCAGCTCCTCTTGGGCCTCTCCCTTGCTTGAGTGATCCCATGGAGCAAATTTCTTCCATTAACCAAGAGCTTCCTGTTTAAATCTCAGGAAAGCTTCTCTCTCTTGCTCCATGCTTCTCAGGCAAGACCCCGAGATCAACTCAGGTGCTGAGCTGCTGAGGGCTTTGGACCACCAGGTACAGAATTACATTCATGGCTGTTGACAAAAGAACTATACAACAACTTTTTTTTGCTGATCTGGGGACCTGAAAGAATGGGGGGGGTTTTTTAATTCCTTAAAATTACAACAACAAAAAAAAACCAAGGCAGGCATTCAAAGCATTGACATACCACAGCAAGTTTTGCCTTAATACAGTTTACAGATTACCATCTCATTTATTATTGCCAAAAAACTCATTCAAAACTTCAACCTAATACAATCCCGACTCAGGGCTAAAACCGACAGCTGAGAGTTTGCCACTTGGGTTTAGGTTTGAGCTCAAAGAAGAAGGTGCCTTCCAGATCACTCGGAGGAGAACTGCTAAGGCTTTCTTCCCCGCTGCTCATGTCTTCACAGGAGTCTTCACTAGAAGGAACAGTGGGAAAAGTAATTTTAACAAAGCACAACCCCTTCAGAGTGGCAAAGTACTCCTCAATCCTGGGTTTTCTTGCACACTTTTCTGCTCCTAGTAGTAACATCCCACATGTAAATGCTCCTCACTTAAAGCTCCTTAAGGCTCCTAAAGCTGAAACCCTAACAAGGCACAATCTTCCTGATGCCAACAACATCCTACTGGATCAAGAAGCCAGTGTTCCAGGCACCAAGCATGAATTCCTTCAGCAGACTGAAGACCTTTGCAAGCCTTCCTGCCTTAGAACGAACAGTGCCTCCCCCCACCCTGCCAAGTATCTCTGAACACCACAAAGACAGTTCCCCCCTCTTTCCATGTGCTGAAGACTATTCCAAGCCCATCAATATTCTCTGAGCTAGCACTTTTGTTTTGCCCAAGTGGCAATGATTAAGCTGTAGTTACAGGGAGTTGCCTTGACCACTACAGGAAAAGAAGTCCCAACCAATTAAGCAGGTAAGTGTTACCAACCTCTCGCTTCCATTGAAACATCCACCCTCGGGGATCGTTGGCAGCTCGGGAACACTGTAGTAACTGTTTTGTAGGTTTTGGGCTGTACGCCTCGAAACAATCCAAACGAGTTTTTTGTGATCAGGCTTGCAGCATTCAGGAGAAGAATAATCTGCCAGGCATTTAGAGACCAGTTCCCTCCAGTAAAGCAGGTCACTATCACTTATCTAAAAAGAAAAATAAAACCCCAAGTTATTTAGTCTGTTACACAGAGACTCTAAGGATAACTCCACCCTCTATTTTACTTTCTTGGAAAAGACTGGGAAAAAACATCTGTCAAGACAGATGTGAATCCTAACTGTGATACCTCTGCCAAAGTTGCTTTTGAAGGTGTACTACCAACTCCTACACAGCTCCCAGACAAGTCCCTGCTCAAGGTGGAGTTGGGTTGACGGTTTGCCTGCCAGTCCTCGTTAACATTTGCGCTATCGCTTCCAAAGGAGCGATAAAAGCTTATTCCATTTTCAAATGGAATGAAAACTTTGTAAAATTCCATTTTCAAATGGAAGTGAACTTTTTTTAAACTGCTTTAATTTGAAGAAAAAAATTTAAACCACTACTTTAAAATTGAATAGTACTGTACTTTAAGGAACTACTTCCACCCCTTAAGAAACTGGGGTTGTTTAATCTGTAAGAGTGAAAAGCTTCCTCTAGGCCATCAACAGAGGCAGCATGCAGCTAGGGGCCATGAATCCTATTTTAGTTCATAGGATATCCTGAGCTGGAAAGGACCCAATAATGGAGCATCACGGAGTTCAACTCCCGGCCCTGCACAGGACAATCCCACCCTGTGTCCGAGGGCCTTGTCCAAATGCTCCTTGAGCTGTGTCAGGCTCGGTGCTGTGCCCATTCCCTGGGGAGCCTGTTCAGTGCCTGACCTCCATCTGCGGGAAGAACCTTTTCCTGATATCCAGCCTAACCCTCCCCCGACACAGCTCCAGCCTTTCCCTCGGGTCCAGTTATTCAGGCAAAAGGAATAACCAGCCCAGCAGCCACAGAACAGACTGGAAGTTTCTCCAGAACACACAGCCAGAGCTGTACAAGTTCAATCAGCTGCCTGTTAAAGCGTGCATTGTATACACACTGGGTCGGCAGTTCCTCTGATTTTATACACTTAAGCTTCTTTTTTAATTGCTTCTTTCAGCTAATGCAAAACAGGACCTGTAAGAACACATTTAGGGACCCATTTAGGGCATCCCCTAAGTTTAACATCACCCATCATTAACAGTTTCAGTCCAAACAACTGGAAAAACAATCCACTGAAAATAATCACCTTTGAATGCTTTTGAACACGCAGAAGGATCTCCAATAGCTCAACAGATTTCAGCGTCTGAACTTCCAGAGTGAGAAGGCACAAGGCCAGGACAGATGGCTAAAAGGGCAAGAAAACAGCACTCAGCACTACAGCAATCACAAACCTACTCAGAAGCTCCAAACAACTGCTTCTACTCACTTTTGCTTTAGAGAAGACTAGACGGCAGTTGCAAGCTTTTAGCTGTGCTTCCAACTTGTCCAGATTCAATACTTCTTTCCTGTGAGACACGCAAAAGAACAAGGGTCTGGATCAACAAGCTTTGCCTTGCCAGGAAGCAAAAGCTGAGGAGGAGCTGCCTCCTCTACAGCGAAGGGTGCAATCACTGAAGAGGGAATGAGAAAGGGCTCAGCAAACACCACCAACTCACCTTTCTGAGGTATGACAGAGTACAATAGTATGGTACAAGTGCAAGAAGGTTAAGGCAGTAGTAGCTTTAAATTCAAAGTGCAACTTTTCTGAAATTATCTTTTCCATCCGTTTCAGGTCAGACACAGTGCATTTACATTGGCTGATCCGGATGATCTCGTGAGCAGATGGGATATTGCATTCCTCCTCCACGACGCGGGCGGCCAGCTGGATGCAGCAAACTCCAATGCAGGACAAATGCTTCGGTTTCACCTGAACACCACAGCAAGCACCATGAATACTTCCACCCACCAACACCGTGCTCAAACAGCAACTCTGTTTGGAAGACCCACAGTCCAACAGCCAAAGACTTGCTGATCTCCACTAACCCAGTGTCAGCCAGCTCCTACACCTCCCCCAGCCACAACCAGTTCCAGCACTTCAGCTGGAGCAAACCTCAGCTGGCAGAGCCCAAAGGCAGCACCGATGCGCTGGGGCTGAGGAAGTGAAGTTCAACAGCTGAGCAGCCTCTCCTCAGGTTGTCTCCCCACCACTACAAAAATAAATTGCGGTGGGAACTGCAATTCCCTCCTCCTCCAAGCGGCAGTGCTCGCCCACCCTCGCTTACAGCCCACACAAATCCAGTCTGAGCCTGTTCCAGGCAGCCCCATCCCTCCACAGCTTGTTCCTGCCCCTGCTCTTCTCTCCCAGCTACCACCGTAACATTTTGTGCCACTTCAAGGACAGCCAGACCAGAGAACTGATGCAACTTCGCTTTTTCTGCTGATCTAATAACGAGGAACTGGTTCGGCTCCAAGCCTCCTGCCTTAAAGCAGCACAAACACGATAAAAACAATCGGAAAATGATCACTCAGTATGGGTCCCAAGGCTAAGCTAAGCTTTAGCACAGTACCCAGAGATAGTCTCTAACACTAATTGGTTGGTTTTCCTTAATTCCTCCTTTCTTAGATATCTACACGGTGATGGTTACAGATTTATTAGGAGAAATAAATCAAGCTGCTACTTGTCTTTAGAGGTAAAAGGAACTGCACTCAACTCCAGGTTCACAAAGGAGACCTCAGAGCTGTGGCTGAATGCACAGAATGAATCGAGCCACACTTATACCTTCATAAGAGCCAAGAATCTGTCCAGAATGTTGACAGCCAAAACAAACGTTTCAGTTGCAAATCCAAAGAAGTTGGTCAGACTCCAAAGATCTTCCACCTTGGCATTCCTTTGTCTTGAACACAGAGTGTTTTCATTCTATAGCAAGAGAGGCAAAGTCAGAATTATTCTGTGGCAGCGGCAATCACTGTGACTCACTAATCCTCTTTTATTAAATCATCCCTAAATCAGCTTTTATTTAGATCAAACAGAAGCAGGTTTTTTTCCTTAAATATTTAATTTCACTTAACTTAAAATAAAAATCAACTTAGACGCTTAGGACTCAAATCACACCCATGGTTCTGAGATTACAGCCAGGTCCCGAGTCTCACTGGTGCAACAGCCAGGACAAGCACATTTCCAACTCTCCACTTGCTTATTTTAAGACACATTTAAGACTTTATTTCAGTTGCCGAGTGCAGGCATACACAGCGACTCCTGACCCTACAGATGACCACACAGCTCTCTGCTCTGCATGTCAATATTTAAGCAACAACAGTTCTGCCTTCAAAACAAACAAGCAGACTCATCGCAGGGATTGTTTTTTTTTTTTGTTAAACATTAAGGCGCTTCCCAAAGGACTCAGAAGCACACGAAGGAACATAATAAGCTTGCCCTGAACTCAGTAAGGAACTTTGGTCGTTAACGTAGAGATTTTTACGGTCAATTTACATTTTGCTGCTCAGCACTGAGCGGTTCTGGGTTCGTTTCCCCAGACCTCGCCGATGAACAGCCGGAGGTTCCCCTGTTTGTTACGTGCCTGCTTGACACCCCACCTCCCGTGCAGCGGCAGGAAGCTTCCCCGACGGAAACAATACAGAACCTCTTGCTTCTGTGCTCACTCTACATTGTAACAATAAATGCTAAACGCCTAAATATTTCGCTTGCCCTGCAGGTCGCAGCGCTCGGATAATGTAACGGTAACACCTACAGATGAAGACAGAATCAAAACTAAAACACAAGCAGCGCATACAGAGAAAAGAATTAACTTTTCGCAGTTAACGCACATCCCCCATTAGTCGGAATATTCTCTGAAATTTCTGGAATTTTCTTTCCGCTCTGAGGAGCCCCCCGACGCCCTCACCCACCTCGGCGGCACCCTCGATGAGGCTGAGCCCCTTCTCGCGGGGCTGGAACCGCCCCTCCAGCTCCAGATGGAGGTTCAGCTGCTTGAAAAGCCACAGCGCCTCGCTGCTCATCTTCCCTTTCCTCCGCCTCCTTCCCCTCCGCCGCAGGGAAACAAAGGGGCCCCGCAAGCCGGGGGCGAGGGGACACCGGGCTCC
>WEIT01030196.1:0-19060 GCA_013389985.1 Dryoscopus gambensis
AGAGCAGCCCTGCCAAGAAGGAACTGGGAATACTGGTAGATGAAAAGCTGGACATAACTAGAAAGCCAATCACATTCTGGGCTGCAACAAAAGCAGCATGGTCAGCAGGTTGAGGGAGGTGATTCTGCCCCTGTACTCTGCTATGGTCAGATCCCCCTTGGATTGCTGCATCCACCTCTGGAGTCCCCAACATAAGGACCTAGAGCTGTTGGAGGGAGTCTACAGGAGGGCCATGAAGTGATCAGAGGGATGGAGCACCTCACATATGACAACAGACTGAGATACCTGGGGCTGTCAGCCTGGAGAAGAGAAGGCTCCACGGACATCTTATTGCAGCTTTTCAGTACTTAAAGTGGCCTACAAGAAAGATGGAAACAGACTTATTAGCAGGGTTTGTGTGACAGGACAAGGGGTAATGGCTTTAAACTAAAAGAGGGTAGATTTAGATTGGACATAAGGAAGCCATTTTTTACAATGAGGGTGGTAAACACTGGAAGAGGTTGCTTGGAAGGGTGGTAGATTTCCCACCCCTGGAAAATGCTCAGCACGTGGTGAACTGAAAGGACATTTTAGTTAGTTTTTAATAACTATCTAAAAGGAATTGAAAGAAAGGACTTCTATACCAAGTTACTATAAGCATAGTACAAGAAGTATACATGCTCATACACGTAAGTAGTGTCTCACCACACTTTATCAATAGACAGATAAAGGCAAAATGACAATCTGCATCACTCAGCTAGATTTTGCTGGTAAATGGCGAAGTGTTGTGGGAGTCTTGAATGTGATGGTGGCACTAAAATACGATGCAAGTGAGAGTTTGAGCTTAACATAGACACACTATTAGTTTGGGTGAGTGTGCTAATAACATTTAAATCCACCATTTCTGTAGTGCTTTTTAAATGATGCTTGTGTCCTTGTGATTATTTTATCTGTAGCTGCTCCTTTTCATGGAGTCATTTTTAAACACTGAGTCAGTTTTGACTAAAGCTCTGTAATTTGTTTTTTAAAGGTCTACTACGTTAGAAACAAAACATAAATTTCTCTTATTTACATTAGGTTGGCTGTAAGATAATTTGCTGTGATCTCATCCACAGAGGACTCAATTAAGAATTCTTGATACTTACTAGCCCATTCCCTTGCTATTGGTTCAGTATGCTTTGATAGAAAATTAAACTCAAATACCTTTGATTTGTATTTTCATTTGGGGGGACTTTACAAATATCTCTTTTGTAAGAGGACTTTGTGGATCTATACCAAATACTGTATATTTTTCTTGCATCGCTTATTGCAAATAGTTCGTATTGGGGAAAAAACCGAAAGCCCCTTAAGTTATCTTGTGGATGTCAAGTGACCAATCTGGGGACAAGTGGCTGACTACCTGGAAAGCACCATCACATCATGTGGTCATTTGCGGCATTTCTTTGGTTTATTTTTAAAATTTTTCTTTATTGTTTCTAATCTGCCTTAGAAAGGTAGGCAACCATACTGGTTACAACCGATGGCTTAAATATTGAACAACAAAGTACTTAACAGCTTTCAATCTGTGTAAGGTAAAATCAGTTTCCCTAGATATTAAGGATCATTGCAAGAATTTGCTAGCATCAATGACATGATTAAAGACCATATTAAGACCAAGTGTGGATCCATGAAATTCCCAAATGTACAAATTTACAAGCACTTTTTAAAGCATATATAATGATATAGCTAAAGGCTGTTGTTGGCAACCTGCTCCTCCCTAGCTTACTCATCCTCTGCTCATGCTGATGAAAACTTCAGTACAGTAACTTCATGGCACATAATTCAATGATGTTAAACTAGGATAATTTATTCCCTTCCCTCTCACATTTTATTTCTTTCTGTTAAATAAATTTCAGGCTCTGAAGTAACAAGGGAGTTGAGTTCGTGACCTGAATATAGCTGAGATTTACCTGCAGATTGCTTCCAGTCCCATCACATGTTCCTTCCATTTTCAAACTGCTGTTCTCTCTAGTAATATCACATTAGTTTTTCATGCAGAGATTTTTAGGCTCTGAGTTCCAATCATTTTCATTTTATGATGCTCAGTCAATGCGTGCAAGTCAAACCCTGATTTATTCCAGCCATTAGGTGGCAGATTCTTGGGTGTTTGGACTGCAAGCGCTACATTTTGCCAGAAGCACATGCTTCTGATGTTCCAAAACACATTTTTCGTGATCTTCACACAGTCAGAGCCACAGAACTGATATGTCCTTCTTTGAAGAATGAGAGGGGTAAGTAAGGTTTCTCTCAGGAGGGAGAGGGAGGTGACCTCTGGAGGTCCAGCACACTGTCCCTTACAGAGTGGTCCTAGATGGACATAACAATGGCCTCAGCATCATCTCTTAGCTCAGATTCTTTGTTTGCAGGACCTGGACTACCTGGCAGTTTCTCTGTAGCCCCAGTAGGAGAGTTACCCGTGAAGCAGTACTAAATGAAGCTTGGTGTTAGGTTCCTTCCTGCTGTTTCATTGTGGCACGGCACGCAGGATTTCCAGTGTATGCCATCAAATAGTGCATAGGTCAAGGTTAGCCTAAAGTTAACTCAGTTACTTACAATGCATATGCACTGCTGATAAAGTTAGCACTAGAGATCCTCAAATTAATTTTTTGAAAATGCGTAGCACATTTTGAGAAGAAAAAGGGAAGAAACAACAACAAAAAAAGCATTTTTGGAAACAGTGAGTAATGGAAAGTTAA
Organism: Dryoscopus gambensis; assembly: GCA_013389985.1. Taxonomy (NCBI): domain Eukaryota; kingdom Metazoa; phylum Chordata; class Aves; order Passeriformes; family Malaconotidae; genus Dryoscopus; species Dryoscopus gambensis. The sequence continues at coordinate 2,715 of WEIT01030196.1, forward strand.
AGAGGGCCCAAGATGTTTGTTTCTATTTCTTTTTTAAGCCCACTTCCCCAAATTGCTGAATAACAGTGTGTGTTTGAAAAAATATGAGCGTCCATTCCTAGCTGCACCTAAGTGTATTAGCTCCTACATGTACCCATGCTGTTTTGGGGAGCAGACAGGACGTAGCCAGTCTTGAGCTGCTTGAGGCATAATCCTCCTTCTACCCAGCCCTCTCATTCATGTCTCCTGTGAGATAAAATGCCCTATACTGTTAAGTGACCTATACTACCACTTTCCACTTTGAGAGCCTGAAATAGATTTTCTATGTGCCTGATGTGAAAATCCTGACAGTGCCCTACAACCTTTTGCCTTAAGCGTGCAGGAGAGCAAATAGCAGATATGGAGGCACTGGAGTTTAAGGCAGAAGAAATCCGTCTGCAAAGCACCAGAACATGCAACTGTCTCGCTCCATGGCATAAAAATGGCCTCCCCGACAGATTTCTGGAGTTGGCCAAAGTAATCATAAAATGTACATCCTGAGGCACCATGTGAAGTGCCTTCCTGTCTGGGGTAATGCAGAGTAACTCCACATCAGAAGGGTATTTAGCAATAAGGTTAACAGACTAAGTACAGTGGTGAAATAAGGTAAGCAGTCATAAGGAAATGTGTTTTGGACTTACATATCATAGATTTATCTGTGGTTTTGAATATGAGTTGTCATTTGAGAGTATGCACCAGGAAGCTTGTCTGGAAATAGTCAGAGGTCAGATCTTTTGATATCTACCTGCTAAAATCAAAGATGTTTAGTGTAAGCTGCTACTCTTGAAGAGTAGTTATAAATTTATCTGTTTTTTTTAATTCAGCAAAGAGTGTGTTCAGTAAAGTGGAATTCAACCTAATGAGGAACTTGCAAGCTCAGTCTGTCTAACCAGCCTTGATGTGCCAGAGGTCAGAGGTTCTCCTGACTGAGCTATACAGGTGTTTAAATCTCACTGGTGGGATTTTTTTTTCCTCTTATCTAACATAATCATTTAATGGAGTTTGAGAAATATTTTCTGAGTAAATACAGTAGCCTTTGTTTTCACTGCTGAAAGGACGACTTGGGAAGAGTCTTCGTTCTGTAAATACTAGTAATGATGTTAGAGATTTGCTTAGAATCATGAAGACAGTTTAGGGAGAATTAAAAAAACATCAGAGTGAGAAATGAAAAAGATGTATTATACCAATAGGTTCATTCTACCTTGCAGGAAAGAACAGAGGAAAAAAATCTAAGTTATCTTGTTACCCTTTTGGTACCTTTTCTTATTGATATGGAAATGCTTTTGAAATTTTTCAAATACTGCTCTATATTTTCTAGATAAGTAGAGAACATACAGGAACAGTGTCTGCTTTCCTCTCTTTGCTTTTCTTTGGTTTTTTTCCAGTGAATATGATAGAATACACATTCGGAGAGGGATTATTTTGTCCTGGTTCCACCCCAGCCGAATATTTTTTTTTTACTGAAGATTTCTGACAGCCTTTTAGATAGAAATTTTAATTAAAAGCCCAATTATTAAGAATATACCCACTCAGAGAAGCATTCTAAACAGCACAGTTGTAAAGGTTAATTGTTCAGATATAATTAGAGCCACACTCTATCCTTAAAACTGCTGGTGAATTTCTACATTCACATTATTTAAATCATTTAAATCTATCTTGGACTAGTGCCATTATCTCTAAAATCAAAATCTGATCCATAGACCTTGGTTATCCTCTTGCTTATGATATTTTTGTTGTAGTATGATGTCAGTGTCTTCAAGGTAATAGTGAAACTGGTAGTCTCATCTTTAAACAAACAAACCCGGGCAAACTCTTTAGAGGAGAAATGAATCAATTGCTTCTCTCTAGTGGTCATTCCCGTCAGACTTTTGAACAGAAGGCAAGCCCTGTTTTCTGTCCAACAGTTTTCTGAAGATTAACTGCAAAATAATTACTACTTTTCAGTTGTGCGAATCAGTGAGACACAAGGCAAGAATAGTTGGAGGGGTGTTGAAAGACAGGGAGGAGGTGATGGTGTTAATGGAAAAGAAGTGGGTGGTAAATGCACATTAAAGACCCTGGGATATTAACCTTTGACTTGCACATGTTGTTTATTTCATTCTTGATTAATGTTTTTTAAAATTTAGGAGGAAAAAGACCTTTTGACCTTTTAAACAATGCACACCTTCAGTAAAACACTTCTCATTGTTTTGTTTTTTTATTGGAATGGGGAAAAATTAAATGATGCTATTCAGGCTCCCAGCCATTTGACTGCATTTATGGCAATAGTTGATGGCCTCTTATTTGGAGCCTGTGTGGTTTCATTGAGAGTGCAACACGTGCTGCATTCATCCAGAGGATTAACTGAATTCTCGGAATTAGAAGGGTGACCTTGTCGAGCACAATGTGTTTGGAGATGTGAGGTACTGGTTCTCCTTGCTTTTTAGGGAATTTTGGGGTTTGGGTTTTTTTGTTTTTGTTTTGTTTTGTTTTCTTTTTTTTTTCCTCTTTCTTTCTTTTTTTCTTTCTTTCTTTCTTTCTTTCTTTCTTTCTTTCTTTCTTTCTTTTTTTTTTCTTTTTTCTTTTTTCTTCTAAACTCTGAAGTTTGTAGGCTAGCTTATCCACGTTCCCTTTCTCATTTGTTTTTGGGTGAGTACTGACAGTATTCTCAATGTGACAAAATGTCACTGTCCTCCAGATACTAGTGAAACCAGTGTTTTATCCTTAAAAAAATCAAGCAATGAGTATTAGACAAAATTCTGCCTCTGCCACACCTGTAGGGTCCTGCTGCTTCCCAATGGAAACTACTTGCAAGAATCCAATTTGGCTTACAAACTTTCAGTTATGCATTGAGAAAGGCTAGCTCTAGGATGGACGAATTGAGCTCAGTACTGCTCTGCTGACAGTCTTATTGTGTTTCAAATTTTAACTCACAGTAGTAAGTAAATTGTCATCTTTGCATGGGACCTTGTCATATTTCCAGAGCAGAATCAGTGTGATCAGTGCAATTATTTGATACTGGTATTTTACATGAGATCCTTAAAAAAAAAAATCAAATTCCCACTTTCAGTGTGTAATATTAAAGAAGAGATTTTTTTTTAAGGTTGTTTAAGGTCTTTGGGTGCCAGGTTCCCATTGAATTGTACAGGTCTCTGCTGTAGCTGGGAAATTCTAACCCCAAATGTCATGAAGGGGAAAAGATCTCCATCTTTGTCCAACCCTTAATCCAAATTTCTTTTAGCAATACAGCATAACAATATATAGATATTGTTTTTTCTATGGATGTTTCTCCTTGCATTACATGCCTGAAATATCTCCTACAAATTCACCTACAATGAGCTTTGGTTTGAAAAATCAGCATAATGAAATGTTTTTTAGTGTTGTAGACTTTAGTCTGTTTGCATAGCATGCAGTTTTATTTGAGTAAACATTAGATATTCATATCTGTTATTTATGTAAATTTCACTGTCTGCTATAGATTTGCAATCTTTGCATATTCTCTATTGAACTTTGATTATGCTGTTTGTAAAACATAGACAAGAATTTAAAGCCAATTCCTGGTGATGATGAAGCATTTTCTTGCTTCTCAGAAGTATACTTAATCTTTTAATTTTATCAGAGGTGGAATTTAAATAAATACATCTGGAAAGCTATCTGAATGAGAGCGTTTTTTTTTTTCTTAAGGACCTTTCAGTAAACGTAATATGACTGAAAGGAGCTTCTGTGTGTGGGAGTAGTGGTGTTTGAACTGCTGATTGCTGCCAAAGGTTACTGGAGTGAAGACAAATGAATCCTTCAAGGCAATTAAAAGTAATATAATTGATGAAACAGAAGCTGCTAATCCCTTCCAGTTTCATATAACTTAAGATTTAGGGCATCATGCCAGAGACATAAGCTGCAGAGAAGGTGAAAGCCGCTGCTAAAAGTTGCATACAAATGGTGTGTCTTTTGGGGAGGAAGGAGCACCAGGAGCATATCACACTAATGCTCTGCACACTCCGGTGGCTCCCTGTTCAATTCTGAATACACTTCGAGGTCCTGATCCTACTATTCTTAATGGACTAGGGCCTGTCTTGGAGACTACTTTTCCATTTTCAGCCGGGATGCACAGGTTTAATAAAGATACTGCTGTGATTATAGCCTGGTGTGAAGCTGGGAGCCAGGGGCTGAGAATACTTCAAGCATGGCTTGAGCGACCAGCAAAGGTGAGAGTGAGCGTGGGCCTGCTTATGGCCTGTTGTGAAGATCAGAATTTTCCCTATAAATCTTCCCTCAGTGGAGAGATGCAAATGAATTTAATTCTCCTAACAGGAAAGAAGTAAAAAGAGGAAAAGGGTGAAGTGGTAGGATAGAAAAAAACATGTCAATAAAAAAAGCCAGGAGAATGTAATAAGCATGTGCTGTTCTGGAAAGCAGGCTGATTTAACAAAGCCAAAACTTTCTGCTATTAATGAAAATAATTTTCATCCGAACAACCTTAAAATAGATATCTTTCCTATCTTTCTTTAAAAAAAAAAAAAAAAGGAAAGAGAAGAAAGAAACCATCTCTGATTTTTACCAATTTTGGTTTTTTTATTTTAAAGTGAGACTTGCGTGTTGTCTCAGGTTCAAATATCAGGTTTCCGTGCTCTCACAAAACTGCATATAAACTGCTGGGTAGTTGAAGGGTCATCACTTTAGGTCTGCTAAGAGCAGTTTGGTTTCTGTGTTAGCAAAGAAAGATTTAAGAGGAAAGAACAGCTGAACCCGGAGGTTGGAGCATTCCATTGGCAGAAACTGTTGCTGCCCTAAGCAGGTCAGCTGAACTTTTAATATATAGAATTTTTAGCTTACTGTGCCACAACCAGAGCTTGGTTTTGTAACATTTCGTACTATGCTTCTACTTTATATTTACACATAGTCAAAAAAATCATCAAGTTAGGTAAGCCCATGTAATTGGTAAATGTCCATGTAAGCCAATCTTAGCTTCTGTAGATTTGTTGCTGTAGAAGGAACTCAGCAAAAGATGTTGGATACAACTTCCCCAGCTGCCTCACTCCCAGTGCCTGGTCAGTGTACATCAGCCACTTTGAGCTTCTTAAATATTATGTATTTTCACACTCAAAGGAGCAGGCTTACAGAGCAAAGCAGGATTTTTTTCTCTAAAATTCAGCACATTTTTGCAATAGCTAATCTATGAGGGAATTAATGCTGTGAGAAGCAGGTATTTTTACTGCTGTACATTTATGCAGTGTGTGCTTCTCCTGTAATATAGGGGTTCAGGGAATCTAAAATGTCTTTAGTTATATCAACTGTGGTTTTTTGAGGTTTCCCAAGATAATATTAAGAGAAAAAGCTCACATGGTGTTCATCTTTATAACGATCTCTTCTCTTACCCATTTACTTTAAGGAATTTCTCTAGGCGCACAAATAGGTCAAGGCCAACACATCACATTTAAAAATACCTCAAAGCAGAAGTTTGCAAAATGCCTTTCATCCTCATCCTTCTCCAATCTGACCATCACTCATGATCTTTTCTCTACTGAGGACATCTCACATTGTGGCGTTATATGCTGCACCTTTAGCCTCTGATGCTCAGGTAGTGATCTATTCACTCAAGCACTGTGGTGCCAGACTGGTACTTGTTAGCCGTTAACCACCACTGGGAGATCTTGCTGTCTCTGAACAGCTGCAGAACTGAGTACCTGAGTCCTTCAGAGAAGAACGGACACCACCCTGCAGCAAGGCTCCTGCAGTGTCACTGGGGCTACGGTGGGTGACAGTTCAGGGCTGTGTCTCATGGAGAGAGTGCAGGTTTTCTGTATAGCCTGTGTCAGCAGTGCTCCCTGCTCTCTTCTCTCGCTGTCTGCTCCTTGGGACATCCCTGTGTGCTGCACCTCACTTCCATGTAAAGAATGGGAAGCTGATTTTCCAGTTCCAGGCAGTTGCACTGATTATGGGCAATATAACTGTTTGTGAAGGCAATCTCCCTAGAAACCTGCCCGGAAAGATGTGCAAGTGCTCTTGGCCAAGGTCAAACAAGGTCCAGTTTTCCCTCTCATTGTAGCTCTCTGTGTGTCAGTGGCAAAAGTAGGGGTCAAAGCAGTGAGGCACTATGAGGGAAATACTCTTTACTTACTGCATGCTGAGCTAAATGCTGGAAGCTGTTGTCTACGATAACACCTGGAGCAAGGAGGGTTGCATCAGGTGCCCACAGCAGTGCTGTGTCCCAGGGAACCCAGCATTCAAACTCTCACACAGATACCAAAGTAACAGAGATTAAATGAATAGTTGAAGAGGATGATGAGGTAAAGGAAGAGAGGTTAAGCTGGGACACAGGAAGAAAGGGAAATGGTCTTCTGCTGGCAGAGGCTAGACTGGACCAACTGTTCATTGTATAAGGCAATGAGACAAAAGACTTGATAGAATGAATGGTGTCTATTTTTAGTAGATAGAAAATGGCTTCTGCATCTTTTACATAAGCAGGGGAGTGATATACATCTTTGTTTAAAATGAGGGATTCAATCTACCTATGCAATTCAGCCAAAATGCCAGTAGGTTTCATGGATATCTTTAGAGATAGATAGTGACTTGGAGATGTTGTGCCTGTGTCCTTTCTACCATATCCAGTAATGTCCTGGCAGCTGCAGCATGTTCTGCAAACTCTGAGGATTGTGTGGAGGCCATGAGAGACCCACGGAAGGGTGTCAGTTCCCTGCCTGTGTCATGCAAGGCCTGGTCTGCACTTTGGGACAGCAACACTAGGTCTCACTTGCAGTGATGTGATGGGGCAAGGCAGGGGGCAGATCCCCAGCCAATCTGGATTTCAGTCTCAGAGGTGACAGTGCCGGCTGCATGCACCAAAGTTGTTATCTTGTTACCATAACAACATGGCACATCCTCTGCAGTCCAGGCACTCCATGCCTGGTGTGCAATGCTCAGCAGTTTCTCTAACAAGATCCACTTTTATTTTATTCCCGTATTATCTATTGTTTAGGATAGAGAAGGAACACAGCCGTTGGGCTTTCTGATGTGTTTTGCCAGCTTGTCCTAAAACTCCCGGGTACAAGAGAACGGAATGTCCAGATGGCACTGTTCTGCATTTGTATTTTGAAGATTTGGAAAATAAGTGCATGGCATGTGTATATGCATGGACAGAAAACACATATAAAAACCAGTTTAGCATATCTGGGAGTTGAATGTCACAGTTATTAGTTTTTTAGATTTTACTCATTGTTAGGGATAGAAAATACTGCTGGGGTTTTAACAGTGTGGTGTCCCCACAGTATGAAGTGACTGAAAGTTGGTCTGCTCTATCAGTAATATCACATAAATTATTAGTGCAGACCATTCTTCACTATAAAGTTTAACCCCCCCAATTTTCTGTTAAACAGCCAGGGTCAGGAATAACATGTAAACAATACCTTTTATTCTCTGTGCTCGGTCTGTGCTCTCTTCTTCTGCAGATATTGAAGAGTCATGGCATAGGAAAATGTGAAAGAAGACATCATTCCTGTTGCGTGACATCCCTAGCATTCAGGAGGGCTTTGTGTGCCTAATGTTTCATACAGGCACAGTACTTTACCATTAAGTCAAATTCTGTTATTTTATTTACTACCTCACTATTCGATAGTACTTAAAGTAATTTCTATGGGACCTGACTTTCACCTAACTCTCAAAAAGACCAAAACCCTTTTATAAGATGACTCCAATCATCTTTTAACACCTTGTCCTAAAATGCTCTGAGGGTTATTGCAAAGCAAGAATAAGAAAAGGTTTCTTTTTAAAATAATGAGAAATTCATCTTATGATTTTATTACACTTTTTTCGCTGGCTTGGTAAAATATTTTCCTGTTGACATTTCTGAAGGAGGCAAGAAAATTCTTGTTCAAGAGCAAGTTTATATGCAATGAGAAGCTGGAATAGCAACAGCAATCTTTGTAAATCCTAATGAAAACCATAATCCAGAGGAATAAATCTGCTTCATAACACTAAATCATTGTAATTGCCACCTACTCTTTCAAACCCACAGACCAGCAGCTCCAAAGTACCAACTCCCTGTTTAGATATACCAGAGTCAAGAAATTTTCTCTCTCTGTGTATACATGTACCACCCACTTATGATTCCTAACTCAAGCATCAGTGTCAGAAATTTAACCACAATGCCTTGAGGGCAGATGGTCAGCATATTACTTTACTATTTGGCTGAATCAGTGCTTCCTCCAGTTGGTTTCTTCATTCATAATGCTTTCCTGTGTGCCATTAAGCTAAACCTGGCTCAAATTCTCACAAATAATAATAATTCCCTTTAGATATTTTGAAGAAATTTTTTGAATGACCCACCTTGAGTAAGTGGATGCATTTTACTCCTGCAATATATTTCAGGTATTCAGTATTTTCTGACTTTGAGACAATAGTTTTCATATTTACAGCCTTGGTGGATTAGCAATGGGATGTTTGCTGCATCATGCTGCACTTGTCAAATGCTGCCTCTATTACTAAAACAGGAAACACTGCACAATATAGTAATTTGAGTCCAACAACAACATAAAAGTACGTGTTTTCCATAATAGGAAACCTTTTTGTACTATGTGACTAAATTACAGTCTGCTAAAATCCAGACAATAACCTAGCTAAATTTTGAAGACTTTAGAGTAATTCTGTGCCTAAACAGCCCAAAAGTTAGGTGTTCATTTTCCAAGTTTCAAAATGCTAACTCCATCTTTTTACAATCACATAATAATTAATTAATTGTACCAGAATAGACTTTTAAAAATTAAAACTATGTTATCATGAGGTATTTTAGTACTCAGTATTTTGAGCATTGACTATGTACCAAATCTTTGTTTTCTGATAAAAACGGGACAAAGGCCATGCACTCAAATACAGTGCTTAATTTCTTCAATGTTTATGTAATTGTTTCTTGATTTTGGGCAGCTATTCCATAATACTATTGGCAATGAGAGTCATGCTAGATAAAAAAAAGATAAAAAGATGGCCAGTAAGAAAAAAAAAGTGAATTCTCAACCTGTTTGCATGAGAAAATTTAGCTAAGTTAAGGTCTTGGGAACAAAGGAAGTGTTAATGCTCCTCTGGGCTGCTCTCCCACTGTAGCTAAGCTGTGAAAAAATAGACTCTTTCAGGGCTTGAATGTGAATGAGTTGAACTCTCCTGTAACTAGGAAATCTTTTCAGAATCAGACAGAACCGAGCAGGTTTTCAGTTGGTCGTATTGCATTCATTCCCTCACTCCTTATCATCCACATGCTGATTCAGCTTGTAATAGAGTATGTTAAGGCTTTTGAAGTCTGATCAAAGATCCCATACTGGCTGCAGAGAGGTGGAAAAGAAGGAAGGCACCTTGTCTTTTGTGCTCATCCTAGTTGCAAACTTTACTGCTCTGTCACTGTCATCTAAACCAGAAGCAAAAAATGAAAATTTCTCTGGAACTTGGATGGTATTTTAGTTGTTCAATTATGACTAATCCAAGAGGTTGGATAGTGCTAAATGGTTTTATTCTTTCTGTTCATATGCTGATTGCTCCCCAATCTTAACTGATGCTTCTATCTAAAATGCCTTACAAGAAATATTGCTGAGTACACCTGCATCACTACTCACGTGGGAAGAAAAAATTACCTGGCTCATGTCTAATGGCCACATCTTATGAACCACTGATGCATTTTGACATTTTTAATCTTCCCATGTCATTGGAAAAATGAGGGAAGGGGGAAGCATCTTGTCATCAAAATGTTGTTCTCATGATCAAAGTATGATCAAAAGTCTCCTTTTTGTATGAGGTCCATATAGTTCACCTGCCAGGAAGGAAGGACTTGCAGGGAAGGACTCTGCCCATGCTGAGTCATATTTTGAAAGAAACAGAAATATTTCTATAGTCTCTGGAGTGATAGTAGTAGCTTAAGGTACACCAGTAAAGCAGCCCTGGATAAACTATTACAGTTTTCAGTTAACTGAAATTATTTTCAGTCAAAATTAGCATCGAGATACATTTTTCCATTCAGTCTGGAATCAGGGGGACAATGCCTATATTTTTGCCAGTAGGTGCTCTTCTATTTATGTTGACTCCTGAGAGTACTGGACATTCAATTTTAAATCAGGGAGGTAACCTTGATTATTTTTTTTTATCAAATACTGGGTCATGAGCCAGTGACTCAAGCATCACCTTCAACTCACCACTGTTAGCCCACCACTTTTATGGACTTGTTGATATTTACACGTTTATTCCTGTTTTTCCACTCCTTCCACTTGTCCCTAGATTTCTGGGCAGGATAAGGTTTTTAGTTCTGTTCTTCTTTTGAACTACTCCTCAGTTCTTGTGAGGAAGAAGAGATGGGTTCCCTACCTCTTTTCCATGCCACAAAGCTTTCTGCGGGAGCAGCTCTTGAAAGGATATCATAAGGTCCTTGGTAGATGCGTGTATAAACGCATCCCTGTGCCTTTCTCTTTGCTTCACAGGCCATCTTCCTCAGCAGCAACCTCTTCTCCTGCCAGGGATTATAGAACCAGAAAAGGTTATGAAGGATTTCTGTAACTGGACACTGGTGTAATTTTGCTGCACAGCTCTCTTATTACTGAGAGATTCTCACTGTCCACATCTGATGTCAGTACTGACGTGTACCAAGCTGACCAAAATGCTTTGACTAGTCAGCAGCACAGTACCCACAAGCTGGCATTTTTCATTTATCTCAGTGTTTTTTTCCTGCAGAGGAAAAAGCTAATGGTTTCTGTATAGCTTCTGATGCAGGGTAACGGCTGCGTCCCACTGTCAGTTCATTTCAATCCACACTGCATCTTGTGATTGCATGTGCAGTGCAAAAATTATTATTTTTATTATCTGCAGCATGGCAAAAAATGAGCCTGCTGATCTGCAGCAAAGTCTGCATCAAGCCTCACACTGGGTTGTCCCAAGTCTGTGAAAGGTGGGAAAAGTTCTGGGCAAAGGCTGGGATCTGCAGAGTTCTGTTTTCCTTCACAGCCTTTTATTTAAATGGCTGCTGATAAATGAGGTACAGAAAATGGCATTAAAGTGACTCATGATGTCAGCAAATGTTGCTGCTTGGAAATGTCACATTGCTGTCATTGCACAGAGAGAAAAGGATCCAGCATTGGCTGGTGTATACAGTCAATAAGGAGAATTGATCCCTGGTCCTTTCCTGCCCTTTGCAGAATAGAAGCTCTTTTGACCAAGAGAGATAAGGAGAGAAGAAACCTGATATAATTGCATTTATGTTTGGTAAAAAATTTTATATAAAACAGAAATAAATATTTTTGCGACCTAAAACATAGTCCATTGAAATGTTTCCTGGTGAGAGTGATTAGAACAGCATGTAATAGTGTCTGACGAGCAACATGAATTCATTGACAACCAGCTGTTGAGTCTTACATATTTGATCTGTTTCTGCTCCTTATGTTTTATTAATGCCATCCTTCAGTTCTAATAATGCCTGATTCTGTGCTTCTCAGTCAGCTACTGCGAAATTAATTTTCTGGGACTTGTTCCTAAGGAAGAAATGATGTGGGATTGAACCTGTCATTCCCGAGGAGCATTAACCAGGCTTTGGTCTTGGGAGAACTCTTTAAGATCCCTCTATGCAACACACTTTTTATAAGGATAATAACATACAGTAAAAAACATATTCTGTGAGCTTTGTAGCTTTATATTTTGCTACGCTGAAATCTGGTAGGAGAAATAGAACCACACCTGGGACTCTGTGATTGTGCATGGGTGTGCGTGCGGCCAGGTAGGGAGGGTGCAAGGACCCCCCACCCACTGCACAGCAATTAAAGGACAGAAATGCAACTAATCACCAGCTGTGAGAATGTATTATAGCTTTGTAGATTCAGTGCCTCTGGGTCTATGTGTAAACCATGAAGACCAGACTCTGGTCAGCAGAAAAAGTAAAGTAAAGACCAGGATGAAGCCTTGCTCCCTCCCTGCACTTCCTTTGCTGCTAGAGGAAAACCTGAGGATGCTGAGAGGAAGCAGAGGAGCTTTGGCACTGACTCCATCAGGAGGCCTGGCCCCAGTGGGTGTGGGGATGGGTTTTGCTGCCTGTACAGCAGAGCATTCAACAATCAGCGTGTGGGCTGGTACACCCACACCCCCATCCAGAGCCTCTCCACAGCCCAGAGCCACTGCCACTGCCCCAGACCCTGTCACCACGAGTAGAACTCCCTTTGGTCTGTCCTGATGTCTGCATACAGAGTCATTAAAAAACATGCTGTGAGGGAAAGGACATATGGAGGCAGGAACCATGGTCTGACCTAAGGCCATGATGAACTTTTCATATCATTTAGGCTGCTTTAGCTGCAGCCAGGCTTGGCAGAGAGGGAGTGCATATAGTTTTAAGAGGTTTTTTATGCCTGCTTCTTTTCTTTCTTTCTTTCTTTCTTTCTTTCTTTTAAATTCTTCTCTTTTCATTTGTATTTGTTTCAAAACATAGTTGATTTAAAGCTAACAGATTCTTCTAGTGGGGTGGTTTCTGAGGAGGTCGCCATTAAGGCAGAATGGGCAGCCCAGATTTAATGAAAAATGGCATCCACTCATGTGTAACCATCTCTTATAGAGAACCCTACCTAAGTGTGCCTTAGTGTTTCCATGATACAATAAGCCAGCCAAAGTCTCCCTTTTATTTATCTTACAAGCAAGAGATGACACTTCTGGTAATGTTTTCTCAATTTGTCTTTAAAAGCAAACACTTGAAGGGGGGCTCTGTTTCTGTGGTACAAAGGTCACAAAATTTGGGCCGCATGGGTGCAAACAGCAGACTGTAAACCTTATGCTGTTTGTCTTTGGGATAGCATACCTTACAGTGTCACTATGTGTTCTAATAATCAGATGAGTGTTGTGTCCTTTTGCATGAAAGATCTATAAAGCATGCATCTCCCTTTGTGTTTTAAAAGCAGTTTTAGCCTGATGTTTTAATACACAGGCGTATTGCGGAATTGGTGTCACACAGCATGTCTTCATTTGTATTTACTGTGTTGCACCACGGAACTATTTTGTTTTCACATTGTAATGTACATTTGTGAGAAGCCTTTCTGAAGTAAAAGTACACAATCAATGTTTTTAAAAATATTGCTTGAGGAAATAATTTTATTAATCCTACTCGCAATATCCTTCCTGTCATATAGTGGAATTTAGATGGCAGAATCAATAATGTAGTATCCACATGGGAATTGCTAATACACAAATTAGTGCATGGTGCCTCTGCACTTGGTAGAAAAGATAGCCTGTGTTCCCTCAGCTTTTTATTGCTGTGCAATCAAAGAGAATTATGGACATAAAAAATCCAGTAAAATATAATGGAATAGTTCATGAATTGCAATGTTTACTAACAAGAGAAGTTGCTTTTTTCTAGTCGTGACTGAGCAGAGCAGCAAGCAATATTTAGGGTAGTAATAAAAGGCAAATTATTAGTGTTTTCCTTTAAAGCCTATCATGGAGGTAAACTAAAATCTAATGCAATCTGGTAACGTTAATGCACGCTCTTTATGGTGTAGTGTTTGAATACTGGAATACTAATGGTTCATCATATTTAGTCCACATAGCAATATCCTTTTGTGTTACTGAAAATCTAAAGGGATATAAATTAATTATAATGAAATAATTTAATTTCTAATGGTTACAGAATGATCTAAATATACTGAACAAGACCCTGTGACTGCCTGCTCTAGTAATTTCTCAGTTGTATGCTTATTTTCATAATCAATGCATTACTCAGACTATCTTTAGTGGAATTTATTACCTCATTTTCAGTTTCATGCTACTTAAATATGCAGTAGGCAGTCCCACAGAAAATTGTGATCTGTAGAGCAAAGAATCATGGTGTCAGAGGTCAGAGTTCTTTGTTTTCATTCCTTTGAAATCGCTCCTTAATATTCTAAAAGGGGCAAAAAGCATGTAATTTGCATTTAAAGTACAGCTTTCCTGCATTACATCCCCTTGAATATATCCTTTGGGCAGTGGACATTTATCATAGAATTCCTCTTGACTCTGGAAACAGTGCAGAAGGTAGCTGAAGAACCTTTGTGACTGTGCAGTACAAGGCAATAAATCTGAAGCTGCCATAGGATTACTATGGTAACCATCCAGCCTGTCGGTCTTCCAGCCGTACTGAAAGGTAGGTTCAATTTTCAGCTCGTCAACTCCCCTCGTGATTTACTTGTTGACACTGCACATTTGATGTAGTAGTGTTAATGCCCTCTTGCACCACAAGGGACTATACTGACACTGTTTTACACGGCAATGCAGGAGCGACTCCAGGAAATCATTTAAAATTGTAGAATTGTATTCCTGTCAGCAAATGCATAAAGGGGCATAAATTACCAAATTTCGAATCCTGTTTTAAGCTGCTTCAACTTAGTATGGAAGAAGGAACTGTCCTCACATGGGAGCATGCAGTAGCTTAGAATTGAGATTAAAATTGCCTACTTACTTAAACATTTATAGGAGGGGATATGTGCAGGTCATCTTGGGATGTGTATCCCTGTGCTTGCACCCTTCTTCAGTTCCTTACCTCAGAGATGGAAAGGGTTTTGGCATGCAGTGGGGTGATTTGTCTTTTTTGTCTTGTAGTATTTTCCATGGAAATGATCTGTGGTTTTGAATAAGTATGGCAAATGCTGTTACGCCTCAAAACAGATTACTTGAAATGTTATGTTTTGCATTTACACACCCACTTACTTTCTCCCTAGGGCAGACTGAGGCTGTGGCAGGTGAGCCAAATAAACCAGGGTCTGCTGACTGACATCTTGATATTTTTGTTTTTGAAGCTGTCCCCCAGCTTTCTGGGGTCAATCCAAAAAAGAATGCTGTTTAAGTGAGCTTAAAGTGCCTTTGTTGCTGAAGAAAGGAGAGAAACCTATGTTAGTTTTTAACACTGAAATACATTCAGGAACACTGAAGCTTGCGAAGCCTGGTTTACTAAGAGTATTTGTGGGTGTGGATGTGCATGTGTCATATGAAGTGTAGTTCAATCCTCCCGCTTCTCGTTAGAGGTGAAATCTGGTTTTCTGAATGGGGATAAAGGCAATTTAGTCTCTGTTATCGTATCTTTGATATGAGTGGATTCTTCTTTGTGTGTTGAAAGCCAGACTCAGCATTTAGCTTTTCTCTCAGTGGGGGTACTGATCAAATTTAATGGCTGTGCTCTGATTCCTGTCTTCAAAAACACTGTAGGAACTTAGTAGATTTTTGACTTCCTCTCTCTGTCAAATTTGGTGGAAACTGACTGGTTGTTACTAAAGGTAGGAGAAACAGGAGGGAGTTTGTACCCCCTCACATATTCCACTCTATAATCATCTTTGGAAAAACCAAGAAAGGGAAAAAATTCTGCATACAGCAATTAATATGCTGTTAGTCCAGTATCCCTTGAAGTGAAGCGCCTTAACTAGAAAAGGTGTGGCACAGTTTGAAATAACTTTCTCAAGCCAAACCTTTCTATGCCTAATATTGTCATTCACCCATTCACCCCATCTTTGATTGCAAAGAGGATTTGTAGATTTTCAGCTTGAAGGATCTTTAGATATCCATTTCTTCCTTTCCCTAAAATATTCCCTAAGGTTCCTCTCAAAACAATATATACATATTAAAGAAATAAACCAACCAAAGCACTGCTGATAGTACTGGTGATTTGCAGCAACATATCTTCTGCTGCTGTGAAATATTCCACCTGCTGAAAAATATTTGTTTGCTCTCCTTGGGACATAACTGCTATTTATCTGCTTGTAATAATCAGTTTGGTTAGTGTGAACTCCACATGAAAATAACAAGGAAAACCACCAAATTGGAAATGTGCTGTCCCATACTCCTTCTCACAGCTGAATTTGGATTGTCTTCTGAATGATAAGGGCAGAAGCAGGAGTGGGTCCCTCATCAGACAGGCCGTGCTTCAGCCCACATGCTCCAGTTTTTGTTCACTGAGAGCTGGAGTGAGTGATCTCTAACAGGCTATACAGGTGCTATTTGGTTTTTATTTCCACTGGTGGGAGCTAGTTGCTATTACAGGGAAGGGGAATTTTGATCTTGGCTGACTGCCAGATGCCCATCCAGCTGCTGTCTCACTCTTCCTCGTCAACAGGATGGGGGAAGAAAATAAACTCATGTATTGAGATAAGGAGTGGGAGGTAACTCGTGGATTACCATCATGGGCAAAACAGGCTAAACTTGGGGAAGATTAATTTAATGTTCTCCTGGTTAAAAACGGAGTAGGACAGTGAGAAACAAAGACAGGACTAAAAACCACTTTCCCCACCTCTTTCTTCTCAAGCTCAGGCCACTCTGAAGTGTTCTAACTCTCCCACCCCCCAGCTGGTGCAGGGGGATGGGGAATGGGGGTTGTGGTCAGTTCA
>WEIT01030196.1:19332-44857 GCA_013389985.1 Dryoscopus gambensis
CCTCCCACTCTTCCCCTGCTCCAGATTGGGGTTCCTACCATAGGATACAGTCCTTCATGAACTGCTCCAGGGTGGGTCCATCCCATGGGCTGCAGTTCTTCATAAACTGCTCCAGCTTTGGTAATACCAGTCAAAGCTTATAGAGATCAACACAGAAATGAAGACCAGCACATTTCCCTACAGAGCAATGACTAAGATGTAAGAGAAGTGGTGGGCAGGAGAAGGTGTCAACTTCTGACTTTATGCTGGCACCATATATGTGTTAAATCTGGTGAAATTATGAAGAAATGTGTTTCTTCAAGGATGGCCCTCAAAAACATCATGTCTTCCTTACCTTAATTAGACAGATCGCTCCATCCCTTGTGATGACGTAATCTCATGCTTGAGGATCAGTAGTATATTGTCATTTAGGACCATGGGCTTTATGAGGAAAGGCTGGAAGAACTGGAACATTGCATTTTATAAGGGATAGCAAGAAGGAAAATCTGAGAAAGGAATAATGTGGTTTTGTTTAAATGTTTGACGGTGATAGATGTTGGTTAGTGTTCCTTTCCAGACCACAGTTGCTCGAGGGCAGTGAATTTCATTTTTTCTGGCAGGCCATAGCTAGAGCTTTGTTTGAAACATTGTTTCTTGCTTATGCTGTTAAGTAGAAACTTAGTAAGCATCCATATTTTTACAGTCCTAAAGCTCTGTCCGGTCTGAGGTTTAGCAGATATCCGTATCTCTCTGGAGATAGAGTCAGTTCTTGTTGGAAAGCTGCTCATAATTTTCTTTGCATGTTTTATATATCTCTCAAATTAGGAACATGCCTAATAAAAACAGGGTGCTCTTTTATAATTAGAGCTATGTTTAAGTAATCTTTTCTAGAAAGGTATTAAGACTTTGAAAGTAGTGCTGATTTCCTAGCATGAACATGGGAGATAATTTAGCACAAATCTTCTATTTTCTAGAATTGTACATCTTCAAAATTTATCCTTTGCCATAACATTTGGTTCTGAAATCCGAACTTTTCTTTTAAGAGAAAATGGTCTCTTGACTCTTATTGCTGCAAAGACAGTCTTAAAAAATGTGAAGTGTAGCTTCCTTCATAATCTTGACAAGGTGAAATATGAGAACCTCATTTGAGAGGTTATTAACTCTGAAATTTAGTGCTTTGATAATTCTAAGCCTTGCTCAACTACTTCACAAAGGACAGTGCTGTGCTTTTTAGTGAATGCTGCTTCTTTGCTGGCCTGTACTATCATCATTAATAGCTATATTGATTCAGTCATTCATTTTTATATTTAATTCATTACAAAGTGCAACCACTGAAGAGCTTACATAATCCAGAAATCTCAGTGCACTAAACTGGAAGAAGGAAGCTATAAAATGTAAGGGACCTTCCTCTTTATCACAGGAGTTGTCTTTGTTTTCTTGGTATTTCTGACATATTTTACACGCTGTCATTTGGGTAGCTTTTGAATTTTGTTCTTCCCCTCCATCTCTACATGTTGCTGCCAGGAATTTTTTTGTTTGTTTGTTTTGACAGTGTTATTGGCTCTATGCCATCAGATTCCTGCAATACTGCAGTAATAGGAAACCAGTGACTATATAGGAAAGCATGGGTGAAGCAGAGAGGACATCATTATTTTCCGTGTTTTTGCAGTTACAGAGCTCTGATGCATTGACTAGTGCTATTTATATATGTGCCACTAAGCAGTCAATAATATCTCAGTTTTAAAATAAAACATGGCTTAAAAAATCTCCAATAAAATCCAAATGCACTGAAATGTGAAAAAGAGTTTATTTTGTTTAAACATACTTCCTTTTGGTTTGAAAGACTACTATCTCCTGATGATGGAGCTGAGGGAAGTAATTGTTTGCAAAGCAGATCTATGACAGTTCTTCTTCCAAGGTGTAAAGCTTTGGAAGGGGTAGAATATGGAAGTAGGTGGACATTTGAGTTTTAAATCATGTGGGATATCAATAGATAGACTGAAGGGTTAGAGAAGAGGGTCTAGGGGGATGAGAATGGAACAGATGATTTACAGTATTTGCAGCATGAGCTGGCTTACTTCAGGTTGGGTATGAGAGTCAGTGCTGTGAGGTAAAGGATGCTTCTAGCAGACAATGTTTCTCATGCCCAGACACTTCATAGAGTGGGCAGGTGGCATGAAGCATCCACGCTGGCCTTGGTTCCCTGGGAAGGACTGGCAAGGTTGGAGGAGCCTTATTTTGAGGACATGCTTAGAAGAACTCTGTGGTGGATAACCTGTGCCTGAAGCATGGGGATTATCTGCTTAATGGAGAAGTGCATGGGGTGAAATGCAGAGGGTACCTAGGAAGGGATAAACTTCAGCATGATCCTACTGTCACCTCTAGATTTCAAAAAAATCCAATAGATACTTCTTCTAAGAACACAGAATTGATCCTCTTCTGTTACAGGCAGAAGAGTATCACTTTAAGTATGCTAACTTGAAGTTCTCTTTATAACTTGCTTCATTTGCAAATCACATCATTCCATTTCCATGACATGCAAACCAAAGCTCCTGAGTAAAATATGTTGTTTTAAGAAAAGGTGGACAGCAAAATAAATCAAGTATGAGGAGGCTGTTGTTCCATGGCTCTTTTCCTTTGGAGAACACACAGTAATGAGATTTAGAAAAGGAGGAGGCAAGGCTTGCAGTAATGTGGTGACTGACAACCAAAGCATGAAGACTAAAGAGACCCATGTTTTCAATTAACCATGTCCAAGATCACGCCTTGAAAATACAAGATAGTCTCTATGTAAACTGTGCATAATCTTTGCCAGTCTGTGTCAAAATGAGACATTATCACAATGTGCATTGGAATGGGTTGCCAGAGGCAAATGCTTGTGTGATAACTCCCCTAAGTGAACAAAGCAAAAGCCAAATTTGCATGGCGTCAGCTGCAACATTTCATTTGTTGGCAACCATTTTCCATTTGGGAAGCATGCTTTGCAAGTGTCAGAAACACACCCTTTACACCCAAGAAGAAGGGACAGAGAAATGGAACACATTAGGCATTAGGCGATATATTTTTGTTTGGTTCTAATATTTTTTCTAAGTCTTTTTCTTTTGGGGATCTTTATCACTCATGTATATAAATTTTCACTAATTTAATACGTTGCTGGTCATCAGAGGTACACAGTATTGCAAAATCTAAATTTGTATCTGAATTGACTTTTCTGTGATATTTTAATGATCTGTTACAGTCATCTATACATTTGTCCATATAGATGTCTTTTAGAGGTAGGAATAATAAAGTGTTTGATTTGTACCTGAATCAAAGATGGATTCTGCTGATAAGGAAAATCCAAAATAGCTTAATTATAGCTTAATATTGGCTGGCGGGTATATCTGACACTAGACATTGTACAGAGTATCTTGTGGATGCTGCAGGTGTTTCCTCTCCATTCAGGGAGGTGCAGCTGGTGAAAATACCTTGTCTTTGAAGACGTGACAGGTTCCTCAGTTGCAATGAGCTAAATTTGCTAAACTTGTTCATTCATGTGCAATATTGTGCTGGAACATTCTCCTAAAGTGAAATCAATTTTTTAGATGATAGTCTGACACATTTTCTGCATGGAAGTACATATTTGCTCTGCATCTACGTTCCAGTTTCAGAAGCTCCATACTGGTCTGAAGTCTATGCTCTCTTGACAGCTGTTAGACTGCAGACCTCTCAGTCATGGTCACAGTAGGAAAATGGCACTTTCTTTGAGATAAATCTTGGTCATTAAGTAGTTGCAAAGACTGACGTATTGCCCTCTCTAGCCCCTATGAACATCTCAGTGTGTGGTTTGGCTTTGCACATAGCATGGTTTGAGTAGAGGCTGTGTTCAGAAGGGGCAGTCCCACACTTCCTCCATCTCATCTGTTTCTCTGGCTTACGTTGTACTGGGTTGAGCAATCTGTGAGTGCAGAGTGAGTCAGTTCAGCCAACTGATTGGATCAAAAATCTTCTTTTGGCAGATCAATCTTCTGCCAGCCAGGTCACTGCGCCAGCTGGTGCCGTGGTTGCATGGTTGCTACTTCTGATGCTGGGGAGGAATCCTGTGGGAGAGAGCTTCTTTCCATGGCAGCCCATGGCTTCACCAGCCTGGGTGTAACTTTGTACTGAATTTCAGGATTGGTGCCTGGATTCTGAAGCCTGGTGAGTGGATTTAATGCAGTCATTTTTTATGCAATTCATGCTGGACTGGTTTTCAGTCTCCAGAAACACTGAACTGTAACTGCCAACAAGCTCTGAAATTGCATTAGTCTTTATGAAGGGGTTTTTGTCTTTACATATTATGTGTGATTAAAAGCTAAAATGAATACTGTTAAAGTGGGGGTTTTTTTCTCTGTTTATTGCTACCTGTATTTGTCAAGGTACTGATGTAAAGTTAACTAGTCAGTAGTGACCTGGATTGTCTGTGCTTTTTCTAAAGTTTATTCTCAGAAAGTGTTTTCTTCAGCCCATGGACATCTCCTCTATTTATTTTTGTTTTGGTTATTATCATACTCCTTCCCATAAGCAAGTAAGGAGAATTAATGTAAGCAGGTGGCCTTTTGTGTTGCATGAGAGACGAGGGAAGTGCTCGTTCAGTACAGACCTGCACAGGCTCTCCTGCAGCTCTTTCCAGAGCAGCAATTACAGGCAAGCATCACAGACAAGCACTTTACAGAACATGGAGATAAAGCAGCTGTTCGCTCAAGGCAGCTCCTGAGCCCAGACAGGAACTTTCCTTCTGATCCCCGGGAAGTCCTGAGATCACTGTTTAGGGTGATTCGTAGACTCTGTAGATCCAGGTCTTTCCCTGCAGGATGGATGATGCTTCAAAGTTTTGGGGTGCATTACTCCAATATTTGGTCCCATTTTAGTACCTCCTTATTAGGTTTTTGGTAGAAAAGGAGAGTGAAGGAACTTGCTTTGCCTTATGACTTTGGAAATTTATTACTTTCTTTCTCTCTTANATTCTCACTTGAGTGTTAATTGCATAAAATAAACTTTGGATGCATGCAATGCTGATTCCACTCTCTTGTTCAAGACAGTCTTTCTTTATACAGTGAAAGTGAAAAGATCCTCTGCTTGACCTCCACAGACCTTTCTGACATGTTGCACACTATTCTCTGATGTTGTGTACTCTATATTTCATAGTTCCTGTTTCACTGCCCAATAGTATTTCATTCTCTTTACTGATCTCCATGTTCTACTTGTTTCTTCTTACCTAGCTGGTTGTTATAAAACCTCTCTTCTCCTCTGGGAAATAGCAGCTGCTTGAGTTCAGTAATTAACTGATGCACGCCAGATCAAAGAGCTGAAGATAGGTCTTTATTCCGAAAGTTCATTCAATTGCAGTGTATGAAAGACTCCTGAAACTTCCTGACACAGTTGCCTCATGCTATTTTTTCATTATGCTCAGGTATCTACTTGTAAAGAATACAGATATTGACACAAATCACCCAAATACTTGAGCAAGGATGGGAAGATCACTCCCATGTGTATGATACGGACAATGCTGGATGGAAAATACGACATTTGCCCTGTGATTTCTATGCCAAGGGGAGATCTATTTCCTAGAGTCACTGACTTTCTAACCAAGGCATTGACTCCTTAACTGAGGCCACTTCTCTCCTTCCTGCCCCAGACATTATAACAACTGATTCTGGGCTGAAAAAGGTGGTTACAGGTGGACAGAAGAATTTCAAAAGTTGCATGAACATGAGTGGCTTGAGCCCTGCAAAAAGCATGTGCATTGAAGTGCAGAGAAGGTTTTTAAGACAGTCCTCCACGAGCAGCACCAGTCCAGTTCCATCATCAGTCAATATAGCTCTAATTGTGGTTTAGGTTAATAGAGGCTTCAGTCAGGAACAAGACAAATGTAATAATATCATACATCTTTTTTCTATCATATTCCCTGCACAGCAGAGCTCTTCCCACAATTTCTTTCCCTTTAATCCAGCTTATCCATGTTTTCAGGCTATAAAATTCATCCTTGACTAATAATAGAGAAAAGACCATGTTTAATACAGTTCTCTGGTTGAAACATTAGACACTCTTTTTCAGCTTCCAGGAAGAAATAAAACAAAACAGTGTTGAAATCATTTCAGACAAAGCAGGAAATGGCTTGGGCATGCTTTCTTACTCTTGTTCTCAAACGTGCTTATGTTCTTCTGCTTATTGTATGTTGCCTTACCAGCATGAGGATTAGAGTTTGCAATGAATAAATTATGAGGGAAAAAGTATACTGCTCTCCAAGAATAACCAGTCTTATTGGATACTACATTCAGGAGGATGCTCAAGCAGTATTAGAGGTAGTTTCTGACTTCTGTAGTGTATTGTTGTAAGACAAGAGCACTGTCCCTCTGACTTTGTGTGTTCTCCACTGTTACTGGTGTGTTCTTCTTGTGTAACGCCATTGACTTTTATAGTTCCATGTGAAGCATTTGCTAAAATGATTGGTATACAGATAAATAATTTGGGGAAGAGAGAGAGATTTAAGAAAGAAGCTCCCACATGGGAAGTGGACATAGATTGAAAATTCCTTTTAATAGTGACATATTTCTGCTCAGATGTGTTCCTGAGGTACTGGCATCGCAAACTTAGCATATGCATAAGTTTAACCCGTGTGCAAGGATGTTGACAGTAAAGATTTGTTCCTGTCACAATCCCTGGGAGCAGCCAGGCTCATCCACACGTGATTAGACACAGGGACCCAATGTCTTTGTGGGCTGAACCCTGTCAGGGTACCTCCCCACCACTCATCGCCATCAGCTGTATCAGTGCAGGAATTACTGTTCTGTCCTTTGGACAAGACTGAGAGAGCAACGCTTCTGAACTCAACTGTTCTATGATTCTGTAAGGTACCTGCTTTCACTCCCATGGAGATTTTAAGCAACAAGGATCAGCCCAGGCTAGGGGGCTTCACGGCTATAAGAAGTTCCATTGAGGGTGGGCCTCTACTCCCCAGCAACTAGCGAAAGGACAAAGGGAAATGGCCTCATGTTGCACCAAGGGAGGTTCAGGGTGGATACTGGGAAAGACTTCTTCATTGAAAGGGTGGTTAAGCATTGAAGCAGGCTCCCCAAGGAAGTGGTGGTGTTACTTGGAAGTGTTCAAAAAGTGAAGGGACATGGCACTTTGTGACATGGTTTAGCAGGCGTGGTGGTATTCAGTTGGAGGTTGAACTGGATGGTCTTGGAGGTCTTTTCCAACTTTAATGGTTCTATTTTGTAACACTGGAATGCTTTCAGATGGCTTCACCCTGCAGCTTCACTCAAGAAAGGGAAGCTTGACCAGCTGATTGAGGTCCCACTTTTAAGGGATATCCAAAGCTGTGCAGGCAACTCAGACACGCAGCACCATGCACTCTAGCTCAGAAGACTGTGTGTGGGCAGTAGAATGTCCTGGCTTAAACCCAGGTGAAAACCCACATTCATTTCTACAGTGAGAACAGTCAGAAGAAATGTTTGGCAAGGGGAAGCAGCCCCACTAAAGGCAGTGGCAAGGAAGGAATTGCACATGGTCTGTACTTTCCAGTCACTGAGAGGCAACAGGCACCCTGTGAAGTTCACAGCTGCTACCTCTAAATCTTGCTTGTGTTTCCCTGTGGTCTTACTCTGGGACTCTGCTTCCTACAAGTAGTGCTCATCCCTCATGGGATGCAGGGGCACATGGAGAGAGAAAGGAGCCATTCGTGGTACTAGAGAGAAGCATCATGCTACAGCTTGGATCACAGCTAGTGTTTTCCAAGAGGGAGTTGGACCCATGACCCCATCTATCCAGTCTTGGGAGACAGCAGTCTATTCCCAGTGATTTTAACCATGAAGAAAAGAGACCATTTAACATTCTTCCTCTGTGCCCTGGAGTCTTTGTAGATAGGCCAGAAATATCTAGCCTTCAATGCTTTCCAATGCAAATTTGGTTTATTTATTACTGCCAAAATAGTGCTGTTTTGTTTACATTTGGAGAATTGTGGTCTTATACAAATTGTCATCACTTCCAAGTAAAATAACCTATTCCTTTATATTGCTTTCAAACTTCAAAGATAAACTGAGGGGCTGGAAGTGTCAATATGTTATTAATTTTACAGTGGCAAGTTCCTGGCACCAGTCATTCAGATGAAGAGCTGTGATAAAGTGGAGCAGTTTAAAATTACAGCAAGTTCAAGGTAGATATAGTACCTCATTCACAGTATCTTCAGGCAAAATACTGAGATGAAATTGGTGAACTTTGGTGGATTGTTTGTTAATCACACCAGTGGAACAAGTTGATGAAATAACCTACCCTTGAAAGGTAGGGTGCAGCCATTCGTTTCTATCTTGTCATTCATGCAGTTTGTGCAAGAAATGGCTTTTAAAAAATGAATTAAAATTGATGCAAGTAGTAGGTAGTGCAGATGCAACTCATGAATTCCAGCAATGCCCATTTTGAAGGGGCAGGGGAGACAAAATGCACTTTCATTTTTACCCCAATCATATTTGGTGAAGATGAACTAGATTTGTGAGATTACACACAGGAAAATAGCTCTCAGGGAAGGGTATCACCTTGCCTTGCATATTGACCCCCTAGAGTGCTGAACTGCATTTGCTCGTGTCCATGGAGGAAAGGCAGATTGCACCACAGCGCTGGCAGTGAAGTAGCAGGCTTCAAAGGCTGGCTGTGTGTCCCTCCTCATGTGTTATACTGAGGTCTTTTTACATATACTGGCATCTCTTTTCACGCAAATTTCACGTGAAAAGTTCATGTTTCAGAGCCTCACTGAAGCCATGTGATTTTTCTGGATAGTTACCTTCCACCTCTCACTGCCACTAAAGTAAGTCCCAGTTCATTTATGGCAGTCAGAACGCTCTTTCTCAGGTTGCTGAGCCTCTCTGGTGTGTTGCTGCTGCCTGGAGTGAGAGCCATGCTCCTGTTCTGCCCGGTCCCATTCCCACAGCTTCACCATCTGTCCCTTGCTTGCAGTGGCTGTGCTGCTTTTTGACACTACTAGCCTATTTAATCCATGGAAATGGCAGAAGACTCCAAGGTTTCCCGCATGAAGTGGTTTTGTGACGTTTTGATGTTCACACACAGTGCTTGCTCTCATTGAGCAGACAGTGACGAGAGAGGCGGTGGCCAGAGGAGTTGGGGAGACCTTACCTGGTGTGCCCCTGTATTGCTCACCCAACTCACCTGATTTCAGCTGCCTCTGCTGAGGTCAGCTCGGTCCACCTGACATGTGAGCCTTGTAGCGGTGTCCAAGCAGGGCACAGAGGTGGGCACAGAGGGACCGTGCATTGCTCTGGCAGTGCTAGTACAGAAACGGGTCGGACCCTTCCTGAAAGTATTCCCATTTCCTTCTCTAAACAGCAGCAAACACAAATAATAACTCGTGGTATGTGTACTTGAGGAGGAGCCCCAGACTGCTCCTATCTCTACAGCTGAGGAGGGAACCACGTGTCATGCTGAGGAGAGTGAGGGTGGTGTGTGCAGGGGGGGCTGGCAATAGCAGCTCTCGCTCTTCTGATGCATTTGGAGGACATGGAGGAGTACTATGCAAGAGACAGTCCTGAGAAGCATTTGCGTTGAGAGCCTATGTTGAATTTATAGTACAGGCAGCGCAAAAAGTGTACTTTGATTTGCAAATGGCTGCATTCTATATGCAAATTACTGAAAAAAGATAAATGTGGAACCCCACAAAGTTGCTCTTAGTTAACGTCAGAATGGAAGCCAATTTTAATGAATACAGTCTAAACTTTTAAAGAGCTTTCACTTAATTGGAAAAATGTTTATTTGCTGTGTTCATCTTTTTTTCTTAATGAATATTTGAGATGTGCTTGGAATATATTGCATAACACCAATAAACATTTTACTAGCAATGTGTCTGGATTTGTGTGTGTTTGAATAAGTTTACTTTCCTGTTTTTATACCAGATCGTAATGCAGGAACTCTATTATCCATCTTGCAGCCTGCAAAATAAGCAACAATTTAATGACTCGCTGGGACTAATTAAAAATGAGTCTTGCTGTTCACTCCTTACTTTCACATAGACAAATTTGGAAGTAGTACATCAAAACTTTAGACAGCTTCTTGTCCTTTTATACATTCCACCTAATCTGTGAAAATAGCCTGCTCACTGCAGATACTTTCAGGTGGGAAAGTTTTTCTCCTCTTTACAAGACTGTGAAGCCAGTGTGCAGGTCTTCACAAAAGGAGACAAGTTGCTCCCAGTCTGGCAGAGCAGAATCTGAGCTGGGTTTTCCGCAAGGTAAGCCCAGGGCTTATGGCTGTGTCAGGGGCTGGACACAGTGGGAAAATTGCTTTTTTATGAACAAAGGCAGCTGAGAGTGTGACAGGATGGTTTGCAATAAGTTGAGAGGGCAGAGGTGTAGAGGGCAAGAGACTGTAGCCAAGAATGGTATTTGGAAAACTTATGTGTGGAAATGCTAGAGAAGTGGTAATAGCAGAGGACTTTCATAGACAAAGGGATTCACTACTTAGATTTTTGTATGGATGTGGTCCTAATTTAAATGACAGGAGATGACAATATGGAGGTTAAACATATTCCCTCTTCACCGCCCACCCTTGCCTTTGGTGGTTTTTTTGTGGTTTTGTTTTTTTTTTTTCCCCATGGTAGTATTTTTCAATTAATTCCTCAATTTGAAAAAAATTGCTTTTCTTCTCAAACTATAGGAAAGCCTCTAGAATTAAACCAAAAAATGTTAGAGCTGTGTGATTTGTCACATTGATGTTGAAATAACATTTTATTTTTGTACATAAAGGAGGTGATATCAGTCTCCAGATCAAAAGATCTTGTTATCTATTCATTCCACCCAGTCTGGGTTTTATGAGGTTTCTAATTTTTTGATAGCAAGAATGACAAAATAAAACAGTCATGAAAAGTATTTAAATCAAACTTACACTGCTGGAAAGGGATAGGGGCATAGGAGAATGTTTCAATTTAATTTAATTCTAATTTTAACAGGAATAATTGAAGATTTCTTTTATCCAGATCTCTATTATTATTCAAGTTTTAAGTAAATATACTTACTGCCTATGTCTGCCAGTCAAAATCTAATTTTTTTTAAAATTCAGAAATATTGTGGATTTATGGCACTCCAAATTTCTATGGACAAGTAAACTATGATTAGGCAGGCAAGGAAACATCTTCCCTGCCAAATGAAATTGGCTTTCATGTTAATTACAGAAAATAATACTGTTAGAGTATGATCAAAATTTCAAAAAGAAAAGATGAATACCTGTACTCATTACTAAATTAAAATGTATGTGATGGCTGTTTTAGCAACAGCTTTCTCCAGCAAGCTTTCTCAGGGATTCTTCTGGCACTCTGAAACTAACACTGAGATTTCTAATGGTAGATACTCTGACTCAGACACCTTGGGTTTATTGAACTGAGGATGTGGATAATGAATTGTTTAAAACACGGGGAAAAAAAATGTTGCATCTCTTCACCTCTCCAAAATGTTCAATTAGTCCTGAGTACTATTTTTCAAGGTGTAAGGAAGTCTTAAATCATAGACTATATACACTTCTAACTGTTTTTTCGTATTTTTGCTATATGTGTATTATCTATCTGTATTAAATGTAGAATATACAAGACTTTTTGATCACTACCTGGAATCTATCCTTTCTAATTTTTTCTTCTCTATAAACTTTTAACATATTTCATGAGTAAATTAGAACACAGAATTGTATGAAGAGCAGAAACTGCTAATTTATTGGGGAAAGGATAGTAGTGAGAAGCCACCACACATTTGAGTCTAAAACTCCATTAATTTGTTGACTAGTAATGAAGCTTTTCAAAGCTTTGTATCTGTTCTTCGTGTTTCTCCATTTTTGAATATTCATCTTAGGGGCACGCAAAGGTTGAAGAGGTAATGCAAAGTAAGGTCATATGAACTTATTTTGAATATGCCCTTTGTGCACCTCATCAAAATGAGGTATTTCAAAAGAGCGTATCTCAAATATAGTGACTTCTGACTGGCTGGACATTGCAGACTCAAAAAACGAAAACCTACTTAAGTGCTCTCACTGTTCAAATAGTTCTGAATCCCACATGCAAAGGTGGGATCTGACAGAGACCATGTATTTATCTGGTAAGTGGAGAGGTTTTCATCTTATCCAGGCTGGGTTTTTTTCTTTGTAGGGCAACACCTGGTTCTTGAAATCAAAAGTATAAGAAAAATTAGAACACAGAAATATTGTGTGAATAGCAGAAATTGATAATTTATCTTGGAAAGGATTGTGATTAGCAGCTGCCACACAAATGTACAAGGTATGATCAAATGGTAAGATGTGAATTCAAGTAGGCACTTCAATCTCTCTCAAACATGTTATAAACAAGCCTTGTGAACTAATCAGGTGGGTTTTATATCCTTTGTGTCATATTTCACTATAAAATAAATAGGTGTTTCCTGTTGCTGATGAACTGTTGAAACAACATACCAAAATGCAGAGAGGTTAAATTATCTATTACTTATAGCACATGGGCACTTCTTGAAGATCTAAAAATTATAACCTGATATTTGCAATTTCTTCTTTTTTCTTTTTATACAACCCCAAAATTGCATAAACTCGAGATGTTGTCTGAACACACTAGACAACAGCTTTGCCTCACACCAAGCACTAAAAGAAATTAAAATTTGTAACATTTCCCTGTTTATTTCTGTTCCTACCAGACATACCCTTCTTTGCTAGCACCAGTAGTTGTGTGACAGGTTCATGAACCAGCTGGGGAAAAAAGCCCTGCTCTCTGATCTGATTCATCACAAGTCTGTGTTGAGTAAGTGGCTAAAAATTGGAAGACCATGTCGGGAGTGAAAGTAATGGCCAAGGGGCATGAATATAGGGGAGGACTTCTGTATTTGGCAGCTGTGATGATGAAGGGGGTTGCTGAGAACTGTAAGTTCATGCTGCACTTAGCCCAGTGAAACTGCAGGCTGCCAGCCAAGGATAGTCCTGCTTCTTCTCCGTCCCTGGAGATTGTAGGCCAAGTCTGTGGAAAGCAAACCAACTTAAACAGAAGTTCTCCATTATATCTGATCTTTAAGCAGACTTGCCACCTCCTCCTTGCTATACCAAATGCAGGCGGGAGGAGGGACTTTACTATCGAGGTATGGGATGTGGAGAAGAAAGGTGATAGCCTCATGTGTGAACTGGACTCGTCACACAGCAAATATCAGTCCTCATTCCTTGCTTTACATTACCTGCTGAAGCTGCGAAGTTCACTTGTCTGAGGGAGTGAGGCTCCACACCATTTTTATTGGCATTCGTTTCTCTGACTTCCGGGATTTTATAAAAAAAATTCCATCTTGGAGGTATAAAATATTTTCTGAAGAGCTGTAGACCGCTTGTTTTGGATCTTCCAAGACTTTAAATATCGATAGTGCTGTTATAAATTGTAACCACCAAGACTGGCCTCCATAAACTAGAACACTGAATGCACAGTAAAGATGAACCCTGCTCTCGGAGTCTTACAATTTAAATAAGGACTGAAAAAGAAGCTTTATTCTCCTTATTAAAGGTGAATTGGATTTCAGTGAAATTAAACAGAAAATCTTCCTTCTGCAAAAGTGAGTCAAATGCCTGATTTTTATAAAAAGTTCCCCCTTCTTTTGGACTTGCTCAGACAACAAAGAGAAGAAATCAGATTTTCTGAATCTCAGCCCTGCATCTTAACCAGTTATTCTGGTCATCTTTCTTTACTATATACTTTAAAAAGAATTAAATTGCCTTATTAAGAGAAGGCAGAAATGCTCGGTTAGTGCCAGAGAAACTGATTAAATCCCTTATACTGAGAGAAAGGTGAATTGGTGATTTTTAAGCAACGTGCCCTGCATGCAGCCTCAAACTCAAAAGGTCATTAGACAATTGCCAGGAGCTGCTAAAGGAGAATTTCTCTATTTGCCTTTTGTCGTACATTCCTTCTTCAGGCATCTGGTGTAGCAGTCTATCACAAAAAATCCCCAAAACCCTACACCCTTAAAGCTGTCCCTAATTATGTGAAGAAAACAGAATGAAAAAGATTAATCTGGAGGAAAATAAAATAAAGGTAAAACTCCAGATGATTCTTCAGACAAATGAGATGAGAATGAGGGTCACTTCTGGAATCACAATGCTAGGCTAAATTGTCATCTGGTTGGGAGAAGAGTATGGTGTCCCATCTCAAAATTTTAAAGCAGGAAACTTTCATGATCAAGGAGCTGTAGAAGGCCCTTTTAGCTTGCCAAGGACGGTAAGCTCATCTGACCTTCAGTAGGAACACACCCATTTGATTTGTTAATATTTACATGCAGAAACTGTCAATCTTAGTTAACTGTTGAAGACTGATTTAATACTGTCACTTGTAGATCAGTATGCAAGTAGGTGGTTCCTGGGTGGAAGAAGGCAGAAAGAAAACGTCTCAGTTTGGGTTTGTTCTCATATCAACCCTTTCAGAACTGTGATGTTTGTATTTATGTTTCTTCCTGAAACATAAAACTTGCCAGAATGATGACGTCCAGTGTGAAAAGTATTTTAAGAAAATTTCCTGTTCCCCTTAATCCATTATTTCCTTTTCCTTTGCCTCTTGCTGCATAGGTTGTCTGAACCAATGTGGTAAGTGACAACTGGTGGTAGTAATGAGGCTGCAGACTTCTCTCTAATTGAACCCTGTTACTCTTTCCATTAAGTTGCAGGATACGTGTTGCCTCATTAATCCAAACTACTGGTGTAATTTCTCCCCATTCCCCACCTCAGCCCGGCATTAATGCAGATAAGGAACGCCCTGTCTTACATGCCCTGTGCAGAAATTAGCTGCTAATTGGCGCTGCTTTTGTTAGTCTGACTGGGACCACCGGGCAGCTCCTGAGTCAGCCAGAGGGAGCGGTAGGGTGGCATTCATTGCTCTCAGTAATGGGTAAGATCTTGATGCCCATGGTGGTCGCTCAGCACCAAGAACGGAGGAGCTTGGCAGCCAGGTCACTCTGTCTGGAGCTTGTTTGGGGGCGTCTAAGCTATCTGCTATTGCAGTAGAGGGAGGGCACCTCTTTAGAAAGCCGTGTCAAGAGGCAGGAGACAGTCAGAGCAAATTCTGTGTTCATATTGTCCGTGACCTTCCTTTTGAAGGTGGGCAGCTGGGGCTGCCGGTAAGCGCGTCTCTCTGGTCGGAGGTAGGAAGGTTTTCTCTGTGTCATTATAACTATCTAATAACTAATGCACTCTCGTAGTCTGTGTTTATGAACTGGAAGTCGCTCTTGCTGCTGTAACCTAATGCCATTTTGTGTGCGGATGTGCTCGTACTGAGTCCCCGAAGGACCGTGGTGGGTTCTGCTCTAGCCCAGAGCTCTAGCGTTGTGCCCAGGCACAGCATGTGTAGCAACCACTCCAGCTGGTGTGGGGAGAGTTAGTGAGTGTTTGTGATAGGTAGAATACAAATCTGTCTGGATAGTTTTCTTAATGCTAGCTCCTACCATCGTTCCTCAACCCGCCCTGCCTTCACTGTATTTTTTTCCCCCTGAGGAATGACTGAAAATACCTATATGCTCTTTGGTGGGCTATTGCAACTGCTTTTTATTTTAATCTGTAGCTAGTGCTGATAGAGAACGCTTATGTGGTTCGTTACTGTAAGTTTGCTGCTCTTTGTTAGTGCTATGATGGCTTTTTCTTTTTCCTTTGTGTAATTACAGATATATAGCCAACTTTATGTGACAGTAATGTTCTGATTTGCAGTGAGACTCATAAATCAGGAATACAAAGCAGTTGAAAAACACAACATATTTTCAAAGAGATTTCATAATAGAGTATATTTTTTATGGTGCTTGAGTATATTTTTTGCCTCAATTCTACAGGAAAAGCATTGAAATATAAGTTAGAATGGTAAAACTCATGGCAAAATATTAATAAACAGTGGCTGTGTAGCTGTACAAAAGATCATGCCCACTTTGAATCAATTTTCACAGTCACATTCTTCTGGTTGCAGGATAATGTAAAGCTTCAGGAGTGAGAATTTTCATCACAATGCAAATGACTATTGAGGATTAAAAAAAAATTGACACTATATAACCTGGAAACTCTAGTCTACAAATTTTTGTATACCACTTAAGATGAAATGTCATTTAAACTTGAAAATGAAAGTGCTGCCCTTTTAAGGTAACATTTTTCTTCTTTACATTGTCAAAGACAGCTGCAGTCACTGTGCCAACTCACCTTGAAGGTGCAGTGGTAGCAGTCTGAAATTTGACAGTTTGAAGTTTGGAACTGAATTATAGTGACAACCTTGGCCCTTTATACCTCCCTTTAAAGTAGAAACCCAGAAAACAGTACCCAGTTAATAATAATTGTGTATGTTGGCATAATGTACATGCCTGAGAAAAAGGAAATAGGGCTAAAATGTCATAATTGAGGATGAAATGAACTAGCAGAAACAGGTTGCTTAATACATGTGATTTTTTTTTAAACTACAGGTCAAACTTAACCACCCTGGAAACCTTAAGGATAATTCAAAATGATCTCTTAAGATGATAGGCTGCCTATAGGGGTGGTGATGCAAGTGCTTTCAGCACATGAGTTATCTGTTACTTAGACTGCTGCCTTTCAAGGGGCGCAGTCAGCTGAAGGTCTCATTTGTTGGTATGTGGAAAAACAAGATGCTAGGTAAGCTGTTTTTCTACACGGAAAACCTTTGCAGAGGCAATGAAGACTGACCATGTCTGGGGAGTGTGATGGGTGGCAAAAGAAAAGCAGAAATCACATGGCTGAGTAAAAACTTCCAAGCTTTTGAAAGAATAGCAAGGTTGGAGGGAGTTTTGGTTTATTTGTTTGGTTTTGCTTTTTCTTCTTTTTTTTTTTTTGGTGGTTGTTTTTTGTTGTTTGTTTGTTACTGTTCTTTAGATTTCTGGTCCTTTAGTATATATTCAGTTTATGCCTATGTTATTTTTTTTCTCTTAAACTATGAGATCAAGAAATCTCCTTTTGAAGTGGAAGTATAGAGGTGTTTTAAAACTATTTCTACTTTTATAAGTACAGGTCGCAGATAATATGAAAAAAAAATAGTATTTGGTGTCACTCAAATTATGTTGTCTAGCTTGCTCCCAGCTCCATTTACTTGACAAGATTTCCTCGCATCTGTTTTGCTTTGTTCCTGAAACCCTCGAGACAGCTTTTGTTCTTCAGCGAGTAAGCTAAGAGCATGGAGAGTCAGCTGGTAATGTGATCCTGCAGATCCAGATGCAGGAGTAAGTTTATGAAGGCAGCAAATGTGGCTTTGCCAAATGCTCTTGTCATGTACTTTTAACAAGACGCGTTGTCTGATAACTTCAGCTCTAAACCCTTGGGCCAGCCCAAGCTCTCCAAAGGCTGCTCTGACTTGCATGAAGTGTAACTCTGCCAGCCAGGAGCATCTGAAAGAGTAGGCTCCTGCTCTGCTTTTCATTGAGAGTCTTGGGGTTCCAGGACAGGTGGGATGGTGGGCACAAAAGTAAAACTATAGCTGGATGCAAATTAACTTTAAAATATATCAAGCTAATCATAAAGAGCTCTACTTCATATTGTAGGTGGTGCTTTTAATCTAGCTTCCAATGGAAGCCTATGTGCTTATTTCCAAGCGTGATGTAGATGCGATCAGAAATATCATAAGACCATCTGCGTGGATTTCACTCTAGAGTATCTCCCATGTGATAATTGGTGTATTCATTAAGATTTCTAGTAAGCTTTATTCTTTCTGAAGATAAAGCAGCACTGAAAAAAATAGCAGGTAGACTGTGCATTTGTGAAATTCCGTGTCTTAACAGGGAGCTTCCTTCTTTTCCGGTGGAGTGCCAGTTCTGCCATACTCTAAATAGCTTTTCAATATCACTTAATACATGTGCATATGACAGTGTGAAAAGTGCTTATTTTTATGCTTTTTATCACCGATAAAAACTTGTTCTGTTATATTTAAGTTTATTAAGTTATTCTGAACGCATGATATACATGAGGTAAGTCATGGCAGTACTATGGGTTTTTCCCCTTTTCTCACCCCTACTGGATTTGCAGAAAGAAATTTCAGGTTCTTTGAAATCTGTAACAGTAGATGCTTGCTGGGTGATATATCTGTTATATATCTGTTTGTTTTCTCTATGTGTAGAGGACATGTGTAGAAAGGCAGAAGGAGAATGGAAAAATTCTTGCCAGAAATCTTACACTCGAGACAAAATATTTAAAGATGGTCTTATTTCTTCTTCCTAACTGATATTGTTAGTTTAAATTTTTCTTAGTGTCATTTTTCCTCTCCTCTATTGCCCATGGGAGGGCAGGAAAAATCTGAGATAAATGTGTCTTTGGAGCACTGCAGATTTAAGGTCCCAGAGTGAAATCTGTGTTTGCTTCAGCAGGTCCCTGAGCCCTCAGGTGAATGGGTCCAGCGGGGATCATCTGTTTTGCTATTTCAGTTTAGCACTTTAGTGAGGCCACAAAGTGAAAGTCATCTGCAGGCAGAATTCAGACTGCTTTTCACACGTGTTGGTGCTCATCGGGGAACAGAGTCTGTTGGTGGAATTAGCTCAGCTGCTTCTCTGATAATTCAGTCCTGATGCAGGAATTTAGACACTGTACAGCCCTATTGTTTCTTCTCTCATCCTCTCACTCAGAGGGACCACTCAAAAATATTGGCTGTGGTGCATCAGGCTGCTGAGTTTTTGAATACAGGTCAGAGATGCCCTGGCTCCACTGGAAAAGGCTCTGCAGTGATCCCTGTGGGTTTTGCCTCCTCCATGCCTGGGTTGTGGGCCACAGTGAGAAACAGCCCCTTTTTGTCTTCTTTTCTCTCATTTTTTTTGGAGGTCCCATGACACAGATTTTGTCTAGGCTTACAGAAGTAATTTCTGGGCTTAACATGAGCTTCTTGCACAAACTTTTCTCCTTTTGTACATGGTTTAAGGCTAATGTGTGTTCTTATATTTTGTATTATACACTAGATGGGATAGTCTTGGTAGAGAATTTCCAGGCAGGACTTGTTAGTATGATTTTGGATGGTTATAAGTTCTTCAGAAGGGATAGATGAGGAAGGATAGTCAGTGGGGTGGCTCTGTACATTAGGGAGTGTTTTGACTAGAGAGTGCACAAGGACAATGATGATAAGGTTGAGTGCCTTACTTACGTAAGGCATAAGTAAGAAGCCCAACATATGGGTGGGGGGTCTGTCACAGACCACACAACCAGGATGAAGAGGTAGGTAAAGTATGCTATAAGTGACGGGCTGATGTTTTATGATGGTTTTGGCTTGTGGGAGGCTTTATCCTGACGGATGTCTGCTGGAAACAGCACAGTGGAGAGGACGCAATCTAGGAGGTTTCTGGAGTGTGTGGAAGATAAATTCCTGTCACAGCTGGTAAGTGAGCCTACCAGGGCAGTGCCCTGCTAGACCTTCTGTTTATGAACAAAGGAGGGCTGGTAGGAGATGTGGTAGTTGGAGGTAATCTTGGGCACAGCCACCACAAAATGATAGTTGTCGATTCTTAAGAAAGGGGGTCAACAAACCCTCTACTTTGGACTTTCAGAGGGTGGACTTCGGCCTGTTAAGAACACTGGTTTGGAGAGTCCCTTGGGAAAGGGAAGCAAAAAAGGAAAGGCAGGTCCTTTTTGACCAACTTGATTTTCTTCTGAGACCGGGCGACCCACCTAGTGGATGAGCGAAAGGCTGTAAATGTTGTCTACCTGGACTTCAGCAAAGCTTTCAGTACTGTCTCCCACAGTGTTCTCCTGGAGAAGCTGGCAGCCCATGTCTTGGACCAGGTGCACTCTTTGCTGGGTTAGAACTGTCTGGGTGGCTGGGCCCAGAGAACGCTGGTGAATGGTGCTACCTCCTGGTGGCAGCCAGTCGCTGTGCTCTCTCCAAATACCTGAAAGGAGGTTGTAGCCAAGTGGGGGTTGGTTTCTTCTCCCAGGCAACCAGCAAGAGGACAAGAGGAAACAGCCTCCAGCTGGGCCAGGGGAGGTTCAGGTTGGACATCAGGACGAATTTTTTCTCTGAAAGGGTTGTCAAGCATTGGAACAGGCTGCCCAGATAGGTGGTGAAGTAACTATCCCTGGAAGTGTCTGAGAAACAACTGGATGTGGAACTTAGTGCTATGGTTTAGTTGGCATGGTGATGTTTGGCCAAAGGTTGGACTTGGTGATCTTTTCAGTATTTTCCAATCTTAATTATTCTATAATTTTGATTTTACAATTGATTTTGATACGATATTTTAGTGTCTTCAGTCATGAGATGAAAATTGTATACGTTTCTCTTCTTTCTTTTCTATCTGGTGATAAACCACAGAATGTATGATTTCTGGTCATTCACCACCACAGCTCATCAGATAATCTTTGAGCATACCAGTAGCTGATGAAACGGGTACTTCACAGAGAATTTCGTGGCTCTATCCAACAGATTTAATCTTCTTCAAACAACAAAAATCACTCAGAGAAATTTCAACACTGAAGAAAAGTGGTAGTGACTAATGAACTGATTAAAACAAAAAACATAAACTGATTTTTGCCGGATGTAGGTGCAGTGTCAGAATTGCCACTTATGCTGTGGTATAATGGACTTGGGCCTTGTAAAATCAAAATCTCAGAATGAATGTTTGAATACAATGTTTAGAGTGCAGTAAGGTATGCATGTGTCTTTCCTGGAAAGATTTACATCATGTTTGTATGAATTAGCTTGATATGTGGTGCAAATGTAAATAATTTTAGGCATCATTAATGGGAAAAACTATTTTTCAACCCTCTCTGTTAGAAGAGAGTTATATTGCATGATTATTTTTTAAGTTGCTTGAAACTTTTCTGAAAATCAAAGTTTTGGGTAGAGATCATCTATGACTCCTATATGTCTCAAAAGATCTCTGAGGGAAAGAGGTTGATGTGGAAAATATGGCAAAAAGCAACTCTCCCATTTCTCAGAGCAACTGTACGAAAAGTGATTTTTTTTTTCTTTTTTGCCCATGTTAGACCTCCCAGAGGAATATTGCTGAGAGAAGCTGTTCTCTTCCTGAAGTGGTGGGTTTTGTTTTTTGTTCTGTGGGTTTTTTTTCTAAATTTCTGTGAAGTCATGTATCTTTTTGCCATTTTCTGAGGGGGGGTTGTTTGGGGTGTGGTGTAATTTTTAACGGTACCTCAAATCTGATTATGAACCTCTGGAATCTGTTTTCACAGTTACAATATTACAGCTGGTTGAAACTTGGCATGCCTGTTTTCAGTGAAATGCCAACGCTGAATTTTCTTTTGAATGAGGATGAAAACAAACATTAATTTGTCCATAAAACTGATTTTTGAAAACACATTATTTTAGCTTTATTGAAGCACTATTTTAAGGAAATCAAAACATTGTATTCTGTTTTTGACTCCTCTAATTGTTCCATATAATAAGAAATAACATTCTAAATGATATGTCTTTGAATGAAGCATGGCTTTCCAGAAAGAAAAAATCATAGAGCTCAAAATATTTTTTGTTGTTCTACTTCTGTTTGTTATTTGAAATCCTTAAAAGGAATCCGTGAAATTTCAGTTTCATCAGAATGGCCATTTCCACCATTGGTGCTGAACACAACTGAATCATGTAAATGTTCAGAAAATGATTAAAATTTCATTTTCATGCAACATTTTCCAAGCCAGGAAGCTTTGACTGAATGAGACGTCTCTGTAGCTGCTTCTGTCTATGGCCAGGAGACAGAGCTCAAGAATACTTCCTGTCTTTTGGTCCTCTCTCACCTCTATCCTGTTATTTGTTCCGGGGCAGCAGGAGAGAATTCAGTTATTGTTAAGAGGATGTAAAGTAGTTCCTTGCATTTAGGGAGCTGGAAATGGAAAAGGAATATCTGAGGTTAAAGTACAGAGTAGACTAACTGTGGGTTAAAGATGAGACAATTGGATGAGTTAGGAATGAGGGGCTGCGCTGTCAGCGGTCACCCTGGCTTTGAGCACCATCCTGTCATCAGCAAGAATTACAAATGCCACTGAGGAGGCATGCCCATTTGTAGCTCCCGAGAGAGGGGTGTTTTGGCCAACTCAATGTGCAGTGTGGTATTGTGGATCTAGCTGTTTTCTCTGCCCGTGTTCTACCTTGGGGGAAGTAAATAAGCAGCAGGTGTTTCACTATTTGCAAGGGGAGATACATAGAATCTACACAGCAGTAAAATCTCAAGCAAACAAAAAACAAGTCTGTCCTATGTAATATGATGTAGAATTTGTTGCCAGACAGAATTATTTGTTTTGATATTCTTTTAAAATCATTGTGGCTATGCTTGAAATTTGTTGTAATTGTGACTGGGTTGCCTTTTTTTTTTTTTAAATAATTTATTCCTCAGTTTTGCTGGTTTTAGGTTCATTTTTATTTTGCCAGTAATGTTGATCATGATTCTCATTATGTTTTCTGGAATGCTTTTAGAGAATGTTTTCCAGAAAGCTTTCAAAGCTAGTGTTTAACTTCTCTCTCAAAATTTTCATCAGGAAGGTTTGAACATGGTCAATGTTGAGTGCAAAACTACTCTTTTTTTTTTTCTCAAAATGATGTTTGCATTTACCTTCCCTTTGTCCAAGTGCTGAAGGAAAAAGGGATGCATCTGCTGTTATATAGATGTGGCTTTGTTTTGCCAAATTCATCCATTCTTCAGAAGAAACCCACAGGAGAGTCCTAGGGAGACAGCAGCATCCCTGTACTTGATTTAAATTTCCTGCAGTGTATGTGATGAGAGATTTATGAATGTGGGGCAGTGCAGTCCCATGGCCCTGCTTGTCTGAAGGGCTCTTGGACAAGAGACTCCCAGGATACCTGAAGGCTTTGAAGAGAAGTGACATCCACAGAAGCAACTGCCTTCCTGAGCTGCAGCCAGACCTTTCTTCTCCTCTTCAAGCACCACATTTTAAATACATATTCAGTTGTTTTCCAGATCCCTTGATAAAAGCCACAGGAGGGATTCAGTGGCCACTCCTGGCGGAATGTGAGGACTGTCAGTCACTGCCTGTATTCTATGAACTACAAAAATCAGGCAAATTTCTGGTTCACTTTCGCAGAAAGGTGATAAAAATTAGAGGAAGCGGAGGTAAAAATCACAAGATGGAAGAATAAACTTGTTGGAATGTAATACAAAATCCTATTTCTCATTAGCATTGAGAGACAAGATATAGCCACAAATCAGCTATCTAAATGAAACTGCAAATGAAGCTGATAATAAAATTTAACATAGCAATAAGATAAGAACTAAATAAAAGATTACACTGTCAGTGGTAGGTTGTACATATATTTTCTGACTTGAATTCAGGTGTACAGGTAGAGGTTTTAAGGTGTTTTTTCTACAGTGAAGCTACACAAATTTTGAGGGTTGGTTGCTGGAATAATCTCTCAGAAGTAAACCTTAAACTACACTGAGCTCTATAATCATTATACCTTAGGCTATTTTTTAACTAAGATTTATCAGCATTTTTCAACTGGATTACAAAGTGTGAAGCTCCTAGACATGCTTATGAACAATGCATAGTAAATATGCTGCCAAAGTCTTTTCTGCTCCCTTCTTCAAACCCTCCAGCTTCGAGTTGAAAAATAGTTTTCTACGTGTACTATCTAATTCTTTGTTATTTAAATATATAGTGTTTGGGGCTGTATTTTTCTATTGTTTGTGTGGGAAGTAGATTGCATTTCCTTGGGATTTGAATTCAATTTGTCATTATTCTCCCACTTGGCAGATGGTGCACATCTCTGGATGCTGGCCAGAAGGAAAGGTGGGAGAAGTGGTGTAAGCTGATAAAGAGAGAATATTGTTTGGTTTTGTGTACCAGGCAACCACCCCTCCTTTCCCTTTTCCTTATTTGCTAATGTATCTTGGGGTTGATTGCAATTTGAGACTGGTACCTGAATTTTAGGCATTTATCACTAGTACTTACATATGAGTAGGATGTCTAACTCCCGTTATATTGGTGATGATCTAGGAAATTCCTGAATAGGCACCCCTTGTGCCTAACACTGGGCACCCCTTGCAGCCTTCAGCTGTTAGTCCACAGACGTGTGAGCCTTCCATCAGCCCCATCTGGTTTCTGTCATCCCTTGGAAAATTTAAATGATGTGAAACACCGATGGTAAGGCGAACTGCAGTGAGCTTCAAGTTGGGACAGGCTACGGGCTCCTAGAGAGTGATTTGACTTTCCCTGAAGTAGACACTTTAAATCCATTGCCTTGACTAGTGACTATACTGGGAACTTGAATGCTTTTCAGAGACTCTTAAGTATGGATGTTTTAATCTTGGACAGATCCCAGCCAGAGCAATTACCTTGCCTCTGATAACAGCTTGGGATTTTGGCAGCCTTAGTTGTTAATTTACGTTATGAGAACTTAATTTTTGTAGAACAGCAGTTTTCACTAATAATAAACCTTTAATAAGATTTTCAGTTTTAGTGCTGGCCTTCTTTATTATTAACTACATAATGTTGTTGCTAGAAAACCTATATATAGATGTGAATACCTAGCTGGAGAATACTTAGTTCAGTAATTGTTTGAGCTGAAAGTGGCTGTCTGGGAATAATTTGTACACGGGCATGCATATAGTCTCCCAGTGCACGTATGCACTAAGAGCAGGTTTCTTGTATCATCTGATTTAATTTCACATTATCCTAACGACACTTAACATTATTTTACAGTTTCCACAGAACAAGTTAGATTAAAAATTATTTATTGATGATTTTTTATTTGGTCTTGGTTAAAATAGTGCATGGAAGAGTAGAACTCCATCCAGGAGTAGCCTGCATCTTAATCACCCTGACTTCTGAGCAACAAGGCATAACACTTTACTGGTAGTTTCCTAGGCTGCACATCACATATCGCCTGAATTGTTGTCGAAGTAGTTCCTATTTTATTTCAACAGTAATACTGTTAAAAAAAATCATAGAAACAAAAATCCCAATAGCAGTATGAATATGTAAACCACTTTATTTCCTGTTTGTATTATTCTAATCACAGAATCATTTAGGTTCAAAAAGACCCCCAAATCATTGAGTCCAACCTTTGACCAATCACTGCTTTGTCAACTGAACCATAGCACTAAGTGCTATGTTCACTTGTTTCTTGAGTGCTTCCAGGGATGGTGTCCAGTGGTGTACACCCCCCTGGGCAGTCTGTTCCAATGCTTGACAACCCTTTCTGTGAAGAAATTCTTCCTGATGTCCAACTTGAACCTTCCCTGGTGCAGTTTGACGTTGTGTCTTCTTGTCCTGTTGCTGGTTGCCTGGGAGAAGAGTCTGACTCCCACCTTGCTACAACCAATGACGTTGCTTTGTTGACTCTATTTTATAGATAGGCTGTGGGGAAATTGTCAGTCATGGAATTTGACAAAAAAAAAATTGTCATTTAAAACTGTAACAACAGAATGTGGAAATCTGCTAATTCAGGGTGTTGTATGTATGTTCCCTGTCAAATAACTGAAATCGGGTTTGTGAGGAGGGGTAGGAGAAAATGTCATATAGATGCAGTTAGACCTCCAGCCCTAACAAAGGGGTCTTGAATTTTTCCCTATATATTAGTAATGCAGGCTGAAACATTTTTTGCTAA
>WEIT01030196.1:47334-74240 GCA_013389985.1 Dryoscopus gambensis
TTCCAAAGGTGATGCAGAAAACAAGGATGCCAAAACTGCCAGCTGTACTTCGCTTATAAATCAGGTTTCTTTATTATCATGCTCAGCAATTATAATCAGGTTTCTATGTTTTCTTCATGAATCATCTCTTAGATTTGGATTCCAGAGCTACTATGACTAACTCATGCTGTACCTCTATAATGGTGGGGTTAGAGAGGCAGGATGCTGCAAAGGCTGTAATTGCTCAGAAGTTATTGATGTGGTGACTTTGTGCCAACAGAGTCCTTGTCATACTGTCCAGTGGTGGGGCAGGGATAGTGACCATGTGGGATGCCTGTTTTGCCTGCTGAGCTCCAGTACTGAGGAGGACGCTGTCCTCTGCAATACTCTGCTGTGGAGCACAGCTTCATAGTCAGATCTTCTTGTCAAGCTGATACACCTTACTCTGATCCTATTTTAATTTGTCTGGGCAAATAATGTCTGAGACTTCTATGAGCAGTGTTGCTTGCAAGCTATGGATTTGGACATCATGATGGAATGTATGTATCCTTCTTTATACTTGCTGATGATGAAAGACAGGCATGGTCTACAAAGATGATATCCATCTTTTCATACAGCTCAGTTCTAGAAGTGTTTTGAATGAAGGCCGTTTTTTTGTGCACCACCTCTGTTGTGTGCTGGACTGCATGAACATATAAAATCACAGGTACTTGTCTGTGTGCTGCTCCAGCTGGGGCCTCTTAATCCCATCAAATAGACCACTTCTGTGCCCCTGCCCCAAGGAGAACGTAAATCATAGCTTTCCACTATTCTTAGTTACGCTAGAGTTAGCCATGTGGCCATTTTTGGGCTACCCTGCAGTACTCTACCCCTCTCTCCCAGCCAATCTTTCCAGCAGGATAAAGTGAAAGCTACCTAGTTATATATAAAAACTGGAGCCCAGATGTCCCACATGAGTCACAAAGAAAATTCTCTGAGGCATTTCACTTAAAGTACAGTCTTTACTTTCATAGACTCCAAGAAATTTCAATCTGTGCAGAACTTATAAAACAGTATTAAAATTCAGCATAGCATAAAATTACGTCATGTCACACATGCTCTCAAAAATAGCATCTTGTCGATGGCATTAAAGTAAGAGTATTTAATTGTGCATTTTTTCACAGTTTTTCAAGATGCTTGGTAGAGCTTTGCATATAATAAGAAAGCCAAATCCTTTTTCACTCTGGGTACTGAAGGAGATAGACTTCAGCCCAAGGATGGGAGAGGACAAAGCATTTCATTTTACCCTCAAAACTTTATCTGCTCTATTTTAATTGGCAGAGCTGTGTCCAATCTACATTTCCCTGCTTCTCTTTGAAACCCTCGGGATAGTAGAAAGCACTTGAGGTTGTAAATGAGTCAGGCAGCACTTCAGCCAATATCTTCAATGGCTAAAATTGTCACTTTTTAATGGGTGATACTGCTACAAGCACGGATTTCCTCTGGCAAGAGCCAGGTTTTACACAGTGGGAGTTTGTTGCAACTTTAACTCTTCAAATAGCTCTAGGTCACTGGAGTAGGATCTTTCTGTAAAAAAATTTCTGCCATAGAGGAGAGAACCAATATGTTATTTGTTCATTCCAAGCATGTTGCTCCCAGTGCCGGGCAGAAAGAAGTTGAGACCAAGGCTTGGCACTGGCAGATGTATGCTAGCAGGAAATCTCCTGGAATAGGGTTTTGGCCGGGGAAGTCTGGCAGGATAAGAGCTTCTTTTTGCTATCTTGGTATGAAAAGATGATTTGTGCTTGGGAATATGCCCCCGTGTCTTTGGCTGCATATGTAGTCACAGAGCAGGTGGCATATAGATCGCACCATACAGAGATCCACACATGCAAATTAGCATGAACTTTATAACAGGGTGACTCGAGACGGAGGTGCCATCTACCACACACTTGGGAAATGGCATTGCTTCTTGTAGAGTTCTGATCTGCATGCTGTTGCTCTCTCTTCCCAAACAGATATGCCCTTGTCCTTAGACTAGGGAAGCCATTTAGGCCTTCAGATCTGTCATATTTGGATAAGATGAACTCATATTAAAAGAATATTTGTTTTATGGCCCTTTCCTGGA
The DNA here is from genome assembly GCA_013389985.1 of Dryoscopus gambensis. NCBI lineage: Eukaryota > Metazoa > Chordata > Aves > Passeriformes > Malaconotidae > Dryoscopus > Dryoscopus gambensis. Next base: position 49,421 of record WEIT01030196.1, read on the forward strand.
CTTGGAATATAGGCGTGCTCTGAGCACTATTGGTTTGAACAGTGGACAGGTTCTCCTGTTCTCTCATTAAATTACCTAGTGCTTCACACATTGAGAAGTAAGGTAGTTGTAAAGAGCAGGAGATAGGCTTTTTGATTATGGAACTTGTGTTGGACACCATGTTTAGTTCTTGTATATATTAGTGTTTGAGCTTGAATTATGGATACACTTTTGAAATCAATATTTCCGTTTTGGTTCAGAGAGCACTACTGGAACACTTACCTCCAGGATGAAACTAAGTGTTCCAACCATCAGTGTGTGTTCAGTCCTCAGAGTTATTTAGAAATAGTCACCTTCCCACGCACTATATGTGTGCTGTGGATATCATATACTCATCACCAGCTGCTTCACACTACAAATCCTGTATTGGGAATTGCTGCTTCCTGATACAGCCCTAAAGCTCTGATGACAGGAAGAAGGATGTGTGCTCTGACTCAGGGAACCATAGTAGGGGAATGTCTCATATTGGAGATACAACTTGGTTCCACTTTGGAGTCTAAACTAATAAAACATTACTTTCCTTCTAGAGGCAGAGGACTTGCTTTGTGATCAGCAGAAGTGATAATCAGACTGGGTCTACAAAATCTGCATTCAATACACAGCCCCCAGTTTGTGAAACCCATTGGCTAAGGTCAGCATCTTACAGAATTATGCTTTAGCAGCTTAGAAATCTTTTTGCCCCAAAACTGCTTTACGCAAATATGTACCTATATAGCAGTGAAATTAAATTAACAATGTTAATCATAAAAGAGAAGCACTTTTAAGACCTGTGGCTTGCACCACCTCTGATCCTCTTGTCTCCGTGTTTCAGAGAAAAAGTTTGGTGTTAAATACTTGACTGCCTTGAGCCTGCAGCTTGAGAACTTGTCACAGCTTTATTTCATGCTCAGGTAGACAATAATTGGGTTTCAAGCTTGCAAAGCTGTTTTTTGATCATTTCACCAGGGCGTATGACGGCTGAGTTCATCTTTCCATGCATACACCTGATTTACCAGTGCATCATGCAAGATCATGTGCCTGATATATGTCTGCTGATCTTACTCTTTCTCTCTCTTTATGTACTCTAATGAATATATACTTCTTAAGGCCAAATGGTGATGATAACAGAGCCCTATGTAGGGCAACTTTTATGCAGTTACAGGAAATCGTAATCCCCAATGAAGCTGCAAATTTGCATTTGTAGGACCTTCTTTCTACTCCCATGTTCCTTGAACTCATCAAAAAAAGTCAAAGGTGGTTTTTCCTCTTGCCACCCTTATGAAGATCTACTGTGATGAAACCCTGTATTTCTTAATTTTTATTTTTATTATTATTATTCTTTTAAGATCTTGACTTCTAAAATGCTGGGTCAGTGGGTGTCGTGGCACTGAGGGGGTCTTGCCTGTATTGGAGAGGATAACAGCTTTGGACCAGCCACCCCACTGTAGCTTCACAGCCCCACTCCCACAATGACCCCTGCCTGTCTTTCACTCCCCAGTGCCTCTGCTCACATATAAATCAGAGCAGAAGTGTGAAAATGCTCAGATGACTTCTGAAGACTTTTTGGCACGCTCGTGCATTGCTCATACCTCCAAGTGTGCCTGTGAACACTGACTGTTAATCCTGGGAGCTGCCGTTGAGTTGTGCTCTCACCCATGTGAATCCCATATGAATGTGTGTGTAGCCTGCCAGGAGAGGCAGAGGAGGGGACGAGGAGCTTGCTTGTGCTGTATGCTCCTCTTCTTGCCTTGTTACTGCTCTAATCTTTACTGCATCTAGTGGCAAACCCTTGATCCTTACTGGATTTTTTAGGTGCTCTGACATTCCTATTTCTACTACTAATGTAGAAAAAACAATCCTCAATTCAAAGCCCAACCCCTTTTTCTACTATAGAAGGATTATTCTTTACATAACTGTGCATTATTTTTTCTTTCCTGTCTGATAATGGATTTTTTGCAAATCATACTCTTCATTGCCACCACTGTTAAGCCCCTTATTCTGTCACCCATTGTCACGTTACAATGTGTTTATTGCATCTTGTCTCATCTTGTCCTTTAAGCATTGTCAGCCCTGTCCCTTGTTAATCCACAAAATCTTGATTGCTTTGAAACATCTGTCTATTATCATGATGAAAATATTAAACAGTAATTTCCTCCTTAGATGGCAATAGATGTAGCATTACTGAGACTCTTGAACTGCTTATCAAATAGAAAATTTATCTGAACACCTGTAGCTGAAGTGAAGTAAAATACTTGGTGGCTGCTGTGCTAATGTTTCCACAAAGGAGGAAAAAATGTATCCAGGAGAAAATGTATCCAAAACCAGTGACAGTGTATTGTATACATGATTATATCCAACTTTATGAATTGGTGAGGGGAAATACTATTCTGATATATAGTTTGATACTGACATTTTTATAGAGAAGGGATTTTTATCAGCATTTTATTGAGGAAAGAAACTATCAAGCATGTTTCAGTTGTGGGTTTTAAGATAGGATGGTATTTCCTTCTTTCCTTCTCTCTCTTGCTCTGCTGCAAGAATTTGAGTCTTTGATCAGTGCAGGAAAGGTAAATGCTGTCTGCAGTGCTGTTGGATTATTCCCAAACTAGCTGATTCTGTTAAGGAAATTATTTTAAAATATATTGTGGCTTCTGACCAGTGTTGAAATATCTTTTGAAATTAGAGCCATAACTCTGCCTTTACTGGCAGACACTGATGATCCCTCAAGTTTGTGGTGTTGCTCAGATCTAAGAAACCACTGTGTCCAGCAAACGCAGTGCAAGGGGAGAGTCTTTGAGCAGGTACCTCTTCAGTTACTCACCTATTTCCGGACAGCTTTTCATTGTCTGCAACAGCTCTTAACTTTTAATTCTCCCTTGGTATGGAGATGCACAATTTAAATACTATTATACTTTGATTCCTGTTTTCCCTGTCATATTATAGGATAGTATTTATGGTGCTATGGCAAGAATATCTTTTATGAGTATCCTTTGCTCTGGTTGTATTTTGGTGTTTAATCACTCTATCGTGAGCAATATCCTTGAAAGGGTAGCAGGATGTGAACATCCTGGTTCATGAAGAACATATGCAACAAGATTATTAAGCAGTTAGTCTCCATAAATCACGTTTTCTCAGTGTATTACTATATGTTTCGAGCCTGTTCCAATGCTTGACAGCCCTTTCCATGATGAAATTTTTTCCTAATATCCAATCTAAACCTCCCCTTAAGGCTATGTCCTCTGGTCCTATGGCTTGTTACCTGGCAGGAGAGACCAACTCCCACCTGGCTACAAATTCCTTTCAGGCAGCTGTAGAGAGGGATAAGGTCTCCTGCAAGCCTCCTTTCCTCCATGCTAAACAGCCCCATCTGTCCCTCACAAAACCTGTGCTCCGGACCCTTCCTCAGTTTTATTGCCCTTCTCTGGACATGCTCCAGCACCTCAATGTCTTGTGGTGATGGATCCCAAACTGAACATGGTACTCAAGGTGGGCCTCACCAGTGCCCGGTACATGGGGAGATTCACTGCCCTGGTCCTGCTGGCACACTGTTCCTCATACAGGCCAGGATGCCACTGGCCTTTCTGGCCATCTGGGCACTGCTGGATCATGTTCAGCTGGCTGCCAGCCAGCAGCCCCAGCTTCTTTTCCACTGCACTGCTTTTCAACCACACTTCTGCCAGCCTCTAGCACTGCACAGGGTTGTTTTGACTCATGTTGCAGTAATTTCTTCTTCCTCACTTCCTCCTTTATATGTATGTAGCTGAGTGATATTCTTTCTGTGCCTTCCAGAGTTTCTAAGGGAGAAGAGCTCAGAAATGGACTGAATTTTACAGGAAATATTGCGCCCTCCTTCTGAAATAACCAGTGTTTCATAACTTAAAAGAATGACAAGCCTCTTGAGCCTTTTCAAAAAATAGACTTGACTATCTTTAATAGGAAATAGTATTAAAATTCCATTATACTAAAATGGCCAAAGTTCAGCTATCATTAATTATCTCAGACCATCAGCGAACAAGTCCAATCTAAAGATCTATATCAAAATATCATTCATTATTAAAGCTAATTGTTTAATTATTCACAGAACTGTCACAGATTGATTTGTCTGCAGTCCTGGGCTCAAATTTTAGAAAAGTTGTGCAAAATATTTCTCTAATTTTATTTGCAGCATATGTAATTTAAGAAGTGTTGGTTTTGTTTTTTTCCTTGAAAGTATTTTGGCTTACCTATTAATAATCTAAATCTCAAAAATAAAAAGCATAATTTCTATCTGTGGAGTGATTCTGAAGTTTTAATTTTATTTATTGCCTGATATTAAAAGATAAAGGAAGATTACATGGCTTTGCATTAACTTCTATATTTACTGTTTCTAAAGAATAACATTAAGATAACTTGACAGCATGGTAAATGTAGACTGAGTGGAAAAGTTGATATATATTGAAGATGTTAATCCTGTCCCTCTCCCTTAATCTTTTATTTGAGTTTATATTTATGTCTGAGGCTGTACTATCTCTTTTGTTTCAGGTCTTTTGGTATGGGATGCCAAATGTTGAGAACTATATTTCATTAAAATGTATTATCTTAGCCATCACTGATTTAAATCCAGAGAGAAATAGGGATGCAAGAGACCTGGCCTTATGTCCTCTGTGTTATCACGTGATCAGCTTAAGTTACTCCTCACCAACATTTTAAGGTTTTTTTGCAATGGGCTAGGAATGGCAGCATTTCTGCTGTTCACTTAGGACATTTATCCCAGAAAAACTTGTTGAAGTTTGTGTGTGTTTATATCTATTCACTTTTCTCTTTTCATGTGTCCCATTTTCTAGACCTGTGGATATGCCCATGGTCATTAGCTGAATTTGTTTCAGAGGGTTCCCATCTTTATGGACGTGCAGAGATACATAAGCCTGAGCACTAAAGAGAGAGCATGATTTTTCATATCTTGCATGTCTTTTGTGTTTCAAAGTGCTGGCTAGCTTCTCTCTGTGTGAAATGGGCTCATCTTTTAATAAGTAACCTGTTTCTACCAATATTAAAGAAGGGATTCAGCAGAGTAGTACCTAGGATGCATTCTCATAATATTCACTCTGTAGATGATGGTGTTCAATCAAGCCAGTGCAAGGAAGAGATGCAGGACCACAGCAGTCCCAAGTGTGCTTTTATTGTATACTCATCTAGCTTTTCCTCAGTTGACAGGCTTCTTGAACTGAGGTCATGCCTGAGCACTACTGGATGCTGAATTTTAGTCAGTGAACTTGCCTAGAATGTTTTTGGACTTATTTCAGAATTTTAACATATGCTGCAGTGTGTGTCACTGCATTTCTTTTGTCTGGAAAAAAAAATCATCAAACTTCTGTTTGCTCATTTAATTTTATTTGACATGTCATATCTCATTAAAATTAGGGAAGATAATTTTTTATTTACCTTTCTAGATGATTTGTGATTTTACAGACATTTATATCAATTTTGTATTCTCTCCCATGCTCAAACTTGAATGGTTCTGCTTTATAGTCCTCTAATACAAGCCTTTTCTATTAATTTGTCATCTCCCTCTTTATTTCTAGTCTCAGGCTTTTGTGATGGAAGTTAGACACCAGAACTCTATGTAGTATTCAAACTGTAAGCATGTAGTATATATATATATATGAAATTACCTGCTGAAGATTTCATTATGATTCTTCCCAATAGTCTCTTGTCTTTTGGAAAGCCATCGAACTGAATAATGTCTGTGGTGGCTTTGGTTGTGTGGGATTTTTTTTAGTTGTTTAAGTGGTTTTTTTTTTTCCTTTTGTTAACTGGTGCATTTGCTTATGGATCTACACCAGAGTCCTGAAATGGTAATAACAAGTTTAGAGTCTATTATTTCTTTTGACAGTCAAGGCAAGTCTTGGTTATGTGCTTTATTTTGGCACTTGAATTTTACTTGCCATTTTACTGCCCAGTTCCTCAGTACTGTGAGAGTTTTCTGTAGCTCTTCATAGTTTAGATTTTTGGGAATTGCTCAGAGTTACTAAAGATGCTTTTCATTCATATTCCTTTTATCATTAAGCACATATTAATCTCTAAGTTGATCTTCCCTCCTATTTCAAGATGGTCATGTTTTTCATAGCTTGTAATCTGGAACCTTGCTGTTTTTGTGACTGCTGTCCTGCTTCCTGATCAAAGGCATTTTGTAAACCCATGAGATCATCTTTTATTTGCATGCTAGCTAATTCCTTCAAAGAGTTTTGTCTGTTATCAGTTCTCTTGCTAAATCTATGTTGGCTCTTCTCCTGTATATCATGGATATTCATTTATCTAATGATGCTATTCTTTAGTGTAATTTCCAGCACTGAAGATGATTTAAATGATAGATTGTACAAATGGGATATTGCGCAATGGTTATGACAATACTTTGGCAATTTCACGTAAGTCCTTCAGATCTCTCTGGTGAAAGCCATCTGGCCTTGAAAATTTGTTACCATTTTTTATCAATCCGCCCTACAGCTATTCTAGTGACACATTAGTCTAAGCTGACATTCTACAAATGAGAATGAATTGCTGTGGGATCATTCAAACATCTTCTAGGGCAAACAAGTCTTGTAACCATTTTGTAAGCTTTACAAGCTCTCTTGTAGGTTTCTCATTCACTTAATTGTATTTGAGGGAAAACAGCTATTGCTGCTATGTCATTAGTAAATTTTTACAATTTATTTACTAATAAATCATCTTATTTTACATTTAAGTTGCCAGAATTCCAGCATGTTTTATTTACATGTGACTTCTGTGTCCAGTAGCTGACTTCTGTTGTCTTACTGAACAGGCAAACAAGGTGATTACTTTGGGGGATTTTTGGTACTTCTGTTGGGGTTTTTGTTTGGTTTGCAGGTTAGTTTATTAGTTTGGTTTGGTTTTTTTTCCCCTCCTTCCAGATCCTTGTCTTTGATCCTTCCATCTGTTATGGAACATTAGCACGAGAACTGTCCCTACCTTAGAACTCTCGGACAGATCCTCTAGACATGTGGAGAGGTGCCCCCTCTGCACCCAGCAGTGCAGTGTGAGCTTCACTGGCATCACTGACCCAGCTTTGCTTGCCTGGGACTTGCGTGTTACAGGTCAGCTTCAAGCATCCTATGTAGCAGAATGAGCCAGGAAATGCATGAGCTCCTGCTGGGCTTGTATTCATATTTGCTTTCACCAGTAGATTTTGAAGTTCTCTCTGATTTTTATGTGTTTGTTCATTCCCTCTGTTCTGTTTCTCTTCTAGCAGAGTGCAGACCTCCTCCCCTGCTCTAGTCTATGGCTTTGTGGTTTTGTTTGGGTTTTGGCTAAAAGTTAGAGGTGAAGGTCCAGTTAGTAGATGCACAATTTCATCTCTTCACTTGTGAAAGTCTTGATATAAGAAGCTTTTTGTTTGTGAATGCTAACAGAAACTAAGGCTTTATTACCTAATTTTTTGGTGTTTTCTTTGCTGTTTCTTTAAAGCTGCATGTTCATGATGGTTGCTTTGTTGCTTTACCAGAGCTTTAACCAAGAAAGTTAGAACTCAAGTTTGTTTAAAGGTTTAGATAAAATTAGAAGTTGCCTTGGAGGTTCAGAGCTTTCGCGTCATTGCAAAAAAAGAAAGGAAGTGTTATCTAAGGGGATGTGTACATGTGATTTCTGATGCTTCAGAAATGTCAGACAGTGCTTAAAAAGGTAAGGAGTGAAAATATGATGGGATTAATACTCATGAAATTAGGAGTTGGGTATTTTTCTTCGCATTCCAAATTACATTAAATATTTAAGTCTGGTTCCTTTGTGACATGATGGACACTTATCCTAAGTGTGCTCCCTTACAGTGATAACATTTTGTCTCCTGACACTTTCTTTTATGAAAACCCGGCTCTTCTTTTGAGACATCCAGCAGTTTTTTGGATGTTATTACTTAAAGTATGTTACTCCAATTAGAGAAGGGAGGCAGGACCATGGGAAACCAGAATGATGTGCATAGGAACTTAGACATGCAAATCTAGTCTGCTATTGACTTTTAACACTTAAAACCTCCACCCCTTCTCCTAAAACCATTGAAGAACCCTATTTAAAAATATATCTATATTAGGCATGTTCTCAGTCGATGCAGGTTGTTACAACCTTTTTTAAGTCCAAAGACTTGCTTCAGTTTATGCAAGGTGAGGCTTCGTATGCGTAAACCTTGAACCATGGTAAGTGTTTATTGTTGTCTAAGCATGGTTTGGGCAGTGAGGGCTTTCTTCCTACCACTGTCCCTGTATTAAGGGCAGCAGGGCTGCAGAATGCTCTTGTGGAGTTACTGAGAGCAACTGCAGGACTGCTGCAGACAAGTATATTTGAGGCCATGAAGTCAGCACACGTGCCTGAGGTGCTTGAGGAATTCAGTTGCCAGCTCTTAGGAAGTCTTTGAGCATGCATGAACTGATCCCTTTCACTCAATGCAGATTTTCAGAGATGAGAAAAGTGTGGTCCAGTCAGCGGAGATGCTGCCGGGCTATTTTGAAACCTATGCCTCTCATCCCAGCTTGGTGCTGGGATGTCAGTCTCATTCATGGGATGCAGGATGTGTGCCCATTCTTGCCAAAAATCTGTGTCTTGTGTCTGAGGAGTGTCCAGATAAGCGTGGCTTGGATATAACAGATTTCACAGTGTGTTTCTGGTTATCCCTCATCCTACCTGTTCCTCAGCATTTTCTCATCTCTCCTGTTTCTCAGGTGCTTCTACCCATCTTCTCCTGTCCAGTGGGTGGGGATGATGCTCTGGGACCCTAGGGAAAGGGAGAGGTGTGGATAGGCTTTGCAGACAGAGGAATTCCTCTGGCTGGCAAAGAGGGGGTAACCAAAGGAAGTCTTCCTTAGATGCATGGAGAGCTCCTCTCTCATACTTTAAATAAAAATTAAAATTTTAATTAAAAATGCCAGAGTTCCTCAGCCAAACCACTATCAGCTCATTTTATTGATTTTAGCAGGGATTAAGCAGGGGAACTGCTAAGTCTGAGAACTGCCTGGAACTCTGTGCTGTCATGTTCCATGTTAAATGAATGCATCCCAAAGTAGGCCCTCTGGGTGACTATTTCAGTTTAAATAGTTCTGGTTGTCAAAGATATAGTTGATCAAAACCAGTCTTAAAACAGATCGTACAATTAATTGAAATTGGTGTTTGCAGCCTCACCTATGTGCATATGCAAATATCTCTGAACACGTCTTTAAAAATAGCCGTACACTCCTACTCCATAACTGCGTAAGTCCTCATTCTAGGACTATTCTATTCTCAAATAGCTTTGTATTCCAGGACAGAGGATTCTTTGAAGTCTTTGTGAGCTGGATAACTATTCAATTTATTTTATGCCATATAGAAGTGGGCTGTCTTCATCATCTGGCTGAATATTTCACTACAGAGTTGTATTTTTATTAGTAATGCTGTCATTAATGAAAGTGCCAAGTTGTCAGTGTTTTGTGGTAGTGTTTGGTGAAGATCATTTGAGCATAGTGGAATTCAAGCAGCTTATTGACTGGAGAAAGATGTGTGTTTATAGGATTAATTATTTAGAGAATATTTTTCTATCTAATAAAGGGCTTAACTAAGATTCTACAGTCCTTCGAGAGATTCAAATGCAGAGATTTCAGTTAAAAATTAAATAATAAAGCACACACCAAAGATAATAGGAAGTATTTAGTAACAAAATGTTAATATATCCTATATATGTGAATATATCCATTTGCTACTAAACATGTTATAGAAGTAAAGTTCAGTAGTACATACTGTCTTGTGAGCCAACTAAAACGTGTTTTATGTGCCATTACTTTTTTCATCCTCACAGTTTCTCTAATGCTATAGGCCTTTTTTCTTCAATTTGTCAGGAGAGTCTTAGGAAAAAATGAAAATGTATCTTTAGATGAGAGGATAAATGTGCTTTGGTTCTGAACTGAAACATGACTACAAAAATCGCACCTTCCTACCCAAGAGGTCTGATCCCTATATTTTTTGTCTGTTTCATTCATTAATTTTAATGACTAAAAGGTCATATTTCACTGAGTTTTATGCCAGTAGGTTAGTAAACTGTCATGTAGCAAAAAATAGATTTTATTTTCCTTTATATTTAATCATTGAAGTTGATAGCTAATCCTCAGCTGCAGGGCCAATTTATTCCAAGTTTGGTCAGTCAAATTCCATAATATAAATTATTTTATATGCTAAAGAACTGCATTGGAATATCTGCAGGTATTTTTTTTCTTTGATGTAAGTTTGATAGCTGTATCTGAGCAGAAGAGAAACTAGCTCTTCCTTTAACACCCACTAGGCTGTGTTTTCCAGCTGCTAAATGTGTACTTCTGCAAAGAAATTGTCTTTAAATTAAGGCAATTCAGTCAAAATAATTGAGGTATTCCCACAAGCATCTTTAAGAATGAAAGCTAAGAAGAGGTGGGACTAATTCTTGGGACTTCAGTGGGCTTTGGACCATTCTTATGATTACATTCTTAACTAGTCGTTGACATCATTAATAAATTTGCCTTGTAGTTGTTACTTTCATGGGGTTTTCTGGGGGCTGGGAATATGGGTAGGGTTGACATATTCTTAATTAATTTTTAAGATTAGCTAAATAGCTTCTAATGTCTACTGCTGTTTTGACCACAAATAAGAAACTGCTATAAATTAAAATGTATACTTGTGTTTTTAATTTATTTTTAATTTAGGCTTTCAAAGCTTTGCTTTTTTTTTCCAATTTCCTGCTTCTGGTGACCTATTTTGCTAATATGCTTACCATCCTGTGTGTTCATTAAAATGACTGCCAACTAAATTTACTTTTATTTTATATTTATTTAAAGTCTTGTGGGAAAAGCCATTCTGTTTGTTCACAATGGCCATAAAGGGCTCTTCAGACACTGTTCAAGCAATGTCTTTTATGGAGGAGTTCATACATGTAGGTGGGTTGAATGAATTGCGTTCGGACTGCAGGGCTGTAACTGCAGTCACTCTCCTTAGCCTGTACAAAGGGGGTGTGGGTAGGACTTACAAGTGCCTGTGCATTTGCTGCCTTAGCACAGATGTGTTACTGTGGGAGCACAAGCTGTACCCAAGGTTGTTCCTGTCTCTTAGAGCTTCTGAGTAGTGTCCTGAGATTCACGTTGGCCAACACTCAAAAGTTGACAAGTGTCCTAGCTTCCTGCCCCCTGTTCACCAAATACATGCTGGTTTTCCTTCCAAGTGTGAGAGGTTCTGAGATGTGAGAGTGCTGTTGCCTGACTTGAAACATTCAAAGGCCATTCTCAAACAGAGAACTGGGAAATGTTTTATCCATTTCTTATTGGTATATGGATTATGGAAAAAGGGCAGACCTTGAGTTTGATATTTCTCCATTTATTTTGTAAAGGTCATCTCTGTACAAATTTACAGAAAGATCTTACTGATTCCTTCTGCGGTATTCTTTCGCTGGATAGGGAGCCTCTAACATGGAGAAATGAAGTTGTTGCTTGGTGTTACATTTGTTTGTTGGCCTGAAGAAGGGAGAGTTCAGTAAGATAATTTCTGAGCATGCATGTAGTTAACTAGAATAATCAGATTATTTTGTTTCAAGTAATATGTGCATGTAATAATGTAATTCATACAACTATACAAAATAGAATGGTTGATCAATTAATACATTTTTTTCCATAATAAAGTCTGATTCAGATATTAAACTAATGTCTATATATAAGTATCCAAGCAAGAAGTTACTGCTTTGATGTGCAGAGATTCTTCACTACGTCACTGTCTAACGGCTGAATGTTAGAGAAAAGGCTTCAGTGGTAGAGTTAAGCACTGGGGAGTAATTAGAGACAAAACTTAGTCTGAGTCATTTCCATTAACTACAAAATAACTGAAACATGTTTTATTGAAATGCAGGGGTGTGATCTATAGCCTAAAATACTCTATTGTGTTCTCTTTAACTAGCAGAGATTTATTTCAGGTCTGTGTTTGCCTTTTGGGGCTCTATAGTAGTTGCTGACGTGAATTTTTTGGAAACTTAATCCTACACTGGCTTTTCTGCTCTTCGAAGGTGACAGCTACTAATGCTCAGAGACTGGGTTGGCCCTGGTACAGCTGCAGCAGGGAGGTTCCTGTGTCTGCAGGCAGGTACATCATCTTGGAGTTAGCACAGGAACCAGAAAAAGTACTAGATTAATTAAATTCTTCCAACAGCTTGCGGAGAAGTGGGTAGGAAGAGATAATTGAGGATTCAGGGGCAGGTTTCTGAAGGGTACTGTAATTTGACAGGTAATTGATAAGCTTGGTTTGGCAGGTCTGTTTTATTTTAACAAATGAAAGCAGATACTTTTTTTCTCTGGAATTAAGTGATAGCATGCTCAGTTTCCTGTTAAACAGCAGCTGTTATCTAAAGCATCTTTACAAGTGTGAAGAAAGTTCGTTAATATAGCAATATAATTTCTATTTTGATACCAAAAATTAGATGGCTTATCTGCTAAAACGACAGTTTCACCAAGTCTTGAAGACAGTTACCTTATGTATGTAAATGCACATACTGGAACTCCATGCCGAGATTAAATATTCAGATTGGCTTCAGCTGATTTACTTAACTTGCTAATTTATGCAGCAGCTGTGCTCTTATAGCAATCAGAGAAGGAACTCTGGAGGAACCTGGCTTTGTTTGGACTATATGAGGAAAATGTGGTGGACCAGATTCATTCCTGCTCTTGAGCTACTCTGTATTGTGTAGCTGTAGGAATTGTTCCCATTCATCAAGCTTGATATATCTAGACATCTGGGGAGTAGTTCTGAAAAAACTCCCTAAGAATGCCAATGTGTTGTTACAGAAAGCTAATGCAGTCTGTGAAGCATAACCTGGCTGGCTACAGCCAATGCTCTGGCCAGGGGTGTCGTGTAAAATGTATCTGCACGCAAATATGATTCAAACGGGATTTGTAAGCAAGGAAAAGGAGCTGAGTTAGAGGTAAGCAAATGTGGTTTGGCTGGAACCAGAAGGTGACAGGAACAGTGGTTCCTGCAGTGGGAGCTGCAGGATGGGAGACAGGAAGGGTCTGGTCAGGGGCTCCAGGAGGACTTGGGTATTGCTTCCCGTGGCCTTCCTTGTACAGAGCTCTCTCAGGAGCTACAGCTACAGTCTTTAATATCAGATAAATGGAAATTGTGCTGGTTTGTTTCTACTTGTTGTGCTCTATCTATTAGTTTTACCTGTATGTGTTTCCTGAAATTTGCCTCTACTCTCTTTGCATTTTGATTTTTAGCATGGAGAAGAGGAGGTGAACAAGTCCCTAAATACTTCAGATAGAGCTGTTGAAACACTAGATTTGAAACTGTGTGTCCTGTTATTACAGACTTTAAATTATAAGGCTGACCTGCATCTCCTTTTCCAGTTCTGTGAGTGGCTGCTGGGAAATCAACCCAAAAAGGTAAAATGTAACAGATTAATTTTGACATCCCTTTCAGTGTTCAGTTCTTTGTTAATCCAAAATTATTCACCACATTTAATTTGAATTTGTGTACAGTTTTGACCATCTTAATGGTATTTTTCAGTGAATAAAAATTTATGTGGAAGCATTCTCTCTATAACTGACTTTAGAGATCCTAAAAAAATTAGGATGATAGATAATTTATTTCCACAGAACTATCTGGCAAATGCCCCAGATACTTCCAAGTTCTCTACAGGCAGTTTGACAGACTACTTGGTTTTCCCACTGTAATTCTTTATTACCGATTTCTGCATAATTCAGCATTAGCCTTCTTAATCTGTTTTGATATGTCTTACTGTAACAGCAAGGCAGTAAAAGCAGGACTTGAACCATGAGCATTTGGTTCCACTTGTCAAGCATTTTCTCTTTTTTAAATTTTATTTTACTTTAGAAGAAGAGATATGTAAAATGGGGAGGGTTTAAAAATAAATTCCTTCTTTAGGAGTACGACCTGGGTTCTGAGTTTGTTCAATAGCTGTAGCATTTCAGAGACAGTGTAATCCTTAGAGTTTTATGAGAAGGTTTGATACACTTTGTTGAATGCATGTAGGTGATTTGGATCTGCTTCCAGGTCCTATATGTTCATCCACAAGGCTGACCCTGTGGATGAACTGTGAGGATCCAAGTTTTCTTTCCTCAGACTGCTTGCTGCTCTGCCTGGAAGTGGACCCAGTATGGGACATTGATTTCCACTTAGACTTTTCACAGGGATGAAAATGAATGTCACTCAGTTAAGATTTAAGGTGATTTCTTTTTGTTTCTGTCATTTTGTAGGTGACTTGAACTGACAGAGGAAATGGTGTACCTTCTGTTCAAATGTGCCCTATGTGATACTTGGTGCATATACTTGGGGGGTGAAAGGATCACAGGATATCAGTTTTCTTCCATCCTGTTTACAAACTCAAGCTGTACTTTCTGCAAATCCACAGTAGTTGGACCTGGTTTGTAAATGTCAGTGCAACTTTCAGAGCTACAGTAGATGATGTGGAGCTTTGTTTCCTCGTGCCGTGTTTGTGCCCAGGAATTGCTGGCGGAGCAGGGAGGCACATGTGGAGTAGTCTGGCATCTCCCTGTATTTCCAGTTACAGTATCAGCAGCATACTGGAGGGTTCCTCTCACCCAGTTTTGCCTTGTCCCCCTGCCTTCCCCCACCCTGCCCCTTAACAGGACTGGTTCTTGGCTGTTAATATTTCTTTAAGAGAAGATCAGGTTTCATGTTTAATACAAATTAAGTATTGCATTCTAAATTCATTGTGCAATTTTATCCCTTGCTAAGAAATCTCTCTGTTGGAGGCATACATTTATAGAAACATTTAATTTTCCAGTACTATCCTTAGTCCAGATTTGTTGTAAATAGTACTTCCATGTTGAGGCTATACAAGCAATCTTTATTCTTTCTGGTAGCTTTTTTAAAAATAGCCCTGTATAATGAAATAAAACTTTCAGCAGTGGAATAATGATGTTCCACAGAAAAAGGATGTATTGGTAAAAATGGATCCTTGATTAATTTCATGTCAAAAATTTTTAATAACTTTTAAAATAGGTAATTATTAAAATTGAATGTATGAATCATTGTAAAATAAAAAGAGTCTGTATTCCTTTAAAGTTTGTAGATATTGCATTTATTTAGCAATGAATGTATTGGCAAAGCTTCTAATGTCCATTGTTAGGATCAGGAGTAAGTCTGGTTGTTGCAAGTGTGATGAGCACTGGTATATGGACTGACATGGAGAGCCCCTTGGAGACAGCACCCTGGGTGCTCCCTGTGCCACATCTCTACCTCGTGTGAGGGGAAACATTAGGAGAGTATCAAAGCATCTCTGGAGTCATGGCTGGTTTTGTATTTGTATTTTTGTTTATTCGTGTATTTTTGTATTTGTATGTATCCTTCCCTAATGAAACCATCAGACCAGAAGCCATCTTTACATTCAGGTTTTTTTCATCCTGGCAAAAGCCCTGATGAGAATAATTTTAAATATATATGGCAATATGCTTAAAACAACAACATTGCAGTTGTCAGGTTTTAACGCTGGATAAATTGTATTTTACTTAATTCTTATGACTATCAATGCAGTCACCTGAGTTCCTGTGGAATTATGGCTGAGAATTTAAAGGCAAGAAGAAAAAAATTCAAGAAAATTCAAAGTGATGGTTACCAAAGCAACTATGATTCTTCCCCACTTGTACTCTAGTATTGCTGTTTGCCTCTCAGTGCCACCACATGCTGATGTGTTAATACATGCGTGCAGCATAGCTGAGTTACTGAGGGAACCAAAATTGTAGGGGATTTTAGATCAAAAATGTGTACAGGTCTCCTAGCTCAGCAGTTAGACAAAAGCACAGGGTAGGAGAAATGCAGCCTTTCACACGGCAAAATACGATTATTTTCTTGCTCCTGGTAAAGAAAATAAGTTAAAAGATTAGATTAAAACACATAAATAAAAAATTGTGGTTTTAGAAAATGGGAAGTGCTTTAAAGAAAAGGATCTAGCTGGAAGAGTAACGTGCTCTTCCCACCAGCACCAGGCTGCCAAAGCATGGCATTGGGAAGCAGAAAAGATGTTGCCTGAACTCTCCTGGTAGGCAGAACTATTCCTGACCAGTTTCTCCTCCTATGTGGTGCAGTGAGAGCTCCCCCTCCTGTTTTCTGCCGCGCTTTCGGATAGTACCAACCTTCATTAGCATTACAAGAGTATTTTCGAAATCTGTGAGGAGCTATGAAGCCTGTGGCCAACAGTTCTGCTAGGTGAGAAAGGGCTTTTAACTAAGACAGAGAGTGAGCCCCTGTCACACTATGCCTTTGGGTGCTTGGATCACCAAAGCAGGTGAGCTTGAGCTGAGTAAATATAAGACTGGCAGTGCCATTCAATGAAACAGGTAACAGTTGGTTTTTGTACAAAAATACAGTCCCTGTGTCCAAGAGGGAAGTTCTTCATGTTTTATAACCAGAGAGCCTCTGCTTTCTCAGACTTCTTCCATTTTGAGCTTTTCCTAGTCAACAATCAACCCTTTACAGTAAATGATTGTTTTCTTGTTAAGCCCTGCCAGCAATACCAAATAAATAGCTCTAGGGAAGGACATGATATGATGATGGGAAGAAAATCAGGAAGTTTGCAAGACAAGTTAATTTGCCTGCTTCCTTGCGTCTCAAACCTTTCAGTGGCAGCTGTAGTCAAGCAGTTGCATTCCTTTTGTATTAGTCAGAAAGTATGATTGAGTTTTATTCTAGCTTCATGGTTTTTGTGCCAGATAAAATACCTGATAAAATACCTGATAAAATGTCAGCATTACTGATAGGGTGATACCTTATCTATTGTAATGCAGCTGCACAAGTTGAACTGTCAGAATTGTTTGAGCTTAGATAAGATCAGTTATGTGCCATGTAGTCATTGTGGTTTGAGTCCAGACATTGAAGTTGGATTTTCCATCCTGTCAATTCAAAGTTTGGGAGCAATCATAAGAAAATAGGCAACTTAAACTTGCAGGCTGAGCCAGCATTCTTCACACCTTTATAACTCAATTTTTTGGTAGGCTGAGAAATCAGATAATTTTCATTTAGTGTGCAGCATATCCTTCATGAAGATGATCGATTTTTATCAAATGTTGAAGTTGTTGTTTTATGCTAATAAACCAGAAGTTATATACTCTGTAGACTTCACCTGTAGAAATATAATTCTGTAGAGAAGTACCAGTTAAACACCCAGCCATGTGGCCAGTTTCAACCTTGCTTTTTTGTCTGGAACTGGGGCTCCTGAAGAGAAATTGGGAAAAGCTATATTGAAGTCATGGATGCTGCACAAGATGTAAAATGTCCTTTAACTTATTGCTGGAAATCGGTATCTGATAAACAATGTTGGCCTTTTTGACTGTGATACGTAGATTACAATAGTTTGAAAAAGGTTACAAACCTTGTAGATGTGCTGGTAAGGTAGGAAATGATTCATTGTCAGTACGTAAGTGAATTTGCTAAAGGATGCTTCATTCAAGTGACATAATCACCTTAATGCTTCTTAAATCAGCTTGGGATACCTTCTTCAGAGCTGCTCTTCATGCAAAGAGGATCACCTATTGCCATCCACATTTAAAAATATTTAAATAACAGTTGTTTGCTGCCTTGTAACAGGTTTCCCTCCCCCTGCCTTGATTTATTTTTGGGCACAGCCTTGTTCTGTTTCTTCTTGAACAGCGCAACAGAATTAATTCCACAAATAACTTGGCACTTTTATATAGCATATCTAGCAGACAGATATTTTTGTTTCTAGTGAATATTCTTGTGTAGGTTCCCATTGTTGTTGTTTTTGGTGACTTTTGAATGAAACCACCATAATCTGATATTAATTTAAATGTCAAATTAAGAATGCATCTATGGGAGTCAAGTATCCTACCCTAGATAATTATTCACTAGGGCGTCTGCATTCAATGTTAATGAGGTATAACACACAAAAACCAAAATAGCTGAATATCAAAGCTGCTGTAAGTGAATATGCAAGTGACTTAAAACCAAAAAAGTCCTGCACAGCACTTTCTCAATGTGTGTAGATAAAAAAAAGTAGGTACTTAGATGGCTTAAAGCATAATAAAATATGAATTTACATCCCTAAATGGCAGTGCAGTGAGGAAAGACTTCAGCTATCCACAAATCAGTGGGTAGCACGTACCTATAACAATGGAGACATAAAACGGATAGAGCTATGCAAATGTGGAAGTAGTATTATCAGTTTCCAAAGAGGACAGGTCACTCTTCTGAATGGGTACGAAATTTAGACAATCTTGATGTACTTTAGGGAAACCTGCAATAAAACTGCTACTAAAATACTAATTTTCATTTTCATATTTGGGTTAGCAGGTTTTTTGGGTAACCACCATAAAAAGGACTGTGCATCTTTCATCTGCCCAAACTGGAATTTTGAAAGCTGCTGTATCTGTAGCTGGCTGACCTTGCTCAGGTCCTTCTTGTATGTTGCCACCTTGCAGTCACACTGATCTGATGTGTTGGGTAAGAGCAGCCATTTCCCACTGGCCTTCAGCAAAGTCTGCCTAAAGCAGTAGCTTGGGAGCCCTTCTGGCAACCTGCATGTTTCAGTAAGATCCCTGTTTTTTGTAATTGGAGAGCTTTAAATTTTTCTTGATTTAGTTAAGAGGGACAATATCTAACCTCTTTCTGATGGCATTGACAAAGATGACAGTACTTTTTGTAATGGTGAAAAAGAGCAGGCAGTTATTGAGGTATTTTTATGAAATAGTTGGAAAGGCTATAGGAGTGTTTATGTTCCCCTGGTGGTTTTTTTTGGTCTGTAGACCATTATAGGACTGTTTAGTGAGCACTGAGCAATTTTGTGTTTGTTGCAATGATGTTGATAAGATTGTGAATCTGTCTGTTGCACAGGATTCTACACCGCACAAAAGGCCCCTCCAGAATGCCTGACATCCTCCATAAATCTAAAGAAATAATAAAAATAGAAAATGGATGTTGTGCCCAGAATACACAGAGAGTAACAGTTCACCTGGGAAATACTTTCTGACAGATTCACTGATTGGTAAATGGCTGATAGGATTAGAGATTAGTCAGGGACCAGTGGTGTAGAAAAGGAGGAGTTTCCTTCTTTGAACTTTAAAATGTTTGTCCTTTAGGGCCATTTAATCATAAATCAGAAGTGTTTGTTTTGTTAAAAAATTGTTATTGATAAAGAATGTTTGTTTTTCTTTTCTTTTGAAAATTCTTTTTCCTATTATATCAGTAGGTCTTTATAGTAAAGTGTATTAACTTTGGGGTATGTGTGTATATCTAGATATATATATATATACACACACACAAGTTTACATTACATTATAGACTGCAATGTAATGAGGGGAACTTTACTAGAGACTGTGGTATTGTTCATGCTTAAGTAAAACAAAGTAAAAGACAGCCTAGCCCTGGAAAAAAAAGACTTTGCTTAGTGGAAACTTAGAGCTAGCAGTGAAGGATAAAGGATATCCCTGGACAGCCAGAATGTCACCAGAATCCTATCCCTGCTAACATGTCTTTGAAACTTTCCCAGCGTCTGACATCGTAGGTAAGTAGCTGTAGCAAGACTGACATCTGGATCAATAGACATATCAAGAATGCTGCAGGAATATAGTTGCTTTGCAGAGTTTTATTCTAATCAGTAATCAGTAGCGTGAGTTCTAGTAATTTGTTAAACTGTGTTGTACCTGGAAATTTGAAGAGTATAATAACCCTTTGTAGAATCACATTTGAGGTGCCCCAATTTGGCTTTGACACCTCATACACCTGCATGAATATTTACTCTTGCAGTTCTACACCTTGAATCCTAATCTCTCTCCATGGTCAGCATGGGCTAGTTGTGAAATTTTGTGACAGTTTCTGCATATCTCACCATATAGTTTTTCTTGCCTTGTCTTTTCTTCTGTCTTTCAGTGCTTGGTATTCTCATATTATATTTTTTTCTTTCCATTTCTTCTTCATTGTTTCTGCACTGCATTGCCCTTTCACAGTCTCTAGTGCTTTTTAATACTTCTTTTCCCTTCAACTCCTTCTTAATTGCTTCTTTCTTTTTCTCATACCTCATAAAATGTAACTCCTTGTCCTTTCTGCCTTCTCTCTCCTTGTCAAGATGTTCACCTCTTCTCTCTAGGTCCAATATCCCCTATCCTCTCCCCATGAACTTTTAAATTTTTAATTTCTTCCCTGCGGTTACCATGTTCAAATATGCTTCCATGTGCATGTAAGAGATGAAAAAAAGAATTCAATCCTCTCAGTGCTAATTATGAACCTTCAGGCACCAGTTCTTTCCATCATTCCAATAGAAGGTGCTTTGTGTGTGCACATAAAGTTACACTGAGCAACAAGATTGGCTCATAATATTCCTCTGCACATTCCGGTTCAAGCAGTATATCAGATATGTATTGAGGATTGGAGGATTGAGGGGGGGATAATATTAGGCTCTTTTTTCCACCTCCTATTTTGAAATAGCATCTAAGCTTTCTGGCCTTCTTTGGTAATATGTTCTTGAATAAATCAGAACTAAGGAAAAAACATTTAGAAGAGGGAGTGAGGTTGGATGAATATTACATACAAGAGTGAAAGAAAAAAATCCTGCTCTTTTCTACTGAGACAATACTGGATCCATGATTAATTTCAGGGGTGTTTTTTTCTAGCCATGTGAAGTACTGTGAATGAGCCAGGCTTTCAGATATTCCACAAGCACATAATACATTCCGCACAATTTTGACTTTGGGTTGCACTTAGCTGTGTACGTCTTCTCAGTGATTGAATTATTGACCTTGAAATTCAGTGAATGTTGAGGGAGACATAATTTTATTTTTTTTCCCTTTTGTTATGATTATATTTTAGTCTGTCTGTTTGTGTGGCTGAACCTATGCTCATTTAACATTATCTATTGAAATGATCTGAGAATCATATGAGACTCAAGGCTAAGTGGTTGAACCAAAATCTCTGATTTTTATTCTGAACTTTTAGAAACTAATACTTGTGCAATTAGTTGCCCCCAAATGGTAAGCAGATCGGAAGCAAAAATATCTTTGAGTGCTTTAGACATACTGACAGAAACCTACAGTAGATACTGATACACTGATTCAAATGTAACTCTAGAGTCAGAGGTCTCACAAAGTTGAAGGCTGTTTGAAGCTGGCAGGGCACATTAGTTTGCCTTATAGTTGCAGTGATTTTTATTCTGTGAACATCTGATGTTGGATTTTGCCCCTAAAACAATTCATACTGTGAATTTTGATGAACTGTTCTTCAATAGTTGGCATGTGACATCTGATAATTAGCACATATTGACAAACCTGTCCTTATAGGCTACAAGGTTATGTACGAGCTTTCACTTCCATAGCTTAGTTTGTCTGTCTATGAGATTTGTTAAAACCCATCATAGATCCTGGGATTAAAATAAAAATGTAAGTTTGGCAGCACTGGGTAAGGTGGGGTGAGTCTGACTTTCAAGAATTGTGAACATTCATTTGTTTTCTAAAAGCACAGTTTTCCCTGTTCCATGGTGGTGATGAATTACAAGAGCTGGAGGTCATACAGGACAGTGTCTTAGGTGCCTCAGCCTGCCTTTCAAGCTGACAGAAAACAGCGCGTGCTCTGCAAGCAGTGTATTGCCTGATGTTAATCATGCTCGTTTCCCAGTGCCTCTAAAGGAAGGTGAGGGTCCTCGGCCTCTCTGGAGTGGCAGATTTCTTCCTATTAGCCCAAATGTGACAAACTGTAGCTCTTCAGCCTTGCTGCGGAGCAAGAATCGTGAACGGGTGTGGAGGATGGGAGCCATCAGGATTGCTGTCCTGGGTCCTCAACAATACCACTCGGGTCCTGTTACAGAGCTCTTATGCACAGGCTTCAGCTGAGGCAAGTCCCAGAATATGCCAGTCCAGGGCGGGTGATGCAGCCCGTAAGCAGATCTGTCACAGCCTCTGCTATGATTAGTTGACGCTGTGAAGCGTGAAATAGCATTTGCTTTCTGTGCTACAGCTATCAGATGGTGTGCCCTTCTTAATGCTCCAGAGGTACGATAAACAACTGTATTTCATGAACTGGCATTTCCAAAGAGGTCTTGCTTGTTGAACTGAAGCCCATTAACACAAAGTTTAACCAGCAATGACATATAAAACTCTAAAGCTAATTAATTCTAATAGTGAAAACCCATCTTAAGAATTATTTGATGTCTGGAGCATGAATATATCCCATGCTTTAGTTTCATTTTCTGCAGCTCTGCTTACCCTAGTGGATATCAAATTTTGACCTTTATTTAAAATGGGATTACTTACAGGTGATCATTCAGCTTATATAAGGGACATAGCTAAAAAAAATCTCTTCGGTACGATGGGAAGAACTGAAGGTCTGTGATAGTTGAAAGATGTACCCATAAGTAAATAAGGAGAAAAAGGAAAGAAATCTTGTTTCAGTTGGCTGATTTTAACAGAAACATATTTTAGAGAAATAGGATGTTTTGTCCTGGCCAAGAAATTATTGCATAGCTTTTTTTTTCAAAACACAAACTCTTGGACAAAATCGTTAGCACTGAGCAAACTTTCAAACACCATTTTTGGGATTCCAGCACTATTGTTTGAATGACACTCAGTACTTGTTTTATTTTGAAAATTTTCTTTTGAATTAAAAGCTACTCCCTTTTTTCTGCTTAGGGAATGAGTCCATTAAGGGGATTTCAGCAGCAATCAGCCTCACCTTCTGATGATGATGTACTTAGCAGCTGTCAAATACAGATACCTAACTTGAGCCTCTGTTATATGCACTGTTCATGCTTTGTTTTGGAGAAGGACTACTTTTGTTTTAGTACAGAAATCTGGTAACAATAAAAATCTGATGATCTATTCCCATAGAATAATTTATTTACATAGATTGCCCCCCTTGCAGTTGTTTTGTTTGCTAATTTTCTGTCAGCTTTATTAATGTTTCTCCTAGAGTGAGTCAATTATATAGAAGTTACAGTGTATACTCACCAAATTATTTCTGTTTTAATATTAAAATAATATATGGCACAATAACTTCTGAGCTATTTAAATTCCTGTACTTTGAATCCTTCCAATTTTTTCTCTTTATATGATATAGGACTTGCTGAGATGATTACATTAATAATGCATAACTATAAAAATTAAAGTGCATCCCAGAGAACATGCTAATAGGTTTAATTGAGTTAAGCTTGTAAATGGGTGCCAGCAATCAGAAGCCAGGTGCAAGTCTGACTTCAAATGAACTGATAGTGATAACAGTGCCAAAATCACTGGCAAGATTAATAGTCCTGGTGTTGAAGAAAAAAGTATTTAAATATTATGGAGTTACTTAAAATTAAGCTTGAAGAAAAATGTGAAGTACGTGCACTGGACTTTTACAGTGATGCTCTTTATTGCTGTTATGAGTTTAAACCTCAATTTAGTAGTTTCACACTTTTCTATTTAATTTCTTTTTGAATTTAGTTTCATATTGTAAGATTTAAAAATAATTGTTGAGGAAGAGTAGTTTTATCCTATGCAGATGGTGAAAGTAATTTTCTAAAGAATTAATTTAGATTTCAAGGCATCAGAAAAACAGTGAATATTTAGCACCAGTTAAATGCAAGACTCTGCCATTATGTATTGTTAGTCTTTCTGCTTCTAGTTGCTCTCTAAAAACAGGGGAAATGGTAATATCCTCCATCTTGAAGAAAACAGAACATTTACACAGCTTTGCTGTCATTGACATGCAAGTATTTTTCTGTTTTATTAACAAATAGGAATGTATTGTACTTTGGAGAGATCTGGGCTCATGATTTTTTCTGTGTGTCTCTAATTTTGATTTATAGTTGCACTTTAAGGTAACTTTGCACTTGAAAGTGACTTTGAACTTCCTAACTTGTGTATGTGCTGCTGTTAAAATTTGGTCTTGGAGACAATCTTTTAAAATCAATTAATTATGAATCTTCAAATGTAAAGCTTACTGCTGCATAGTAGATTTCTTTAAGAGTTTGCTCCTGTCCGGATTGTACCATGTTCAATATTGTGTATGAAGAGTGGAAACCTGAGGTCTGGAAATGAGGATGTTGTCAACTGTTTCCTTACCACTTCAGATATTATGATTTGAATACTCGTTTTTGTTGTTTTGGTTTTTTTCATGCAGACCTCTTCTACAGCTTTTGTATCCTATCAATAACATTGATAAACTTACTCTGTTTATGGTAACCCTTGTTTTGGGTTTTTTTTCATGGATTTTTTTTCCTTTTATTTTTTCCTGTCTGTGCTCTAGCATAGTCCTTCAGAAAGCTTATCTAGAATCTCTGCAGGATGCAGTGGAATACCAATATCTTAAGTGTGCAGACTTCAAGATAAAAATGGAGGCTTGTGGAAAATCATGGAAGAAACTGGTATCAGATCTGGAAATTGAATCCACATCTTAGCACATAACTGTATACATCAACTGGCTACTATCCATGTCCTTATTTCCTGCAAACGTAAATTTTAGACAGGAAGCTTTGGAGATCCTGGGCAAGATTACGGATTATTGAGATTCTTGTGGCTTTTTGTAGAAAACTTTATAATACACCACTCTTCCTTTTACAAGGAGTAAATCAGCATGAAAGTCCACCCTGTGAATTTGCTAGGTACCAGACCGAGATGTGCCTTGCTATGCAGAGATAAAGCAAGAAACTCTTTGAAGAAAAAGAGAGGAGGAAAAAAGTGAGAATAGAGAAGAGAATCCAGCAAAAGCAAGTATCAGAGTGGGCATGTTAAATGTATCTTGCAGTATGGTGGTTTGTTAATTACTTAAATGATTGACCTGGATGCCTTCTTCACTCGGGCTTTGTGAGCTGCCTGAGAGGCTGGAT
>WEIT01030196.1:74270-100435 GCA_013389985.1 Dryoscopus gambensis
CAGAGTGGTAGGAATGAGGATGGGCTTTTGAAAACTGGCAACAAATGTCAGAACAACATACTGACTCTAAAGTCCTGAAGTCTTAGACCATTCACTGCTACAGAAATAAGTCTCTATTAAAAGTGTTGTGGACTATATTGCTATTTAATTCCCTTGTTGGCTCTCTTACTTGTGGTGGGGCTGCAGGGAAGAAGGCAGCTGCCCATTTGTCTTGTCCTGCCTGCTGTGTGCCAGCTTCGATGAAGGCTCTGGAAGGAGGATGACGACTTGTTCCCGCAGGGAGAAATAAATGTGCAGGAGGATGGTAATTCCTGGGAACAGCAAGGATGAAACACATGGGAAGCAGCTGGGGTGACTTTCTCTGTGGTGCCTTTGGGTCTCAGGAGAGCCTGGTGGGGGGGATCAAGGGGGGCAAGAAACCTCAGAGAAAGTGTAAGCATGAACAAAAGGGTCCTTTTGGAAAAGGCAAGCTGAGCAGAGGAGGAGAGGGATTTGAAAGTCTCTCTCACTGTTATTCTGTCTTGCACACCACAGAGGAGTTTCCTCTATTTTAAAAGGCTCTACCTTTTATTCTAATGAAACCCAGCATGGGAGACTCAAAGCCCTTTTTGTCTCCTTTGGGATATTGAGTGTAAGAAAAGGTGTAGTCTAGGTCGTCTGAAGGGTCATGACTCAGTCAGGGACCCATTGGGCAAAGATTCCTTATTTTTGGGACCTGACTCTCAAAGTTCAAATGACTCCAAAGCATTGCAAATTATCTATAGGTACCATACATTATTAATGAGCAGTGGATTCAAATTATACTTACTGCTGCATCAGTTATTTATCTAGAAGCATACTTAAAATTCAGATCAGGAAGCAACATTTTCTTAAACTTGCCCTAGAATGGATTTTCTCATTTTCTTCTTTCATAACTGAGGCTTGGCTAAACAGGAAAAAAAATAAAAGGTGCTTCATAGTACATATTAGAAAGCTGTGCGTGTAGTGGGAGATAAGCTGATGTTTGAAAAAATACAACAGTTAATTACACTTCAGGAGGTAGTGGTGGGAGACTATAAAGGGTTGATATGTTTACCTGCAGACTCCTGTATTCTTGTCTACAATACACAAAGGAAAGAAAACGGAAAAAACATTCCACAAGCATCTTTTTCTTAAAATATTTTTTTCCTCAGAAGTGTGTCAGATTAATTTCTAATACAGTAGTGGCAGTCACATTATAAATGCTTTACATGTCTCACTTGTCCTTTTTGCCTGCTGGTGTTCAAATAAGAATTAGTAACTCAGTCTTTTTTTTTAACCACAAAATTTTCATTCAAAGGAAGTTGGAAAACATGAACAGTAGTCATGAATTCATTATTACCAAATTATTCTCTTGTGCAGTCTGTTTATGGCACCGACAATAGAATAACATTACTGGCCTTTTTAAGAAGCACCCTATTATTATTATTATTATTATTGCCTGGTCTATTTAATTCTAATGTTCATTACAGGTTTTATGAGATGTGGATTAAAGGTAAAAATCTCTGGAGTTGAACTGCCAGTAGCCATGCTGTGGGTTTCAAGTATAGAATAATTCCTCCATTTATTCTGCTTAATTTTAGGAAGCAAAGGTCACAGGAATAAATTTTCTTTGTATGAATAAACACTGGAGAAATTATTGAGGACCCAACTATTATCATATGAGATGACAGTCAGTTCTATCAGTCTAGATTTTTGCAGGTCACGGTGATGGCACATCTGTGCGGTTTTATTAGCAGTGATGCTAATAGTCAGAAATTTTAAGGGAGCCTTTGAAAATGCCCTCTCTGAGGGTGATTGCTCCAGTAAAGCCACTGCAGGATCCATAGGCCTACCATAAACACAGATAGAACAATGCTGAACATTTTGGTGAATTTCATCCTTCTTTTTTCAGTCGTATGGGAAGAAATAGAATAGTTAATGCTACAAATGTGTGCAGGGTCCTACAGCTTCTGTCGAAGACTGTATCAGTAGTGTCCTGTCAGCACTGTCCAATTTTACTCACCCTTGATTTAGAAATTAAGCTATTTTCCTACTAGAAAAGAGGGGGTGGGTTGGTTGATGCTTTTAAATTTTTGACAGCCTCCAAGGAATATCTACAGCAGAGGAATAGTGCAGAATATTGTTACATTTCAGTATTTTAATCAAAGGTCATGAGGAATTGCTTCTTTGGATGTCTAGAAATCCTCCTCTGCTCCTGCTTCCCTTGAATGTTAAGCAGTCCTGTAGCCATTGTACCTGCTACCTGTAATTTGCACAGCCATTAATCACATAAACGTAACATGTAGAGTGCAGTGATGTTAGAAGACTCTTCAAGCGCCTTCTTCAGATCCTCTTCAGTTCCTGGGAACTGGAGGGTGCCACCCGGCACCAGTGTGTCTGAGCTTGGAGAAGGGGGTGGCCAGGGGAGGTTGGGGTGCCCTTGGAGGCCTTTGGAACACCACCTGGCAGGACCTGAGCAGTGTGGCCCGACTTTGAAGTTAGCTTTGCTTTGTGCAGGGGTTCAGACCAGATGGCCTCCAGAGGTTCTTTCCAGTCTGAGTACTTTTCTAATCCTGTGACTAGACCTAGAGCTTCTGCCTGCCTGCCCTCTGTCCTGCCTTCCTATGTATTTCTTATCCTATTTCCTTGGCTGAGAAAAGTATCCAGATCAGAACCACTAGACTGGAACTAAAAGTGTAACTCTCCATTGTCTTCATTAGCTTTGCTGTGAATGCTGTCTCAGCATTGTGGGCACACGTACAGAGGGATTTGTAATGACTAATGGAATACAGCTGAGTGAAAATACATGATGTTATATAAAGACTGATACTTGGGAACATGGACAAAGATAAATGATAAAAGGCATCCAGTTTTTCAGAAGAAAAGCTATAATGGAGATCTGTCAAGAGGAGGCCTTAGGGTAGGAAATGAAGAACAGTTTTATTCCTGTGTATAAATAGAATTCAGAGCTCCCAGACACAGTGAAGTAAAAAAGCAAAGATTTGTCAGTTGGATGTAAAGGATATGTGGGAGATTTATGTCCCTACACTAAAAAATTTCATATATATGTAAGCCAGCCAACCATTTTAGTTTTGTCAAATGAGAGGGGAATAATTATTCATTCTGGTTGATGTTCTATAAAGGAATGTGCTTATTCAAACTAGATGCATCTGACAGAAAATGAAAAGCTTTGCCTCTTTTGTCTTTATAAAAATCTGGTTCCTTTTTTAATGGTGAGATTTTAAAGGAAGAGAAAAATTTAGCAAGTAGTAGCTTGCTAAAAAAACCCCAACAAAACCCAAGCCAAATCTCCAACCTAAAATCTTCTTTTACAGTGGGGGAAGGAGGGAATTATAACTAATTTTATGTGTTTAAACATAAAAAATGAACAAATCCAGGGGAAAAAAATTGAAAGAATTGAATGTGAAACCTCGTTGGACAGATGAAATTGTTTGGTTGTGAATCACCAACAAATTGGGATGGAAATCTTCATCTTTGTTGAGCAGTAATTTAATTTTCCTCTGAATTATTCAAATATGAATTCATTTACACATAGCTGGGATAGGAAAAGTCTTAAGAGAATTTTATGAAAGATGGACAGGGTCACACTAGCGAAGGTGATGTCTGGACTTTTAACAAGTGCTCTAATGTAATTATAGATGAGGCCAGGACTGGAGTCCAAAGAACCTGGTGAGAGCCTGTGAAGGATATTTTAAAACAAGACACAGCTGCTTTCCCTTATTTTTTATAGGGGAAGTTTTAATAAGACCTTGACAATCCTTAGGTTTTTCTTGCTGGTTGTGGTCATTTGACATTTTACTTCTATGTGTTTGTTGTAAGGGAAAGGCTGCTGTTGCCAATCTGAAGCATAGGGGTAAATTAGATACTCTGGAAAGAAGACTTTGTGTTTAGGGGCTCTCCTGGTAATAGCAGAGCCTCTACACTTTCATATTGTTGGAGCACAATTTTCATGCTTCTAGGATTTTTGCATAACTGCTTTATTTTTGTGTCTGAGGAGTCAGTTCTAGCTGGCTTTCCTAGCAAATTATCTCGGTAGTTCATTATGATTTTTTGTCATCTAAGAATTGTTAGAGGGAAAAGTGCTTTTTACCAAGACATTGTACTTTTTTCCTTACATTTCCAAATTTGAGTATGTGAAAATTATTATTTTTTCAAGGTTTTGTGGATGTGTTTCTTCGATGCCTTTCCTTCCTCGCTGAGGTGATCCCATACACTAGCAGAGACTGGATATTGCTGTGCCTCATGTGGATATTACATCATGTTGTAAGCATCACTCATCCCTCATGACACTGAGCTCTGATTCTGTTTCTTTTGTGCTACTCGAGTGTGGCCCTCACTGTGCAAGTGAAATCTATAAGTCAGAATATAAATAGCTCTGAAAGTGTTTATAAATGGAAGGCATCAAACTAATTGCTAATAAGTGTGTTTAATATGTAATAAGTATTGAAGTGTCCTTATTGTTTGTGAGTTTAGATAGGCTTTAGTGGGTACTGGGCAAAGTCTGTTGCCACCTCATACTTGTAAGAAGCCACAATGAGATTAGTGTGGAATTATGTTAAAAGAATGAATAACTTCAGTTATGAAGGAGACACGAAAGGCTTCCTGTGACTTCCTGGGAAGCTCTATTGCAAAGCCATTCAGTGATCCCTGTGATCTGGGGAAATGAGAGGAGGAGGAGGGATGTGTGAATATCTGTGAAGAAGTGGTAAAAATCTTTTTTCTGAATTCTCTAAATAAAACCAGCCATATGTCCAGAAATAATTTTACCAACTTGTTCCAGTGTGTTTCCTGACAAAATGTATCTTAAAAGTGGAAATGCTCTCTTATACTTCTAAAAGTCATGATGAATTTCTTAAAATATAATTGTGGGTGGTTTTTTTAATGGCAGTGGCATTCTTCTAATATAATATTTCTCAAACTTTAGATTTTTCTTAATTTTGAGCAGTTTTAGAAAAGTATTGAGCATTCTTAATGTTTCTTAGTGTTGTAAAATATATGATTAACATAGTTACCATTGTACATAGATGATGCTTCGATTGTTATAGCTATAGTTCAGTGTCAGAGACTACTTTAATATTTTATTTTTACTTTGGATAAAAGGAGAAAATGTATGGATAAAACCTCATATCAACTATATTTTACCTTACCTAGGAGGAATGAGATGTGCAGGTAATATGTGACAAACATTTATAAAGTGTCTTTTTCTGTCTTTTACTTCTCTTGAAAAGTCATTTGCTGTCATCTGCATAGCAGCTGTGATCACTGTTATAGAAAGTATTTCAGCATTCTCATGCTTCAAAATGTTTCCATGAATCTGACAGTTGGTACCCAAATAAAGTTATTTCTGAAAGCAACAGCAGAGAAGAGAATGTGCTGCTGCTACTACTTTTGAAGAGAAGTCTTATTTTTAAACTGTGATCAGCCTGCTATTATGTGTATGCTGGTTTTACCTTGTTATTAAAATATCACAATGGGGATCAAATTCAGCTGCAAAGAAGAACCATGCTATCTGTATGTAATTCTATTGCTTAAAATTATGGTATGGTAATAGTCACATGATGAAAAACCCCTACAGTCTAAGACTTAATTCAGTTGTATAAAGATGAAGCAGGGCTTAAATATTCATAGTTTTTCCTTTTTAATTTTATTAAGAGATAGAATGGAAATGCAAGTATCTGGGTCAAGTTTTCAGGCACACATGAAGTGTACTAAATGCAAGTGGTTTGGGAAGGTACCTCACCCCTATACGCAGGGCTAAGAGGGATTTGGTTAGCTCACACAGCATGTGGTGGCTGAAAGCAGTTCTAGTTGATGCTGACAGTGACAGCCCCATCAGGGCTTTTGTCAGCATGTGGGCTGAGATGACTTTCTGTCCCACATATATATTTCTGGAGTATGGAAAAGAGAATAAAATCCATTACTTTATCCTTTCTCTATGCTGTTTTCTTATTCTTTTTGTGTTATATAGATTTGTATTTCAGTACGCTGCCCTGAAACATGTGGAGGTTACTTAGGCTACCATTTTATAATCCAGGAAATGACCGTCTCTTTATGAGAGGGGGTAAGAGAGAAGGAGGGATGTGAAGCTGCAGTTCCCCAATGTTCTTGCAATCTTCCTAGGAATGGCTATGGTAATATAATAAGCAAAGCAATGTAATACTTTATCTTCTGTATCACTGGCTATTGCACTGTCTTATTTCCTTTGCTTGCTAACTGCAATGCAAAATTTTGGAAATTTAAGGTACTTCATAGCTTTTTAGCACCTTTTTAGGAGTAAAGCAGGAGGATTTTGCTCTTAAGGAAAGATGCAGCAAATGTACCAGTAATGGCTGAAGCATGGTTGCCTTAGTCTTCAGAAATTGCAATCGTGTGGGGGAAAGCAATCATCTCTCAGTCAAATAGTCCTTTTCTTTCCCTTGTGGCATTGGCATGCCTAAATGTTCTAGTGAACTGGGACAAATGGGAAAGCTATTGTTTTGGTTGAACAGCTTTGATCCAGCTCTCTGTGAAGTCTGTGGAAAGAGTCCAACTGACTTTCCTGGGAAATACAAAGTGGATGAAAAATGCAGTCCATGGGAAGCGAAGCTATTGCATTTTCCTTTTCAAATTTAACCGAGACATATTAAGCATTTCTGTGCTCCAGTTTTCTTCAGAGCAATAACTTTTGTCACCCTCCTTCTCTCTTCTGCCTACAGAAAATCTGGCTTTGCTGATGTCTTGTTCAGTTGGATTTTTTTAATGCAAGTGTGATGATACAGCATATACCTGCCTTATCTGCAGCATGACTATGTGCTCCGTTCAGATGAAAAGGCCTCATTCAAGTTGTTAAACAGGAGAAAATATTAGCATAAACTGTATTTTTCTCGAGATACCTTATTCCAGTGGCTTAAGACTAGGTTGGGAACTGTCAGTTCTAACTGTTGAAAAACCATCGAAGCGTTCTTTCCATGGGATAACAGAAGTGTAGCTAAGAGATGGCTGAAGATAGTGCTTACTGTCTGAAAATGCAAACTGTCCTTGTTTGTAACAAAGCAGGACCAAATAAAAGCATCCATTGGCTAGAATATGGCACTTCACACAGTGGATACAAACCCCCATATTATCTTCCTAGTTGAGCAAGGCAGGCCTGAAAACAGTGTGGACTGCTGGCTGGCTGTCTCTTTCAAATGTGTGGTTGCTTGTGTTGCTTTATGATCTCACGGTCTTTTCCAACCTTGCTGATTCTGTAATTCTGTGAAAATGTGGAGATGAGGCTTGAGGGTTACACAAGTTGAATGGTTGCACGTACATGGACTGACTCCTCTTGATCTAGTTTGTCAACAAGCTCTTGAACTGTTCCCACCTACCATTATCTGAAGAGGCAGGAAGGGAGTACAGAGGTCAGCAGAGTATAGCTGTCCTTCTTGGCCTTGCATTCTCTTGCTGTGACTAGTACTTTCCTGGAGAGAGCAGAGAGGATGAAAGCAAGGGTACAAGGTGTGCTCTCTCCTTGCTACTAGTAGGCTAGTACCAGGCAGGTGGCTATGAAAAGTCTCAGCCTTAGAATAAGAAATGTCTGGCATTGTTAGTATGGGTATTTGTTAGGCAGAGAACAGTCATATTTCTGTGAGACCTTCTAGTTCATCAGATTCCCAACCGGCCCAAGACTGAGAGCACTTATCCCCTGGGCAACATCCTTGTTGGTGCTCATTATGAACCCGAAACGCAGCAGACTTCTCTTGCCAGACGTAAAACTAGATGGCTTCACAGGTCACGTGTGTGATCTCATTCATCTGCAAGACTGTGTTATGTGCCGATATCATACCTTGAAAGAGCTGCAAGTGGGGAGAATACCTTTATGAGGTGAAGAATACCACCCTTTCTAACTTTCTCTCCTGATTCCTCATTCCCCCTGCCCCACATTTATTCACATTTAATGTGATGGATTTAACACCAAATTTCACTAAATGCTTTAGTGAGTATTGCTGGGCAACTCTGTAAAGAAGGCAGTGCATGGAAGTTCTCGTTTCCTACACCACAATGTTTAGTGAGCCTTTCCCTTATTTATTTTTATTTGTAAGGCCTGGGTTTTTCTTTTTACTTTAAGGAAGTTACAATCCAGAACACATATTATCAGTTGTTAGCTCATTGAGTTGCTAGTAACACCACTTTGTATTTGCCTTCCAAGCATATCAGGGATGTTAGTGAGTGAGAGAGCAGCTGTGAAAAGGTCAGTCTTGGCATCTTCATCATAATTAACCTACTTTCATTTGTTGACTCACACATGCTCCTATCACCTGGTGACAGAGGTGCATTGGTAACAAATGATAAAGTGACTGAACAAGGTGACTTGATAGGGTCTGACAACAGATTTATTAAAGACATTCCCTGTACAGGTTTTGTTTCTCTTTATCTGACGTAATTTCCATGTGTATAGATAAAACACAGTGGTGAACTTGGGAAAGGGGAAATTAACTTTCTCTTGAAGTGTATCATTCACATGAGAATGCAAGGAAGGACAGCAAAAGCTGTATGGAAAAGACAGTTTTGGAGGAATCAATAAAACACATTTCTTGTGAATCTCAAAATGGAGAGCCCTTTTGCCTTAACCTTCCTGGGTAGCTCCACCAACTGGATTTCCCTTTTTCTGGTTAGTGGCCTGCTTCTTACAAGGGTTTCGTCGAGGTCTTCCCTAGATTCTCTGACCAAGTTCACAGCAGCTTTGGATGTTCTTCAAGGCTTGGTGAGTTAGCCCTGGAGCCGTTGCTTAGGTGTTAGATTGTACCATAGATTAAAGGACAAAAGCACCTACTTCACAGTATTAAGACAGGTAAAATCCCTTGTTCTCCACTATCCTTAACTTCCTGTTAACCTCAAAGTATCTGACAAGTTCTGCTAAGAGGTGATACGACTGGGTCGGGTGGGTTGGAAACCTGGAGTTCTGATGTGTGTGAACACTACAGGATACCTGTTCTGGTAAATGAAGCAACATTAAAAATGTGAAGATATGAGGGCAGCCTAGCTATGGGATATGATGTCTGAGGGCGTGGCACCCTAGATGCTGAAAGGCACAGGCCAGTATTATCTACTGGGTGAAAATGCTTGCCAGCTCTTTGCGCAGTACTCAAATTTGTCTGCTTTGGGGAGAACTTTGACCATTTGCTTCAGTCACTTAAGATGAGTTGAAAGAATATATTTGGCAGCCAATTAAATAAGAGACCATGAGAGAAGCAACAGCTTGAACTGTACAGAAATTATAGGTAGTACCATTTGTAGTCTCTTAAGCTGGGAGCTTCTCTTTTCAGAGGAGTGCTGTAAGAGGGTACAGATGTTGGACAATGTAGCCAGATGCAACTGCAAGTTCTGTAAGCCGAGAGTCATGAAGAGCTTATGCTGTTCTCAGAGGTACAAGTGTGTGGCTTTATTTCTTCCCCAATAAGTTTCTGATATTTTCTTTGCATACAATTTAATGTTAATTTGATTGTAATGTTACTAACTGTGGTTCTTCTCTTGAGAATGATAACAACAGGTATAAGAAGGACTTGATATTTATTTAAGATCATATAGTGGCAACACAGGAGTCTGCTTAATATGGCTGATGTCTTAGCTATCACTAAGTATCTAAATTGGTGGGGTTTAGAGGCTTTTTCATTAAACTAGGCTATATAAATTAAATTATCTTTGTGTTTTCCTTTATCTTGTACATAGAATTCACCTGTATTTAAGTGGAATGTAATCTCTGTTTAAAACATTAAACAGGGACATTTAGAATTTGCATGAGGAAAAGAAGAAGTTTGAGGGAAAGTTGTAGTTTTTAGATTACCTAACCCAAAGTAAACAGACATTTCATTATCAATTTCAATTTCTCTTTATTTTCTGAGTTGACTTATGATTCAAGTAGTGTTTGAACTGAAGCTTTAGGGATTTCCTGCATACAGTACTTCAAATGACTTTCAAAAAGTTAGTTTAACTTCTGAGAAACTGGCCAAAAAATAAAAGGTTATATTTACTCCTACTTTGTATACCAAATTGCTCCTACCATGTAACAGAGGGTTTTAGTAAGTGATAATACTGGTGAGTGGATTTTTATTATAAATTATTTAATTTTTTTCTTTAAATTTAAAATTAGCTTGATTTTCCTTCCAGTCTACTTAATATGTTTCCAAAAACTTGTAGTCACATAATGTATTTAGGAATAGGTGAGGAAGGAAATGAAGGATAAACTCTCAACCACTTGCAGCTTGCTTGAACTCCTTTTATTTAAAAAAGGGAAAGCAAAGTTCTAAATTGAACTCCTTGCATAATGCCTGTTTATTCTGGAACCACTTAACTTAGGTCCCAAGTAGTTCTTAACCATCAAACAATATTTGGATAAACATCTTTCAGAGCAGATTTTGGGAATTTCCCTGAACAGTGAAGTAGGCAGGCCAGGTAGTACAGTAGTGTCTCCAGTTTTGGTGATAAAGCCTTTCTAAGAAGTACCTGCTTGCCTTGTGCCACTCTTGAGAAGGAGTTTGCCATTTGGTCACTGGCATGGTAGGAGTCCTGTAGACATTTGGAAGCTGCGCTGTAAATGAGCTCTGTAGTGGATTTAGAAACCAGGCAGAAACACCAATTAAGTGTAGTGGTTTGGTTCACATCCATTGCTTCTTTCTTTGCTTTCTTCTGTGAGATGAGAATTAGGAGAAAGCAAAGCAGGCTCAAAAATTTTAGAGAATATAAAGAAAGCTTTATTAACAGAACTAAAAGAAAAAATAATAAGAGTCCGACTAAACCTTCAGAACACTTCTCCTTCCCCCCCCCCTCCTTTCTTTTCCCACTGACAAAGTAAAGAGAAAAAACTTGGGATTTTTTTCAGTCAGTTTACCACCTCTATTATAGTCTTTCTTCAGTTCACTTAAGGAAAGGAGTCTCTCTTGCCAGGCCATGGGGACTTCTCCACAAGAAACAATTCTCTCGTGGCTTCAGTGTCACAGCAAAGCAGCTGCCTGGAAAATGGTTCCCTGCTCGCATGTGAAAGTCCCTTCCCTTGACTTACAGCTTTCCCCACAACTGTTTTTGAGGGTTCAATCTTAGCTAATGGGGTACCATTTTAAGGATGAACTGTTCAAAAGCAAAAGTTCTCTTCATCTATTTCTAGGATCACCTTCACCCCTGGGAACAGAGGTCTTCTTCACTGGGAGCAAGGGTCTTTATCGCTCATCTCTCTCTGTTCAAGCTTCTCAATAGATCACAGCTACTTCAACATTTGTTTATTTCAGCACAGGTACCTTTGCTCATGGCTGCAGTTTGAGCTCTCCACCCCCCATGCTTATTTCATGGAATTACAAGGGGTTCACTGATGTATCATAATTCATCACCGTAGCTTTACAAAAGAATTTCAGCTTCTGGGTTTAAACCGTCTCCTCTTTCTCCTCTCTCTGGGCTTCAGCTTTTCCTTCTTACTGACTTTGATGTCTCTATGGTGTTGTCTTGGTTTACAAGACAGGTGACAGCCAGGGGAAAACCAGAGCCTCCCTTGGAATAGAGAATGTAAACCCCCCACCTCTGAATTGTTATAATTTTGAAATTATGGCGCTTTCAGGCAAAGATATAGGGATAGGAATACCAGCTCTTTACTAAGAATATTACAAACTACAATGGTAGTGGTACAGAGAAAAAAAAAAAAGAACAACAACAAACAAATAATCCCAGAAACTCTGACAGAGTCAGAATACGACCTGACACCCTGTTGGTCAGGGTGTGGGGAGCAGTCCAAAGTAAGTCCTCCTGGAGTGGCAGATGTGGCTCTGTTGGAGCAGAGGTGATCCTGTAGAAGGGTCCGGTGGTGACAGGATGGGTCCAGTCTTCCTCAGGGAATCCAGTGGAAAAACCAGCTGCTCTGGTGTTTTGAGTTGCAGGTTTTATGCAGGTAGAGAGGCTTTGGCTCCTCCCACTGAGTAGAGCATCTCCCAGTGGGATGATGTAATGTTATCAGTCACAAGGAGAGCCTTAAATGGCTCATTCACAGGTGATAGCCCCTTGGAGGAGGATGGGTGGAGGACGAGATAAGGAAGCACTGCCCCATCTGGTTTTAATGACTGACCCATTAACAGAAAGCACCTGCCCTCTTTCCCCTGGAGTTACAAGAGATAAAAAATATCTTCCAACCGGTTCAACAGATGAAATTAGAATATTTTTGGTTACATATTGTAACCCAAGACAGGTGTTTTCTTCACGTGATCTCTGCTGGGCAGCGGCTGAATGAATTTTGGCTGCACAGTCCCGGCCTCAGTCTGGGGGGGAGTTTCGGCCATGCAGCTGCTCACAGCTTCAGGGTGACTTTCTCCTGGCCAGCCTGGCCCGGCACCGCTGCGCTGGGAACTGACCTGGCCGAACCACGATGGAGCAGGGCTGTGCTCTAATGGAGCAGGAGCGGCTGAAATTTTTAGCTGTGCCGTGGCGCCGGCCCACATGGAGCAGGGCCGCAGCCCGGCCTCGCGGGGCCATGCGGGCACCCCAGTTATCTGTCTAAAAGCCC
Organism: Dryoscopus gambensis; assembly: GCA_013389985.1. Taxonomy (NCBI): domain Eukaryota; kingdom Metazoa; phylum Chordata; class Aves; order Passeriformes; family Malaconotidae; genus Dryoscopus; species Dryoscopus gambensis. Next base: position 86,791 of record WEIT01030196.1, read on the forward strand.
CAGAAGCAAGAGAGCTTTCCCAGGCTTTGTTCATACTTAAATGTGGTTCACAGAGGCGTGTTCAGCTTTCTTAAGTGGCTCAATGGAGTTGTCCATATTCAAATTAGCCAGCTGATTGGTTCTGTCAGGTCTAGAGGAAGCTGTTTGCAGGCCCTTGTAAAAAAATCACTTCCGTGGCTGATGGATTTCTCCTTAACTAAAACCAAGCTGTGCTAAACCATGACAGCTCTATGAGAAAACGCTGAGTAAAAAGTAGCACAAAAGAAAGAGGATTTCCCCATTTTCATATATTTTAACACACTACATGAGTTCTTTGAACAAGGATCATTAGCTTAAGCAAATGGGATGGAAGTGTCTCCATAGTACTGTACACTGAGTTTGATTTAAATGTTAGTGTAAGTACCTAGTAAAACTGTCATACATATTTGGATAAAATCAGTTGGTTATGATGAGCTGCTATGTTAATTTAAAACATATTCACCATGACAGAGACATGCCATGTAATTGTTGAATCTCCTTTGTATTTCTTATAATTGAATATTTAATTATAATTTTAAAATGATAATATAATTAGCATAATTTATTTGAAAAAAATCCCTATTACTATCCTTAATTACATTATTTCTAACAATGCTGCACATTAAAGATAGTCTGATAAGGGTTCACATACTTCTATGCCTTGGTACTTGCCCTCTAGATATCTGATAGTAATCCTTACATTTCTGAGGAAAAAATCTATCACTTCAACATTATAGAAATTCATGTAGTTTGACAAATCAATCCCATTAACCTCTTTTACCCCATTGGTTGGCTATTCAGAACTTTTTGCATGAAACTGCAAAAGCGTAAAACTAACAGTAAAGTAGGTTTAAATCCTTGCAATCTGTTCTGCTTTCTGAATGTTTGTATAACTGCAGATGTTCCGAAAGAATGTAATCCAAGTACAGTGTATATTGGATTGTTCACTTTTAAAGACTAGTCTTTGAAGAAATATCTGCTCAGTGGTCTAAACTTCTAGTTGAGCCAGATGTCACAAACGTAAAACTGAACCAGGGCTCTTCTACAGCAATGCCTATTTATATCTTGTGTAAACTGGAAATATTTGGGATATAAACGCACAGGGAGACACTGACAGTATTCTTGAGGGAACTGAGGCTGTGTTAGCTCTGTTACTCACAAAGGGACTGTTTGTGAAGGAGCCGGAGTGGAACAGCCGTCTCTCACACCAGCTCCAGGGGTGTGGGAGCCTGGCTCCGTGCACCAGCTCTTGGCCAAGGTCACGTAGGAGTGTGCAGCTTCCTGCAGGTCTCTGGGCCCTCTGGCTCCTGTGGGCAAAAATCGTACCCTGGGAGCTGTTGCCCAGATGTGGGATCTGGCATGTGAATGTCCCTGCGTCACCAGACCATGCCTCTCTGCCTAAAGTTGGAGAGTCTTCACTGTCTTATTAAAGCCATTGGTGCCAGGAAACTGGACAAAGCTCTTCTGTGTCTATAGAAGATATGTATGTATAAAATATTTATTACAATTAAAGAAAGAAATGCTTCTTTGTCTGATTGAACTGTTCTCTGTGTTCTCTTTGCATCTTTTTTTTCTGGTGTTTTTTTTTTTTTTTTTTCCCCCCCATCATTCAAACAGAAGCTATATTTAGGGAGAAATATCAGTGAAGTCTAAAGGAATGCATCAAGTTGTCTTTGGAACTTAAAAATCTTGGCTGCGGCAGGACTCAGACTGTCTGTGTCTGGTGATGCTGGCCAGATTTTGAGCATCTGGCCAGATGCTGTGGTTGATTGAAGCATTTTTATTTCACAACCCTTGAAAATTGTTGGTAATTTTAACTTGATGCTAGGCATTTGAAACTCCACTCCTCCTCTCTATGCCGTTACAGCCTGGTAGGAAGGAACCCTTTTTTTCCCTATTTTGTTTACCACTATAGACAGAGGTACATCAGAACTCAGTAGAGAGACAGTATAGTTTAACAATATTATATATGTGCATGCCTCCCACTGGAACAAATCTTTTATACTTCTCGTTTGTGTATTTTGTTATGCTTTTTGATTATCATTGATTTTCTGTGTTATACCATACAAAGCAACAACTCAAAGTATTCAGCTAAAGCCTGAGTATTAACCATGAATTAAATAAGAGAAGAAAAAAGCTTAAAATATATTTTGAGAAAATAAGATTAGATAGAACAAGAAAAGAACAAGGTTTATTGGAGAGAAAAAGAATTGGTAATCCTATGAACTAGAGAGCCTGAGGTAAGAACTACAAAGGAAGAGGTAATGAGCACAGAAAATGAGTTGTTTAGGTAGGGAAAGATCCAGGTTGTATGCAGAGGTGGCAAATGAGGGATTAGAGAGTAAAATAAGCCAGTTACTGGATCAAATGTTGAGAAATCTGGATCAGTACAAAGCGGTGAAAATCTAGGCTGCTTGGGAAAGGATTAGTATTGAAAAGTGATAATTGCAGTTGAAAAGGAAGACAATAAGGCTTGCACAAGACAGGAAAAAAAGGATAAAAATGAATTTGAAAAAGCAGAGTAGAAAACCCAGGATTTTGTGAAACAGAAGTCTACTATATAATGGAAGCCTCTCATTTATTCCAGGAGGGGATGATGATAATACAAATTAATAATCAATTTGGTTTCAGTTTTTCTCACATGGTATGTGCCTCACAATCTTTCCTGGAGGACAGAAGCAGGGAAGTCACAGCTGTGATTACAGGAAATTGGTTTGGAGCACCTATTTTCAGCTGCCAGGTATGCTGCAAGGGGTAAACTTTCAAAACCACATTTGGAAGATGCATGTATAAAAGCTTGGGGTTTGTTTGGACAAAAATGGATTTGGGATGCCTCTCTTCCATTGAGATTCAATCCTTAAGTTTGTCAAGAAACCTCCCATTCTTCCCCACAGTTACGTATTTATTTAGTTATATGTCTATATTTGGATACTGGTGGGAAAATTCTGTGTACCCAGAGTGAGTTTTGTTTCCTTCCCTTGAGTAGGAAATTGTGGTGGAAGAATAATTTTACTTGCTATTAATAGTTTGGAGAAATTTTGGCATTTTTCTTCATGGAATTTAGTGAAGCAATAATGAACAGAGTTAGTCTAACTCTAGTAAAAGTATTTAAATAATTCTCTGATTAGAGGAGTTATCATTGAATGAATTATTCATAAGCTATTTTTCACACACAGATTAAAGCAAAATGTATTCACATTTTATTTGAAGCAATATTGGAAAATTAAAATAGGAATGCAGTTAATAATTTCAGCAGTGGTACGCATTGTTCATTATGATTTTTACTTTCTACTATAACTAAGATGTGAAAAGGAGTAAGTCGGATATAGTGATCTGAAATTAAAATGTTTGTTTATGCTGCAGAGCTGAACTCTTCCAGGGGAAGGAAACCATTGAGTCCCTTCAGAAATGTTCTATAGCATTTTCACTTTAGTGTCCAAAGTTGATATTGTTGGCTGCATTAATCTGCTTCTTTGTGTGTTCTGTGCATAAGGATAAGGTAGTCCAAAGTTTTAGGTAGTGTCATGGTTTGACACTGGGCGCAATGCCGGTGCCCCATGAAAATATATTTTTTCCAATAACTGCTGTCAGATGTGATCAGGAGCAGAGCAGAGCAGGCTCAAACTTAGAAATAGAAGGGAAGAAAAAACTTTATTAATCTACACTAAAGGGAAAGAAACACACAGGAAACAGAATGAAAGCTCTCCGTAACATTCCTCCTCCTCCCAACTTCACACAATCAGACAAAACCTTGGATTTCCTGATCAGTTAACAATACTCAAATAATCAATTCTCAGTCCATCAAAGAAGAGAGGAGTCTCTCTTGTAAACCATAGTGTCCTTCCATGTCTGGTGCTCTCACCACCATCCATGGACCGAAACTGCTCTCAGGATTCAACGATGCTTTGCCAAGTACCAGAAGCTCCTTTTCGGGGACCCATTTTACAACCCCTGGGGCCAAGGGTCTCTTCTTCTCTGAAGACAGAGGGCACCACCACACCCTCTTCATCTTCTCTCCTTCCTCCTCCACTTCACACTTGGCATCACTGCAGCAGGTCACCTTATCTGGCATCCAGCCACTGCATCCACCTAAATGCAGTCTCATGTATTAAAGACAGATTGGTTCAGTCTATGGCTATACAAGAAAAGTCCAGCCAAAAGCCACTCCATCATCTCCCCCCACCTTGGATTCTTCCCATCAATTCCTCTAACGTCACAGGATTCCAGGCTGTCTCTCTACTCACTCAAAGCATTGCTCAGGAGGATTAATGTTTCATAAAGCTTTCTTTTGGTTAAAAGTCTTAGGCCCTACTGCCGTTAGGGAGCCTCACAGCAACTCCAGGACTCCCATGGCCGGGAACCTCCCCCGCTCCGCTCCACGGCCGGCACAGTCTCTCTCTCTGCGGGGCGGGGGGCAAAAAACCATCTCCTCGTGTCTCCACCCTTCCATCCTGCAGAAGCTGGCTCAGTTCCATTCCCTTCCACCCTCTCTCTCTCTCCGGCTCCGGCCTACCTCTCTGCTCAGGCCACATGGCTGCCCCTCCCCTAGCCAGGCCCAGGCCCAGCTTCAGGCCTCAGGCTGGGTGGGGGAGGAGATCTGCTCCCTTCACTGACCGGAACACAAGAGCAAGTTCCTCTGGGATTCTCTCCTTTATCTCCCTGTGTTCTCAGAGGTGACAAATATCTTCAGTGGTCATACCAGGTGTCAATATTCAACCTGACCCCTGACTGGTTTGACTATAACTTCCTTAAAAAACTCACTTCCTTTTCAAACCAGGATAAGTAGCAAATATTCTCTTCCATTTTATTTCACCAACAATTTCTAAAATTTATTTTCACTGCCTGAGGACTCAATTCTTACGACTTCTGCATTTTGTTTAAATTTTGGTCTTGTCAATAAAGTAAACCAGGGAAGTGAAGTGAACATCTGTGTATATGTGCCTTGGTTGGCTCAAGGTTGGATGCATTTTTCAAGGTCACAAGTCTGTCACAAGTTCTTGGTTTCAGTCCCAGATGAACTATGATGCTCCACATTATATGGGCTATTATACACTAAACCAGACTAGAGGACCCAATCTGACCTTTCTCAGCCTTGAATTGTATCGCTCTTGGATAATATATATCTGTTCAATGTAAAATGGAAGCATAAAGGGTAGACTCTGGTTTCAAGTTATGTATATTACTCAGTAAAAGAAGGTGGCTAAGATCTTTTAACAAGAAGACTATATTAGTCAGAGGGATCTAACAGTAATTGTTAATATTTTAAATTTTTGGCTACTACTTTTATGGCAGTAAAAGTACTAGCAGCAGATCTTGGTGCACACTGCCACTCCAGATTGTACCACTGTTTCACATGAAGGTAGAAGAAACAATATATGTGATGTTCTTGGTGTTCTTCGTGTAACTTCCTGCTGCAATTTAGACTTTCCCCACTGCCGTCTGATCAAACCTGACCAATTGTTAAAGATGCCGAAAGAAAAGGATGCCTAATGTGGTTTTTATTTCCCAGGAGACTACTTATGAGATCACTGCATTATCTAGGAATTTTGTAAAACCATGGTGATTTAATAAATGCCTCTAAGTCACCTTTCAGTGCTTTCCCACATCATATACTAATGCATCAAATAATGAGCCAGCACAAGAAAAGCTTCCTGGTGTGGAAAATCATGTTCAGCTTTGACATTTTAAGTCTGAGTGCTAGACTAAAAAAGTATTTTAAATAACTTTTCAGGATCATTGGTATGTCACATTTGTAACCAACCTCCTTGCTTTGCAATGTAAATCTGCATTTTAAGAAAGTAGTTATTTTTTTGTCCACATATTGTAAGCTAAAATGATAACTTACTTTGGATTGATTTCTGCTTCCTGAATAGGAAATATCAGGTCTTTAATACTCCTGTTGGGTATGATTATTCAGAAATAAATATGATGCTTTCACCTTTTAGAAAGGTGAAAGATATATTAAGGGTTAATTGAAATGAGAAGGCAGACAAATTTTGTCTTTATGAACACTAGGTGTGAAACTTCAAGCATGTGTGGAAGAGCACAGCTAATGTTGTTTTCATCAGCAGAACTGTAACATTTCCATAGTCACAAGCACTTTGGACTAATTTTTTTCTTTGTCAGAGTTCTGTAGTGAGTGGAATTGAGGTTAGAAGAATTATCCACAAAGAAGTTACTTTTCTTTGAATAGCCCTTAAGGTTATATCTTCTTCTTATGGAAATTCCTGCACTTCCCTGGGCTGGAGATGAGATCCTTCAACATGATGCTGCCTTTGCCCATCTCAGCTTCAGAACAGGAGTTTGTTGCAGAGCTCCGCAAGAGATATGACTGAATGTTTCTTGTCTTCACTGCACAAGATATCTTGCACAGTGTCTTTAGAAGTTACCATGACTTCAGTTGTTGAACGTTATATTCAGGCTTGTTTTTTCCCTTGGCATTGTTAGGATTTTTGGCTGTGGCAATGTCCTTCTCTAACTATCTCACCAGACAGAGGGCATAGCAAAAATTTCAGAAAAATTCCCAAGGTTTTTACTAATCTATCGACTCTGATCAGTGAGAAACAACATTATCTATTTTCTTTACCTCTGTCAGGAAGCATTTTGATTTCTGATGTGGGGTAAAGGCAAGTTCTTTAACCCTTGATTAAATGTCTGTTTTGAGAATTAAAGATAATTGAAAATAAATGTGAATGGACAGAACAAGATTCACCTGTATGCAGTGATATATATACTTAGTAATGTTCAGCTTAGTTTGTGGTTTAATGACTCAGTGGACTGCGTACCAAATTCAAACTTAAAAGCAATGCAGATGTTTTGAGGCCATAAGATTCCATTTCTTAAATTTCATATAGACTATAGAAGATCAGTCAGCAGAAAATTTTCTTGAATGAAGAAATTATGCTTTTTGACTAGTCTCTTTCAACTGCCAGATACTCCTGCTGCACGCTTGGTAGTAAAATATTCACAATTTGTGAGAGAGCTCTTAACAGAGAATTACAACACAGAGCACTTAATCTTGTGCAGTAGAGATAGCACTTGGCCCAGGTGAGTGTGGTACCAACCAATTCACCCGTGTTTGTGTTTTCAATTTAAACATTAATAGAGACTTACTATACTTTTAAATATTCTTTCAGTTTAATATTGCAGGATAGATAATGTGCATAGCTTTATCACAGCACAGATGCTCACTGTTGAAATCCAGCAGAAAGGATTACTTGTCATGGTAATATCCCAAACATTTTAATTAAATGAATAATAATCTATTATATCAAAGTTTGAAGGTAAACAGGGGAAAAAAAAGGGATTCTGCAGCCACTCTTTTATCTCTCTGTAGAATGATGTACTGAAGTATGTCTCATCTTTGAATATTAAATTAAATTATTAAATATACATGTATTCCACACCCTCAGGGATTTAAAATTTGTTTGGCTTTTCTCCTTCTCCCTGGTCTTCTGGTGTTATTTAAAACAAAACTCCACCAACAACACTATTTCAACTTAGAACCACAGGTTCATCAAGGCTGTCTCATATATTAAATCAGAATTCTAGTCACTACTTTTGAAGAAGTAGAAAGTCATGAAGACATGATCTCAGACTCTTTTTTTCCCTTCAAAATTATATGATAATACGTCTGTACAATCGTTATGTGCTTTAGTTGAGAGTATAGCCTTGTCTTTAAAAAGTGCAAAAAGAATTAACTTCATGATTTATTGTACCCTATGATGAGAGGGTTAAGCGACAGTAAAGAATTATTTATCCATTTAAAAGATTATTGAAGTTAAATTTCTGACCATATTTTTGTGTTCTGGAAATACCTACAAGTGTTGGTATATATAATATGTTGTTAGCATACAATAAAGGTCACTCTGTTCAAGGCAAGTTTTTATGAGAAGTTTTTTTGTAATTATGTGAATTTAAAGCACTTGTGGCTGTACTTTGGGCCTAAATTCAGGTTTCACAATCTGACAGCTGACAATTCTCCGCCAATATTTGCCTTTGGGGAATTTCAGTGACTACTTGCAGTATAGTTCTTACAGGATAAGTTCTCCCTTACCTCGTTGTTTGAAAGTCTCCATTACTAACTGCATAACTTTCTGAATAAAAATTATAACACAACTTTTTTTCCATACTGGGTAGCAGAATTTCCTTTCCTGAGTTACTTTCCTTCTTAATGTAGATAAATATACAGAGGGTCTGGATTTGGTCAGCAGATGATTTGTCCAGACTTTTCAGTGTCCTTGCAGAAGCAAGAGTAGGTGAGTTGGCACAGGTCATAAAGCACGAATTTGCCCATCCAATGCATCTGTTTTAAGCACTGAAGCACACAAATGTCTCCAGGCAAAATACGTATCTACAAGAACATCTGCTATTGCACATTTTTCTTTTAATAACAGTTGAAGTTACCAAGATGAAATTTATTGGCAGAAATCAATCTTTTGTGTGTGTGCCCTGTAATTCATATTAGAAATCCTCACCTGTTTTTAGCCTTTTGGAGATGGAGGTCTAGTGAGTTTTTAATGTATGATTCCTTTTTCCAACTACATCGCCTTTGTTTCCTGTAACTGCATGTCAGGCTTCTTAAGATAGCAATTTTAAAAACTTGGGGAAAAAAATCCAACAGAACAAAAATGGGAAATTAACAGCTATTCCTGTCAGCATGTGATTAACTTATTTTACATCGAATTTCAAATGTTTATGGTCCACATATTGTAAGCTAAACCCGTGTGACTAAAACATTTGTCTGTATTTTTGCTTTTGAACAAAATATGATCAAAGTGAATGATAGTTCTTAGCTACATTTTTGTGGCATTTGCCAGGCCAAACAGCTATCCCTGAATGTCTATTACCGTAAAGATTATATTGTTCTCTAGTTCCTCCCAGTAAGGAAATGATAAAGCTCCACTGGCACTGGGTATGCCTCAGTTAGCTTTGTAGCCTGTAGCTGGGTTGAATGCCTAACCACTAGAAAAGTAAATAAACAAAATTAAAAGCAAGGATTGTTTATGATTAAAAAAACCACAGAAACAAACCCAACATAAAACAACAAAAAGCCAAAAGAACAGGAAAAATGAACAAAAGTCACGTAAAAGTAAGATTTGTTCTGGTTTGGACTTGATTTGGGTATAATTTCATATGCTAACTAATTATCTGAAACACTTCCATCTGGGGAGATACTTCTATTAGGATTGAATACTATTTTCCCCTTATTTCGCATTCTTTCCCCCCGCTTTTTTAAATTTTCTGAATTTAAGTGATTCAGACTATTACAAGGATAGGTTCCTTTAAGAAAAATAATTTTGAACTTTCGTCATTTCAGTTGTTAATTTAGTGTTCTGCATCATTTCAAAAGCAGGAATTTCATTACTGTTATGATTGCCAAATCACCACAGTAAGATGTGATTTTACTGTGATCTCATTAATAGAATAGAAATCAGGAATTGACAGAGTGAATGTGATTAATTCCTGTTGCTGTTCCTTGGCACTACAGGGAAGCAGGGTGATTACCTGCCCTGTCATAGCTCAAAAGAGGTGGAAAATCCAGTTCCAGCAGGAGAGCCCACTAAGATGCTGCACAATGGGAGGAAAATTGCTGTAAAAGTTGGAAAATGAAATCTAGGGCTTGTAATTCTGTCAGACAAACAAACAAGGAGTTTTGAGCAGAAAGTAGAGATGAAACTGGAGCATTCATGGTGGCCAGGAGGCTCTCTGTGGGCTACTGAAGGGAAGAGAAACAGAGGTGATCCCCTGCTGCCATTGCACCCATGGCTTGCAGAAGGGCTTTCAGGGCAGATACCACCTCTCATTCTCTTTTCCTCTTATCAGGCATAGCAGTGCTGACTCTTTATATTTTGCTGCAGAAGGCCCTCGGTGGCTGGTGGTCGTGTAGAGTGGAAGAAACAATTATGTCAGTGATGTGCAGTGTTCCATTGCTCATCCTCCCCATACTGTGCAGCAACTGGTGTAAGTCAGGCATCTCCTCCGCCCCATGCACCTTCAGAATCCAGCTGTTCCTCAAAAGCTATGTCTCCCAAAGCGGTACCAAAGACCCGGACTTGGCAAGCCAACACAGCAGACGTGGAGCACAAGGTGAAGCAGACTTGGGAGCTCTGGACAGGATGGGATCCAGGGCCTGGACAGTTGCTTCCCAGCAGTTTCTTGTCCATGCTGGCTTCCCTCCTCACCCCCAGCCATCCCTGGGATTCAGCAGGGCCTCAGGTGTAGTGGGCCCAGGCTGGTGGGGGCCTGCGCATGGCTCAGCCTCCCCATCCCAGGGCGCCATCAGCCTGCGTCCCGCCAGGTGTTGGTATGGATGTGACAGCTTACACACTTTTAATGCCATCGCTAATGCAGTGTCTGCTCTGTATGTCTGTACAGTTCCTACCCTCAGCCATTATGGAGCATTTCCAGATTGGTGCAGCAGTCCCAGCGCTCTGGTCTGTGGCTTCCTCGGAAGCAGGTGCCAGTAGGACTGCTGTCAGTGGAAGTGGCCCTGCTGCATGGAATGGCAGCAGGAACTACTTTCCTCTTCCTCTTTTCTCTTTGCCTCATATTGGAACTAGACACTGCAATTTGAAGTTAAAAACCTGGAGTGTGTCCAGAGAAGGACAACAAAGCTATTGAATGGTCTGGAGTACAAGTCTTATGAGGAGCAGCTGAGGGAGGTGGGGTTGTTTAACCAGGCAAAAAGGAGGCTGAAGGGGGCTCTCTACACCTACCTGAAGAGGCTGTAGCTAGGTGGGGCTACAGCCAGTCACTTCTCCTAGTTAACAAGCAGTAGGACAAAAGGAAATGGCCTCAAGTTGCAACAGGGGAGATTTATATTATATATTAGGATAAATTTCTTCGCCCAAAGCCTGGTCAAACATTGGAACAGGCTGTCCAGGTAAGTGGTTGAGTCACCATACCTGGAAGCATTCAAAAGACATGTAGATGTGGTGCTCAGAGACATGGATTAGTAGTAAGCTTGGTAGTGCTGGTTTAATGGTTGGTCTCCATTATCTTAGAGGTCTTTTTCAACCTTAATGATTCTATGGTTCTAAAAAGGTTAGCTGCAACCTTTTTGAAATACAGGTCATAAATCCACATTATGGTCTGCTAATCAGCTAGATTTTGTATCTTATTTATTCAAACCAGGTTGGTTTGTTTGTTTATTTCTGAGTATTTAAAAACTTATTTTTGATGTTGACACATAAATTGTTATTACCTTAGGTGTTGTTGGTCACAGCCAAGTGCTCTTATACCTGCTCTTGCCTGGCTGTGAATGCAGGAAAATTTGAGTTATTCTGCCCAATGAAACATATTTTTATTACTTAGATTTTCCCTGTGCCATTTCTGAACTGTTGCAACCAGCTCAGAAAGTGTCCTAATTAAGGAAACTATTTCTACTCAGTTCACAATGGATCTGTGAGAGAATCCAGTGAAATTTGGTATTTATTCATCTTGCATGTGAACAGCAACACTGTAATGAAAGGAAATTAGTTGCTGTTCAGAGGTATGAAGAAAGGAAATGTAGCTCTTCCTAGTAATGCACTGTGGTTAAAAGAAAACCTATTTAGTGGCTTGCTTTGTTAAAATTAGATGACTACATTAAAAGGTGTTTGAAAATGGAACATTTTTCCCCTCCTTTTTAGATACCTCCCATATTACCAAATATGAGAGCTGTATTATTAGCCTCTAGCTTTAGGAAGTAATTTTTTAAGCAATCTTGCGTTCTAAATTTGGGCTTTTCTTAGATTTGGGTAAAATGCAGTATTTCAGAGTAATTAATCTGTTTGTGTCTAGTTTATTCTGGGGACTATAGCCATGTTTTAAAAAAGAAGCTATGAGGTCATAAGACTTTTATGAAATAGGCCATTGATGGAAAAAGCATACGATGAAGCAGCATTCATGTAGGCAGTGTTGGGAGTGGATTTTGGCACAGAAGTGGCGCCCACAACAACTGTGAAGAGAAGTGTGCCTTCCATTCTGCTGCCTTGGAGCACTGCTTGGTAAGGAGATATCAGCTGTCAGTAATCAGGTATCAACACTTCTAAGATTCAGGGATTTTTGGTACTGAGAGCTTAAAAAGTGTATGGCTTTAGTTCTTGTCTTCCGTAAAGAGGAATCTTATCAGAAGTGGTTAAATTTTTCTCCCATATTCTTCATTCTCTGTCTCTGTTAGCAGTATTAGTAGTTAGTTGTTGAATCCAGTCTGACAACAGCAAATGATGGTTGTGAAAGAGTCACATAGTAATCTAGTGCTAGAGTCAGTCATGCAAGAAATGACTTGTGAAAGGGCATCGGAACATCTAAATATCCTGTATTTGTGTTTTGAGGGGTGTACTGGCTTGTACTGAGAATTGTCAGGTTGCAGTGTAGATGGATGGCTGTTATCTCAGACACAGAACTATAACTAAGAACTTCAATATTGGGCTACTTAATATGACAAGAATAAAAAACGTAAGAATTTCAGAGAATTTTTTTATGATACTCTTTGCTTCCTTATGTACACGCTCTTTTTCAGATTTAAATTTTACTGGCAGTTTAACTTTCTCCCCTTGCCTGATCCTTTCTTCCTGGGTCTCTCAGTCTGCTTTGGTTAATATGAAAGCAGTTTTTTCCTATCTTGTAGTTCTCATAAAAAGCCTTGGTGGGGTTAAGTCTGTCTTTGCCAAAATCAATCTGTATGATTTACTCAGTTGCTCTATTTTTAGATGTCTCCCTGCTCTGTGGGAGCTGCAACAAGCAGAATCCTCATTTCTATGCAGAATCTTAAATTCTGTAGCATTTCTAGTGCATATGTTCCAAGTCAGGCAGAACGGGGAATTGTACCTTTGCCTGCTACATCCAAGCTGAAAGTGGGGCTCAGCAGGACACAGACATATGCTTTTCTTATTTCCCCCAGCTACTTTTGGATATCAGTGCTGGATGAATGCAACCTGTTTCAGAATCTGAGAATTGCGGGGACTCAGTTGTCTTCTGTGCACTTCCCTCAGAACTGAGGCTACCTTAGAGAGAATCTTTGTTTTAGGATTTTTGGATCCTGAGAGGGCTAGAAATTATTGATATGTAGAAGGACTTGCAAACTTTGACAGGGAAAAATTGAAATGCCCCAGAGACTTGAGAAGTAACAGAGCACTGAAATGTGGACAAAGTATTTAGTGTAATTAGATACTTATAAGTCTCTGTAAATCTGGTTCTCCCTGTAAATGAATGTCTTAAGTAGCCTGTGGTGATGAATAGGAGCATGGATAAGATTTCCAGGCATGGAGGTGGATTTGTCCATGATTTACTGAATACTGCTAAAATTCTCAGAAAGGAGACTTAGCACTTTATTATGTAGCACTTAGCCCAGGAAATCATAGTCTTGACTAGAATCTCATGGCAGTACCGCAGAACAAATATAGAATAATAACTTTTAACCAAAAAAAGGATTGTAGTAGATGCTTTCCCGACCACTGGAGAAAATGGTATCCCAGAATGAAGTAGAGAAATTCTGGTGATTTTAGTAGAAGCCATTTCTTGCCATTGCCATTGAGATTACAGCTTCTTTGAATCAAGCTGCGTAGATACAGTTTTAACTTGCATTTATTGGAAATGCTTGCACCTAAGTGCCTGTAAAACTATTGAACAGGAAATTAATTTT